>OX421950.2:20044486-20644486 GCA_949128155.2 Xanthia icteritia | reverse complement strand
AAGTAAAGTCACTTCTGCTGTCTGTCTTTTGAATTTGCTCTTTTATTTTGTTTATTCCCAGATTGTAGTTGATTATGTGTTGATTAATGAGTTTATGTTGTTTTTCTAAGGCGGTTTCTACTCGTTTGATAACATTGAGTTCTGCTTCAACGATTGATGTCTGGTTTTTCCACAACAAGGCAAGATGTTTTTGATCTTTCTTGATAAGGTCGATATCTGTCTGATATTTTTCGGCAAATTCTTCGTCCAATATTCCGAATAAACTACGTGCAACGTAGCCTACGCCGTTGATAAGGCCTCTACGCCGGCGCAATCGGTGCATTTGCTGACCTAGTAAAATGCTGTTGTAGTGTTCGAGTTCGTCGTACCCATGACGTAACTGTAATCGGACTACGTCACATTGTGATATTTGACATGTTGAACATATGTTTTCCAGGTGATTCATATATTTGTTGAGTACGTCTATTCCTCGCCAATATGGAGCCATATCGCAGTAAACTATTAGCTTCCATTCTTCACGTTGTAGTCGCATATTGGCTACCTTGTCAAAATATATGCTTTGATTATTGCTCAGACTTGAGAACTTGTATTCGCTTCTTGCTGTAGGTACCATTGCCATAAGAATCATGAGTATGGTATAAATTAAGTTGCATAATTTTGATGACGATTGTCGTGTTCGTTGGCTTGATACGTTACTTGCGGATTTTTGATGTTCTTGCTCTTCTGATTGATTTTCATTAATAGGTAATAATGATAGCTTTGATATTGGTCTTTTCATTGATCCATTTTTTGTCCGAATAGTAACCACCCGGACGTACCCATCTTTTCCGGGATGTAGTTCCGTGATTCTTCCCATAGCCCACTTTCCTGATGGTAACTGTACGTCGTGTATTATGACAATGTCGTTAATCTTCAAGTTAGTAGTATGGCTTGTCTTTGTGATCATAGAGACAATTTTTGCACAGGTTTAACTTTTTCACAATATCTCTTTTGGCCTCTGGCCTCGATTCTAAAAATGTTTTGCAACGGAAAAGTCCGTGGTTGTCATTGCAGAGCGGACAGTTTGCTTTATTCATTGCAAAACTTTTAAACGTTGAATTGCGGAAAAATGGTTTGCCTGCATCGTTCTTATAATTGTGCTGATTAGGTTTATTTTGTTTGTTAAGCTGATGTTCCGATTCTCTTTTATTGAATATTTCTTGCTTTGATTTTGGAGTATACTGCTTGCGCCGAGATGATTCAAGAGCGGTGTATTTGTTCTCCAGGAATGTTAGGAAATCTTCGAGTGTCGGCAGTGCTCTGGGATTGGTTGACGATTGAATGTATTCCCCATGCGTCTCGCTGTCCATCTTCAGCGCCAGTAGGTGCACAATAAGTGGGTCCCAGTTTGATATGTTGACGCCGAGATTTTTTATGGCGTTAAGACATTCGTTGGTAGTATCAAACATCTTCTTGATCTGATAATCTGCTTGATTTTGCATTGTAGGTATTGCCAAAAGTGCGTTGATATGCGAGCTAAAGGTGAGCTTTTCGTTGTTGTATCGATGACTCATGATGTCCCAGCATAATTGATAATTTTCAGAACTGATGTTTAAGTGCTGGACTAGCTTTTCCGCTTCACCTTTTAGTTTGCTCTTCAAAAACTGCATCTTCTGAGCACTCGACATTGACTTGTTGTTGTGGATCGTTTCTATAAATAGATCCTTGAATGATGTCCACTTGAGGTAGTTCCCACTGAATATAGGAATGTCGATTTTGGGGGTACAATTTTCACGATGTGATATTGAGCCCATCTTGATATTGATTGACTTTTTCATGTCATTGTATAATTGCTCATATCTGCTGTATGTTTGCTCATAATCTTCATCTTCCTCGTACAACTCACTGTCAATGTCCCAGTGCAACGAGTCTATGATTGACCACCTTTTTAGTACATTGCGCAATTGATCTTCGAGTTCCCATTTTTCAGAAATGTTCTCTAATTCCACGCTTCTGATTGTACGCGACAACGCCTTGAAGTTGCTTTTTTGCTTTCGCAGCATTTCTTCTAGTTTGCTCGCATTTCCTTGAGAAACAGTTTTCCATAGTGACGTAGACTTACTGTTACAAGGATTGCTGTTTGCTTGATCGGGGTCAACTGATGAAGTTTCTTGGTCGTGTTTACCAGATGCCGATACTTGCATTGATGGATTGCCCGGAGATTGATCTCTCTTACTTCCACTAGGAGCCTTCGATTCGTATCGTTCGATAGTTTCCCGCGCTTCAGTGTAAAAGAGTTTCGTCCTTTGATAGCAATTATCGGTGAAATAACTGGCACTGCGAATTTCGAATTCACATAATCTCAAATGATTAGACTGGAACTCAGACCAATAACTGTCTAGTGTTTGTAGTCGTTTCTTGATATTGGATGGAGTCTTACGTTCTGCAGAATCTTTCTTGAAGTTCCTTAATAGCTGCTCCATAGCTTGCATGATTTGATCTTGATTTGCTAAGATGTTTTCCATTGTGGAACTCATGATTGATAGGTTTCTTGATAATATTTCTGACTGCTAGTCAACAGGAAGTGCTCTTGCGAACTCTCCGCGATATTAGCGACTTCTCAATCCAACTGGTTAGACCCGCTTGTGGGAAGCCGGCTGAACCGATTCGCAACCACGGAAAGAATAACAAAGCACTCTCTGTAATGATGGAGCGAGCAGTCGATAGCTTGATGATGTTGGTAGACCGTAAATCGTCGTCCACAGGTTGTATCCGGCTCGAAGGACCATTAAGATGTATGGTTAGGGACCTTACACCTTGAGTTGATGCTGATTGATACACTGATTATTGATTGATTGATATTTATTGATAAAAGTATGATTGCATGATAGATGAGTGCACGCGGTATGAATGCTATTCGTGTACTAAATTGGCCGGCCCGGCGCAGGTAAAATGCTGACATATTAATATGAAAACTGTGCTGTGCTTGCACTGTACAAATGTACTTAAACAAAATATTGTAAAACATTTTAAAAGAGTAACGGTGGAGTTTCTTGCCCATTCTTCTCCATACGAAAACTACCTTTTGGAAGGGGCGACTAGAATCAATTAATTTTTTTTTGTAAATTTTTGACGTTCAAAACTGCCTTATACGGGCCTATTTGAAATAAATAATTTGACTTTGACTTTGACTTTGACACCCCTTGCCATTTTATTCGTGTACATATAAAACAGGTGTACATAAATGATCAGGCAGGGGCCATAGTCTTTCCATAGTTCCAGGTCACCAGTCAACTTAAGCCACCCAATCCCATAGTCCAATATCTTTATTTCCATAACCTACAATAGTCCTACACCAACCGGGGGTTGTTCTTGGGTGCACTTACATAGAACACACACAGGGGTAATCGTCGGTTGGTGTCTCATTTCATTAAAAACGTCTAACGGGCCTCTGCGAGTTGGCTTTGGCCCCCCGTACGCCTTCTAAAGGTTCGGGACCCCATGGTCCTGAGAAATATCAAAAAACGTAAAAATAAATAATAATAATAATAATTGGCCGAAAAAATTGAATCTGTGGCCCGACTGTCAAAATGACGGTCAGATTTATTTTTTCTCCGTGCTTTTTAAAAATATTTGTAGACATGAAACATCCAAAAATGTTGTAAAATAAATCAGATTTTATCGCATCAAAACCAAAACGTCCGAATACATGATCTGGATGCAAGAAAATGGAATCAAAACACGGGGAACACTGAAATGCTGACGTGAAGTCGGGAACTACAACTGAAAGACACACATCCAACATCTTCGGGTTGTCGTTCAGCTTCGCCTCGCAGTTACCAGAACCTGCTCCAGTCCAGTGATACCAGCCGCTGCAGTTGCGTCGAGCTCGAGCGACGAATACTTCTCACCGCCGACGACACCACCACCAGTACGTCGGTACGGAAGAGGCCGATCACCGGCCAGCTTAGGACCCCGAGGCCCATCGGCCTCTGATAGGGTCCCCGCTCCCGGTGGAAGTGTGTAGCGCATGAGGTGGACACAAACTGTCAACGAAAATGTCATGCGCGCATACTTTGGGGCTACAGAGCGGGGAAGTAACTTGACTGCGTACCGTGGTCGGATGCTCTCTCTATTTCAGGTGCTTGAACCAACTGTCAACGTATCGGCGCAACGACTTTCGGATCAGGTGCGGGTCCTCCAGCGTAACCATATGCTGGATGACGCCGTACTTGATTGACTACGTTTCGAATCACGGAACAACCTTGTTACGCCTGCTTCGCCACTGGTCGCGGCACAAATACAAAATTCACCCAGTGCTTCACCGCGACCCGACCACGTTGGTGAAGAGGATGATGACGGGGTTGTATCCGTGAGTTCCCAATGCAATACACGATTGAGGAGCGCGATGCTTTCCGGGAGTACCACTCCACTCCACCTGAACATAGACCACGTTTACCTCGTTTGCCCATGCACAAGAAAAACAAGGCACTCTAGACTCGTTGCTGTCAAATTGTTTTGACATCAGCAAATTCAGATTCAGATTCAGATTCAGATTCCTTTATTTGCTCAAATATGAGTGTACATACAATTATTATGGAAAACAATGCATGCAAGGTGTTACATTCAATAGAGTTATACTAACATATTTACCATATTGTCATGGTGTGCAAATATTATATAATATAAAAATGAAAATGCTGACTCAGATGACAACATTAAATTAAACTTCTTGACTTAAATAATACAAAAAATAAATTATAATATAATGTCAATGCTAACATAATAATCAAAAAAATAAAAAAAATATTACTTACACTTCAAATTTAAAATAATCTATAATATAATGTCAATTGGTCCAGAAACAGATATTTCGTAAAAATGTCATAATAAAAAATCATTATTACAGTATAATTCAACGAATGTATGTCAATTTAAAGTGAATCCATTAAAAATTCTCTGACATCATAATATATGCTTTATTAGCTAAGAAAGATTTCAATTTCCTCTTAAACAGTTCTAAGTTTAGCTCTTTCAAGCTATTTGGAAGTTTATTATAAATAATGGGAGCCATACAAAATACACTCTTGCGCATAAGTGCAGTCCGAGACCTATGTTGACATAACTGACTGTTGTCACGTCTGTTCTTAGGAAACACATCTGCCATCCGGGGAAATAAATTAGAATTTGTTTTAACAAATATCGCAATTTCCAAAATATAAATTGATGGTAAAGTCAAGATTTTATAGTTTATGAAAATTGGCTTGCAACTATCTGTCGTTTTCAATCTAAATATGGATCTAAGGCATTTTTTTTGAGCTTTGAAAACTCTCTCTCTATCCGTAGAATGTCCCCAAAAGATAATGCAATATCTGATAATGGGCTCTGCTATACCGTAGTAGGTAGTTAATAGGACATCAGTATTAACAATCCGCGATAGTTTATATAGTGCGAATGCACTGTTACTTAATTTTTTGCTAATAACCTCTATGTGTGCCTTCCAATTTAAGTTTCGATCCACCGTTAACCCTAAAAACTTAGTACAATTTACCTCGTTAATTTCATTATTATTTCAAAGACCGCGCCGATACCCACTCGATCTTGTGCTGTGCAGCTGTAGCGGCATGTCGTGTAGCTCATGTTAAATTTCCGAACAGTGACAGAGCTCCACGACCAAAAACAGCTGTACCAGCTTGGCAGTGCAGGATTGAGCGTCGTATCGGTGAAGCTAAAGTACTCATCGGCAAGCTAATCTGCTTCAGGGAGGGCAATACTCGCCCTAGAGTGATGCGCTTTGTGAGGCGGACGTTCTCGGGGACTGATATTAGTTCTCGAGATTATTTGACCCGCGTCACAGAGTGTATCGACTTCCTGAAGCAGAAGATCTATGCATGAGCGGAGAGTGGAGCGGTACACTCAGAATTGCACATTCCCGAGCGATGAAAGGTGGGTTTACAGGGCTCGGGAGCGACCGGATCAAGATGTGATTGACACGCGCCTGCCGGATGATGACGCCATGTGTTCATTCTGGCGAAGCATTTGGTCGGCGCCTGTTAATCACACTGAAGGAGATTGGACTAAGGAGATCGAGCGAGCGTGCGAGCAAATAACAGAAATGGGGGCACTTACCATTAGCGCCCAAGATGTAGCCCGTGCAGTCCGTCCGTTGCCTAGTTGGAAATCTCCAGGGCCGTACGGGCTGCACAACTTTTGGATAAAGTGGTTCCAAAGGTCGCACGCCCGGTTCCAGTCAGCCTTAGAATCAGGATCGCTGCCCCAGTTCCTAACGACAGGAATAACCCACCTGCTCCATAAATCAGGTAGTACTGCAGAACCCAAAAATTATAGACCGATCACTTGTCTACCGACGGTCTATGAAGTTTTTACATCAATTTTGAGATTTAAAAATGAACAGTCATCAACTCCATCGTGTCTGCCTCTTAAAATGGATGTAGGAACGGATTCCACGGTACTAAGGAGCTGCTCCTTATCGATATGGCCATTAGCCAGCAGGTTCGTCGTTCCCGAAGGATCTGTCGACATTTTGTATAAATTATAAGAAGGCCTATGACTCAGTGCCACATACATGGCTCATGAGGGTGCTGGAGTTGTATAAAATAGATGCAACTCTACGCACCTTCTTGATGTCATGTATGGGGCAATGGAGGACGGTTCTTTGCTATCCAGGATGCCGACATATCCTGAGGAATACTGAGCCGATAAGGATCGAGCAAGGTACATTTCAGGGCGACAGTCTGAGTCCACTTTGGTTCTACCTGGCCTTGAATCCTCTAAGCACACTGCTGGAGAATTCAGGGCTACGCGATAGCCTAGCCCTGAATCGATCTGAAGCAATCGATAGATTGAGGAGTGGTCAGGTTATATCTCACCTCCTTTACATGGATGACTTGAAACTCTTTGCCCCCAACAATTTGCAACTAATGGAGCTACTGAAGGTAACTGAAACTTTCAGTAGCGCCATCGGGATGGAATTTGGTGTGGACAAATGTGCGGTCATGCATGTAAAGCGAGGGGAATTGTGGAATCCGTGGGAACCCAACTATCGTATTCCATACACCTAAGATCCCTCTCCTCAATAGAAACCTACAAGTATTTGGGTATGTCGGAAGCGTTAGGTATCAACGCTACTGACATGAAGCAATCGCTGAGGGAGCGCTTCTTTGGCCGCCTGAATAAAGTATTAAATAGTCTTTAATCAGGCGGAAACAAAGTGCGTGCCTTCAACGGTTGGGTCATGCCAGTTTTGATGTACTCTTTCGGCATACTTAAATGGACTCAGACGGAACTTGATGCCCTATATAGGAGGGTCCGCACACTGCTGACTGCAAATCGGATGCATCACTCACGTGCATCAGTGATGAGACTGTATATATCACGGAAGTGCGGAGGTCGAGGCTTCTTAAATGCTAAGACCTTGCACAACCGTCTCAGGGAATACTTCCTAGAAGTCAACGTGGGGATGCACCAAGATGTGTCTCAGTGGACAAGGGCCTTACCCCGCTATCCTTGGCTAACGAGAACTAGCGCAAACCTATAGTATTAGATACTAATGACCGCAGGGAGGTATGGCAGAGCAAAGAGCTTCACGGACGCTTTTAACGGGCCTTACATGGGCCCGATGTAGACCTATTAGCGTCCGTATCCTGGTTGCGATTCGCTGATCTCTTTGGGGAAACCGAAGGTTTTGTCTTTGCGATTATGGACGAAGTTATGATGACGAACGACTACCGGAAATATATTGTGAAGGACGGCACTCACATTATTTCTGGCTGTTCTCGTCTGGCTACGGAGACTACTTGCATAGGCACAACCTTGTATATAAATTATAAGTATAATGTATTAAATAAAGGAAAAAATAATAATAATTTATTTATTTCAAATAAGTTACAGACGAGAAAATACATATTATGTAGTTGTTATGGTTAAAATTAGGTAAAGATGGATTACAACTGCTTCACTTAAGAGTAAAGACAGGTATTACATAATTATGCTGTAACCACAACGTCAGTACATGAGTTGGGTGTGCCCTTTTTTTTTTTTTTTTTTGGGTGGGAAATTATCAAATGACTTCTCCCGCTCTGGGTGGAGCGGGAGGGCGTGTCAGACTCTTACTGACTAAAACCCACCCATGTTCCTTCCGTTGCCTGTACGTTGCCAGGGGCCACGGTATCCCTTTCGGACTTTCCCGCAACCCTGGCAGGCATCGGTCCTAACGGACCCCTTCACTTCTGCTGACATCTCTTTGAGGCGCGCGTGGAACACAACGCGCCGTCGACCCGGGCCTGGTCCTTATCGGATGGCGAGCTACCCATTGCTCACCGTCCGCAAGCCCGCGCCTACGGTGGCCGGGAATCGGCCTGCGATTCCCGACGCCCAGGGCGTCTCCTGCGGCGGCTAGGGGCGTGAGGGCGCGAAATTTGCCTCTCCCTCACGCGTTCTGCCTCCTTCTTCGCGAGCATTACTGCTTCGCAGAAGGAGGTGACGGCCTCCCATGCCCTCTCGCTCCGTACCATGGCCTGGACTAGGGTCGGACGCAAGAGATCCCCGCCACCGATCGCCTCCACGAGGACACGGCGATGCTCTGCCCAAGCCGGACAGACCTCCACCGTATGCTCAACCGTGTCCTCCGGGCGATCCACGCAGTGATGACACCCGGGCGTTTCCTCCCGCCTGAAACGAAACAGGAACCTCCCGAAGCAACCATGTCCGGTGAGGACCTGTGTCAGGTGGAAGGTGAGGACGTCGTGGCGCCTCTCTAGCCACTCCTCAAAGAGGGGAATTATCGCCGCAATAGTGGCGTGCCCAGCACTGGGTTGCGACAATCGCACTCTCCATGACGCCATGAGATAATCCGGCAAGGAGGCTCGCTGTCTCACCGGAGACCATGCGGTATCCCCGGACCAGCCGGGTGGCCATGACCCTCTGGGACGCGTTCAACCGGCGGGCTGGCCGCCGCCTCAATGAACGCGCCCAAACCGGTGCCCCGTAAAGGGCCAAGCACCGCACGACCCCCGCGTATAGCCTCCGGCAGGAGGCGTTTGGACCCACTAGATTGGGCAGGAGCCGCTTCAAAGCAGCCCCGGCCCGCTCCAGTCTGGGAGCCAAACGTCAGAAGTGCTCCACGAAGTTCCACCGGCTGTCGAGGACGAGTCCAAGGTACTTCATCGTCGACTCGATGCCGATGTGAACTCCTCCTACCGTTATTTGGGACCCCAACGGTGGCGCGTTCCGAGGACCATGAAAACACATGGCCTTGGACTTGTGCAGGGCCACCTCGAGTCCCAATTGCCGGATTCTGCCAACGATTGTCGCAACCCCGTGTGTCGCTAGTTCGGCCGCCGCCTGGTGCGACCTCCCCTGCGCCAGGACCAGCATGTCGTCAGCGTAGCAAACGACGCTGACGCCGCTAGGGAGGTCAGCGCGCAGCACCCAGTCGTATCCGATGTCCCACAGATGCGGCCCCAGGACCGATCCCTGTGGGACACCGCACAACAGCTCTCGCCGGTTCCATTCTCCCTGGTGACCGGGGTAGATGACGGCCCTGTCCGTCAAATAGGCCTCGACCACACGACAGAGGTAGGTCGGCATCCGGTGGTACCGGAGTGACTCCCTGATGCAACTCCAGGGCAGGGTATTGAAGGCATTGGCGATGTCTAGAGACACCGCCAAGACGACCCCACCCCGGGCCACAGCGTCCCCCGTCGTGAGGGCTTGCACGCGCATGATGGCGTCCACCGTAGAGCGCCCCCTGCGGAAACCAAACTGGCTCTCCGCCAAATCCGGCCCCACCCGCACCAGCCGCTCGACGAGGCGGTCTGCAATGACTCTTTCAAAGAGCTTGCCCACCTCATCGAGCAGCACGATGGGCCGGTAAGCGGACGGAGAGTCCGCAGGGCGCCCCGGCTTCTTGATGAGGACCAGTTTCCCCGTCTTCCAGCGAAGTGGGAACTGGCCCTTCTCCAAGCATGCGCTTAGGAGCCCCCTTAGTCGAGGCCCGAGAGCCTCCAAGGCCAGGACCCAGGCTTTCGTTGGGTGTGCCCTGCCTCTTAAACTAGGGTGACCTGTATCTTAAGAGGCAGTGATCAGCTATAACTTCACAAGTTTATTTTATTTTATAAGATATATAAAATTAAATAAACTTGTGAAGTGTGTCGGTTAGCTATGTTTGTGTTTATATAATATCTTACTTACTCGTAAGTATATGTATGTATCTTGCTTATATTAGTATGTATTTTTCCTAAAGAAAGATTTATTGTTTAAAGGAGGAGAAGGGAGTGCAGTTCAAGAATATAGGCGAGTGTGTGTGAATGTATGTAACTGTAACTGCACGCCCATGTGTATATGGAGAGTGTGGGTGAGTGTAATTATGAGTGCGCAGTGAGAAATAGTTTCTGAAGTTCATCTTTTACTTTGTCAAAGAGAATTTACATCTCTTTTGACAATTGATCACTGAAGATTGTAAGAACATCTTTTTATTGTATAAACTCAATCTCCTTTGTATTATATAATTGCATAGCACAGGTGTGAGAACCATGTACTAAAGAGTTACTATTTACCTGGTCATATGTATTTCATTGACTTGAATGTGCCCTGGCGGCTGTGAATATGTCATGCTCACTCAGATGTCTCGCTGATGGTGGCGCGTGGGTTGGATAATTTAGCTCCCTTCAAAATTGTTGATCTGAATGGTGCTGATCCATGCGTCATGTTCGTAAATGGGCGCCGTCAGTTGGGACCGGTCATCTCTTAGCTGCCATGGCTTACTCGTATTTTTAATTTTTTGGTGGGTGTACAAACACCCACCAAAAAATTAAAAATTAAATTATTTTTTTCTTTTTATTACGGACGCTTTTTCGAACGTGCACGTCTTTCTACATTGTTCTCATAAGCATAATTTCAACTTGAGGTTTAAGATCATTTATTCTCATAAGAATTACACTATTCACTTAAGTACATGAAAATATTAAAACTAAATACTTTAAAAAGCCAAAAAGTTGGGGTATTAAAAAAATTTGACGTCGATTTTATAAATGTTTTGAGGGTAGATTACAAATCATTATGGACAAGTGTTCGTTCGGTACATGTAAGTATCCGTGTAACATAGATAAACGGTAACTGGATGTGGCTCAACACTATTGTAGGGAATGTGAATTTTTTAATATAAATTGTTTAAGTAGAGTGTACGACTAAACGCCGACAGACACTACGCCGACAGACTGAACACCGACAAGACTTTACTTCGACGGGACTCTTCGCCGACAGGACACTTCGCCGACAGGACTCTTCGCCGACAGGGCTCATGTTTTTTGTAAGGCGTTGTCGACGGAGCCCCGCTTTGCGGGGCTCCTACTTCTGTGTGGTTTAAAAAAAAATAACCACGAAGGGGATGGCGGGGTCTACGACCCCGCCATCCCCTTCTAACCTAACCTGTCTGAGTCGGGGTGCCCCAAGTCCCGAGCTCGCTATGCGTCGCTGATGAGCCCTGTCGGCGAAGAGTCCTGTCGGCGAAGTGTCCTGTCGGCGAAGAGTCCCGTCGAAGTAAAGTCTTGTCGGTGTTCAGTCTGTCGGCGTAGTGTCTGTCGGCGTTTAGTCGTACAGTGGTTTTAGTAGCTTTTTAAAAGTGGTTTTGGATTTAGATTCTTTGAGGTCTCTCGGTAATTTATTAAACATTTCAGATCCTTCGTACACGATAGTTTTTCTTCCGTAGTTTGTGCGGGTTGGGTGTAGTTGTAAAAAGTCTTGTTCACGTCTCATTTTCATTTTTTGTTTTTTTATATTTTTTGTGAAGGTATTCGTGTGTATTATTTTGTTTAGTATTTTTCGAATAAGTATGCATGTGTTATATATGTATGTTTGTGCTATATTCATTACTTTAATTTTTTTGAAATAGTTTCTGTTGGAGTAAGATAGTCATAGTTAAATAACGTTTTTAGTAGTTTATTTTGGGCAGTTTGTAGCAGGTTCGTATGTGATTTGGCAGTGGTACCCCATATTTCCACTAGGTAGTCAATATGCGGCTTAACAAAGGAGAAGTAGATTAAATAGCGAGCTTGGCGTGGTAAGCAACGAACGATACCTCGTAGGGTACCCGTGAGTGATTGTATTTTTGATTTTATTTTTTGAATATTTGGAAGCCATGTCAGTTTGCTATCCAAAATTAGTCCTAAATATTTCTCTTGATCTACCTTGTTTATGGTTTGGTTATATATTTTTAATGGAGTATAATTGCCGATTTTTTTATTTTTTGCTGTGAATATCATGTAATTTGTTTTAGCTGTATTAATGGTGAGAAAATTTTGTTGAAACCACAGGTTGAGTAAGTCCAAATCGTTCTGTGCTTGCTTAACAATAGTATCGATTGAGTGGCCGAAGTAGAACAGACATGTGTGTCATCTGCGTATAATATAAGGTCAGCTTTCAGATCAATTTTGTGGACACTATTTATGTACAGTAGGAATAACAAGGGAGCCAAAATTGAGCCTTGGGGTACACCGTATGTAATAATTTTGGGATCACTGTGAGCGTCACCAATTTTAACTACTTGGTATCGGTTTGACAGATAAGATCTAAAAATTTTAAGGGCAGATCCTTGTATCCCGATTTCCATTAGTTTCCTTAGCAACAATTCATGACTGACTGTGTCGAATGCCTTTTCTAGGTCAATAAAGACACCCATAGCCACTTTTTTTTTATCAATATTAAGCTTTATAGTTGTCACCAGGTCTATTGTAGCTGAGAGTGTATTTGATTTCGGTCTAAAACCATATTGTTTTTCATATATGAAGTTTAGAGATATTAGGTACATTTCGAGGCGATTGTACAAGACTCTCAAAAAAAATTTTGTAGTACCGGGAGCACTGAAATAAGAAGATAGTTTAGTAGCCCGGCTCTGATTTAACTCCGGATTTGTAAACTGGCGTAACTTTTGCAACCTTAAGACTATTTGGAAATGTTCCTGTTTTCATACATTTGTTTATGCAACTAGTGAGTTCATCAAGAATTAAGTTTGCAACACATTTTAGTGACTTTGTAGTGATACCTTTTAAACCTGCGCTGGTGTTGTTATTTTTATTTTTTATTTTTTTAAGATTTCATCTGTTATGGCAGGTTCCAGATCACTAAGGGAAGACGAGCCGGATCCAGATAAATTAGTTAAAGCACTACCTGATGGGTGATATTTTATGAGTATTTGATTAGCCAGTATCGAACCAACATTTGCAAAAAAATCATTGAAGCATTCACAGATGTCCTTTAAGTCAGTAACAGTGCCATTTTGAGACTGAAGTTTTCGCGGGGCGGATTTTTCTGTGAATTTATTGCAGGATAGGCTATTTATGAGTCCCCACATTTTCAATGGCTGTTTCTTGCAGTTTTCAAAGGCTTTCATGCAGTAACTTGATTTCGTTCGTTGTATAGATTCCGTGTCTTCCTTTTGCTTGTCATTTGGATTTCCTTTGTGTTGATTCCATAAAATGTTTCTTTTGTTTATTTCACTAATGATTGATCTATTTACCCAGTCTTGTCGTAGTGGGTTTAGCGTTTTGTCTTTTTGCTTATTTCTATACTTTTTAGTAGTTTTTCTTCCAGGGTTTCGAATGTATAGTCACTGTTTTCGTCGTGGGATTCTAGGATGGTCTTATATAGCACTTCATAGTCAATATTGTGGTAGCTAATCTTCTTCAGAGATTCTGGTTTATAACATTTTAATTCAAAGTAGATTTGTTTATTATCTGATATGGATGTATCGATATTGGCTAGGTGGAAATTATTCAGTTTAAGATTTGAGCAGATGTGGTCAATTATACTTTTTGACATTGGTCTTCATCTATTTTGTTTAAAAATTCATAGCCGTTTTCGTTGATTACTTATTTATACATTTTTGTTGCACTTTCTGTATTCAATAGGTAGAAATTAATAGGTTGTTTTTATTTAGCTGTTGAAAATAGGTATCTAAAAAGGCTTTGATGTTTGATTGTTCTGGTTTTCTGTATAGATATCCAGAGTATAGTTTTCGATATGAATCAAAAGGTAGTGGTTGTAGTTTTGACAAGTTTCCTCCGTCTGACTATGTTTCAAGTTATTTTTCACAAATATTGAGTATCAGTTCTAAAGTTGAAATAATGTGTGTATCCTGGAATTTGAAATCTTTTTCTTTCTTCTTCTGATTTTATCCATGTTTCCGTTAGAACCACTGCGTGTAAGCAAGATAGAAAAGATTTTATCACACATTTTAGTTCGTCAAATTTACCAGGTTTTACAATACTTCGCATATTTGCGTACAGAAATTTGAAAGACTTGTTTGAGGTTTCAATGCTGCTGTAGTTATCAACAACTTAATAAGATATTTTCTTGTTACTAGGATCAGTGTGCTTATTTGTAGTAGGTGTGGGGGTTATTCGTTTTTTGATAGTAACACCACAATTTTTGGTATACCGTTATTGTATCTTATTGTGAGAGTTTTGTCTTCATTAACCTGTCGGTTTAAGTTCATCTTTGAGATTTTGCAGGTATTTACGCAGAATATATTTTTATACTGTCCTGTTTTGAATTACTTTGGTTACGCAGTATTGATTTAGCAATTTCCTGAGATTTCAAATATACTTTTATTGGACGGGTTTTGTTTGCATCACACTTTTCCAATCGCATGATCCTTTTTGGTTCGGGATAGTCCTTATCAATCGACTTGAGTAGAATAACGACCTCTTTTTTGTCATTGTTTATGCGTTCTTCCTTGTTCGATGATCATGGTTCTGGTATACCACTGATAATAATATCCTTGCTTCGGAATTCTCGTTCGTTTACTTCAGCAATGATGTTTTCTTGTGTTTCAATGGGGAGAGAAACTTGAGGAGATTGTCTATCTAAATTTAGCAGTTGAACAGCTTG
Organism: Xanthia icteritia; assembly: GCA_949128155.2. Taxonomy (NCBI): domain Eukaryota; kingdom Metazoa; phylum Arthropoda; class Insecta; order Lepidoptera; family Noctuidae; genus Xanthia; species Xanthia icteritia. The sequence continues at coordinate 20,629,600 of OX421950.2, read as the reverse complement.
GTTAATCTCCTCAACTTTTTTCTCGGTTTTACTGTTGTCATTCCGTAGCAATACTATATCCGACTTGATATTGCTTTGTTCAGCGGCAAGATTATCAGTAGTAGATTTAATACCGTTAATTCGTTCCTTAATCGTTGTAATATTTTCAGTGATTTTTTTTGTGAACTCGCTTTGTGTAGGCGTTATGGTTTTTAGCATTGTCATCATTTCAGACATTTGTTTACGCATTTCACTTAATTCAGTTCGAATATGTTCATTATCATCCAACTGCTTACGTTTATTGTTGCGCTGGGTGACTTTCGAAGTATCAGAAAATTCGGGTTGAGAAACGCTTGATAACAAATTTGGTTGCGAGTCAGATCGAAGCCGAGGCCACTTCCAGTTGGCGAGCGTATTATACTCATGTTATCTTTGTAAATATTACTCACTCAGTGCGTGGTGTGACTGTTGCGCTGTGACGTCTTTCGAATGCTTGTGCGAGGAGGTAAAAAAAATAATGATACTTGTTGAAAGACCTACACTGTCCTCCCATACCTAATAACACTGTTATTTGAAAATATTGTAAAAGCCCATTATTTTTAAAAGAGTAACCGTGGTGTTTCTTGCCGGCTCTTCTCCATAGGAAACAACCAATTGGAACCGTGCACCTAGCTTCTGACGTTTCATAAGTGCCCATGTAGGTTTATATGTAATAAAAATATTTTGAATTTGAATTTGAATAGGTACCTACTATGCTTTGGAATGGACAACTTGCTTCATTTTTCTGACTGACCGACTTCTTGACAGCTCAAAAGTGGCTGTAAATGGTTTAATTGAAATAAATGCTTTGAGTTGAGTTTGAGTTTGAGTTCTGAAGTCATTATTGTGGATAAACATCACAGATAACAATTCAATGAATCGCATACATTATAAAACACGTTGGGTCAATCACGCAATATATGTCAAAGTTTGGCCAGCGATATTAATCGAATTGAATGGCAAAACGCAACTCACTTTATGGTTGATATCCTTGCTAGAGATGTTATTTGTCTATGCCTATCATTATTTGTTTTTGTCTAAGCGTTGGGTTTTTGACGGATACAAATTTTGAGACACAATGATACGATGTTTTTAGTTTCGTTTATCATACAACACAATCATTTTCACTTTTTACGATGGATTTTAGTCACAAGCACTTATCGACACCAACTGTTCATATCAGTACGTTTTGGCACTTGCGTTTGCGATTAAACACCAAATTATATTAAAATAGCAGGAGCGGTCGACAGCACGTTTTAGTTGTACGAGAACCGGAACTGGCATGAAGATGGCCATAGGAACTTCTCAAGAAAACGAGACAGTACCATCGAGTTTGGTCTCGTTGCCTTTGTCTTGACAAGAACTATAGCCCAAAGTAGCATCCAGGGTCTGACGGTAGAGCCGAAAAGTGATCATAGGAACTTTTCAACCAAAGAGAATAGTATCCTTGTGTTTGCGGTCGTTGGTTTACTCTTGCCAAGGTGTAGTCCAGGGCCTTATGATAGATCTGGAAGGTCACCATAGGAACTCCTCAACTAGACAAGATAGCCCCGTTGTGTTTTGGCCGTTTGGATTTGGTTTGATAAGTAGCTAGCTAGGTACGTTAGCCTAAGGGTAGTCTAGGATCTAATGATGGCGCCAGGGACTTCACAACTAAACAACATAGCCCCGTTGTTCACTACCTGTATAATAATAAAATAGAATGCAGGCCCATTCTATTTATGCGGCTTTTTATGTAATGGCATAGGGAAACTAGCTAATAAACCACGGTGTTCAGATGTTAATCGAGATCGTAAATCAGATCAGTGAGTGTGTCAGTGACAACTTTGAATTACAATACTTAAAATTACAGATTCAAATGGATTTGATTTTGTCACTGAAAATTCCACATACATTCCAGTTATAGGGGGGTCAAAAATGTCCTGAATGGCTTTGAGAAAAGGATGTGTACGGCGGTGCCTTCATTTGTTTGTATTTTCTCAACTTAGCGAGGGTTTTTTTTTTCTTCCAAGTTTAGGTAAGTACTTTTATAATTTAAGAGCGGTTATGCTAAAAGTTGGCAACATCGCAAATAGCTGTCAAATATTTACCAGTTTTGATTAATTTGGCAATATTACTGTATGGTTTGAAATGTGGCTAACTAGTGAACTAAAATATTGATTATGAAATGCAATAATTGAATGATGATTATATTATGTAAAAAAAAGTATATGGAAACTTTCCAAATGCCATTTTTGTACCTAAAACGGTTACAACATCAAATTCAGTGTTATAATTGCAATTCATTAATAATATTCTAGTTCGCTAGTTAGCCACATTTCTTATTTCCATACAGTAATATTGCCAAATTAATCAAACAGCGAAATATTTGACATCTATTTGCGACGTTCCATACCCTCACAATAAACGCTCTTAAGTGTTTTTATAAGTACTAACAAAGATTTATACAATAAATCTGACAAGAATGGGTAGAAAAATAAATAAACTTTTATGAATTCCAGACAAGTTTCCATTGTGACTTGAAAGTATAGATTGTATTGAATGTAAGACGAGCTGAACACACGCTGAAGTTATAACAAACTAAGTTTTTGCTTCTCTTGTAACATAGGATCATACAAATTGAAACTGCCGATCGTGAATAAATCCCACGCACAAGGGCGCGCAACTTGATGAATTTGCAAGGATTATGAAAATCCAGGTCTCAATCCTCCCGGTACTGCGGCACCCCCGTACCGGTACTGCGCTACTCTGATATAACGGTATTCATATCAAAGTTTGCCAAAAGAGTTCATTAAAAAAGTTTGATGTGTTGCTAAATCTTCGAGTGCGGCGCTACGCTATCTCATGTGTGTGCAGAAAGACCGCTGCACTGTGTAAGACAAATTGACTGCAATTTCGTTAGTTTGTTTACCATCCTTCGACTTTACCTACCTTAGTTCGCTAACTAGCGAACTAGTATATTAATAATGTAGATACTTTGTTGAAAGCTCGATGCTGTTATGACCCTTCTGATATTCTACAATACAATGCCGTCAATTATATCTCTTTTTTATCGGTCTTCAGATGTGAACCTTTGCATTTTCTTGCTTCACGTCCAATGCTCGGTAACCGAAAATTTTTAACAACCGCGTGCGGCCCGGAGAGGTTCATTAGTGGGCTTCAAAACGGGCTCGCACGCCGGAAACAGGCCGCATGGCACCGCACGGAGTCGTGAGTATGTACCATTGTGTGTTAACTACGACTATCAGCCTACTGCAACATGTGTAATGTTTATTATAGGCAACGTACTTATGCTGCTGCTATCTACAGCAACCCAATAATTAGAATTGTAGAAATTCTTCTTTAAACCATGTTTGGCTTGTGCCCAGTAAGCAGAGAGTAGAATGTACGTGGTTTACATACTTTCTTCTAGTTTGAAATGCTTCCAACACACAAAGGAAACAGCAAAAGAGGTGCTTGCTGTTTGGGCATCATGGAGGCTATAAAATATGTAACAAATCTCAGTATAAACTAAAACAATTACGTGACCGCAAGCGGAGGAAGATCATCCAAGCTGAAACCCTCCTTAATATAATTTGATCTACTGATTTTGGTTCTTCGCAATTCGTCCACAGCTTCAAGGAAACGCTTTCTAATATAACCTTCAGACGTCCTTGGGTCACAGGATTGCATTCTTTAAATGACACACATCAGGTGAGGTGCATGTGAACGTGATGACGAGACGGCACAGTTCACAGGTCACCGCGCTACACAGTATCGCCCGCGTGTTGCCGGCGAGCGCCACCGTCGCCGCTACAGTCCTCGCAATATTATGAGTGAACTCATAATATTGCGAGGTTCACAAAAAGGTTCTCATCTCCCCATTCATGTGAAGTAAAAGTACGAGCACACTGTACGTACGTGTGACACGCTTTCTTTGAACGTTTCTGGGACGTGTGTTGATAGGAAGCGTGTAATAACATGTCGCAATAAATTACACTTTTCTTGTGTATGTCCTGTAGTATCGGAGCAAGAATGCAGGACATCGGGTGTGCCTCGCGTGTTACACAAAGGTACGTTATTCCGCTACATCGTTAGGCACACAATGGTCCACAAGCGGCCCGCGCTCAAGGAGGCTACGTACCGGATGGCTGCCTTGTTACACTATTGTACGTTATCATAGTATGTACTTGCACAGAGAGCCGGATGAGATTTTCAAAGAGATATTTTCATTTTCACTCCACCTAAATTGACGTGTGATTAAAATTAAGATCTCTAGTTCGCTGTTTTTAAGTAAAATATAATTCAAAATAAGTTATAGCCAGGTTTATTTTTTACATCTTTTTTTGCAGACCTCTGGAAAGAAACAAGGTTAAATTCGCAATGAGGGCGCAATACTCGTACGTCGCGGTACGAACTCGTGCGATACTCTGCGATGTTCCGCGGAGACATTAAGTTAACGCGCGTCGGCGCTTTGATATGCAAATGTGCGTCCGCGTAGATGGTGGGGCTCAAACGATGTATTTTAGGGTTCCGTGTCCAAAAGTCTAAGAATAGAAGAAATAAGAGGCAGGCTAGTAGATCTCCATCGCCGCCATCACCTTTATGTAACGACAAAGAAGATATTCGGTCAATTATTCAAGAGATAATTAAGGCAGAATTCAGCGATATGCTGACACAATTAAATGAAAATTTGGTCAGCACTATGAACAATGAACTTAAAACAGTTAAGACAGAAATGAAAGAGATGGTTAAGTCTATGCAATTCATGAACAAACGATTTGAAGAGTTTGAGAGAATTCAGAAGGCATCAAACGAAACCATAAAGAGGCTGGAAATAGAAAATACGGAGCTGAACGCAACTATGGCTAACCTTAGTGTGCGAATTAATAACTTAGAGCAGCAATCTCGATCATGTAATCTTGAGGTACAATGTATGCCTGAAACAAAAAATGAGAATGTGTACACTATTGTCACCCAACTCGGGAAAGCGGTCAACTGCGATGTTCAAGAAAAAGATATATTGAATTGTACGCGAGTTGCCAAAACGAATCCTTCCAGTACCCGTCCTAAATCCATAGTAGTGCAGTTGGCATCACCTAGGCTGCGCGATCAACTCCTGGCGTCCGTTATTAAACACAACCAAAATAACCCGCAGGATAAACTTAACTGTGGACATTTTGGATTTGCCGGTCAGAAGACACCTGTATATGTGGTTGAACATCTTTCACCTACCAACAAAACTCTTCACGCTTCATAGCGTGTTTGAAACAACAGATATACCTATTTGTTTAATTGGGGATTTTAATTTGGGAAAAATAGATTGGGCTCCAGGTGCCGTCAACAATTCACTACCTAACACTTGTTTAAGATTATTAGAATTTATGAACGTTAGTAGGCTTTCTCAGTACAATTTCGTAAAAAACTGTTCTGCGCGTATTCTGGATCTAGTTTTGTCAACAATATCTTCGTGCACTGTGAGTGAATCTAGCTGTTCCTTAACCGCTGTTGATAAACTACACCCTCCACTTGATCTTACTATAACTTTATTAAAAGAATCCAATCTCCCATACAATAATCTCAACAAGAGAAAAAACTTTTATAAGGCAAATTATGAGCAGATTACAACTTACATTAACGAATATGACTGGTTTCAACAGTTTGCGAACTGTAATGATGTAGATAAAATGTTAAAGGTATTATATGAAGTGTTAAACACTGCAATAAATACATTTGTCCCAAATTGTAAGTCAATGACTTGCCGTTATCCCCCATGTTTTAATAAGGCAATTATAAGAACACTCAAAGAGAAAAATAAGTTAAGATTGCGCTTTAAGAAATATAAAAACCCGTTAGATGAATTGGAACTAAAATTAGTTTCAAAACGTTGCCAAAACCTGGCCAAAACTTGGTACTGTACATATATGGAAAACTTAGAGTCAGAAATTAAAGAAAATCCAAAACTATTCTGGACTCACGTAAAGGCTAAGCGCGGTGGGACTAGTGTCTATCCACTAACAATGACTGACGGTCAAACTATTACTTCAGTTGGTTCGGATATTTGTGATCTATTTGGTATTTTTTTCGCGTCTGTTTACACCTCTGAACATGGCACAGATATTAAGAATGACTCAAGTTTTCTTGACAGACTGGAAACTAATAGCCAGTGCCTAACAATACCAGAATTGGATAGTGATTCCTTACTCAAAAAGCTTCAATGTGTTAACACAAGGAAGGGAGCAGGTCCTGACGGAATCCCACCCTTGTTTATCTCTACCTGTGCATCGGCCTTGGTTACCCCCCTATTAATGATATATAAGGTGTCACTAGCCACTGGAACCTTCCCATTTGAGTGGAAAAAGGCCAAAGTCGTGCCTGTGTACAAGTCGGACAAAAAGGTCACTATTTCCAATTATCGGCCTATCGCAATTCTCTCCACGTTTGCCAAGATATTTGAGTCCATGATCTGTCCTCACATCCAACGCCATTTCAGGCTTTACCTTAGCGATCACCAACACGGCTTTGTTGCCTCAAGGTCTACTGCCACAAACTTGCTGTCTTTCTCCGAGTCCCTTATAGAATCTATCGACAAGAACAAACAATTTGATGTGTTGTACACCGATTTCAGCAAGGCCTTCGATAAAATTCCTCATTCCATACTAATTCACAAACTAGCAAAGTATGGTATCACTGGTCCCTTGCTGAAATGGCTGGAATCATATCTATCTAAGCGTGAATTTTATGTTGTTGTTAACGGTTTTCGATCTGCCAGCAATTATTGCATGACTTCCGGTGCCCCACAGGGATCGCATCTGGCTCCTATATTATTTATCATATACATCAATGACCTTCCCCACTGCTTTAGCTTTTCCGAGTGCTTTCTTTACGCTGATGACCTAAAGTTTGCTCGAATCATCGAATCATCAAGCGATATCGCGCTTCTTCAGGGTGATCTGAACAGAGTTACTGAATGGTGTCAAACTAACAAAATGGAACTTAATTTAAAAAAATGTTACCATCTGACATTTTCAAGAAAGACTCACCCTATACACTCGGAGTATTCGATAGGCAAAACAAAAATACAAAAAGTTGATGAAATTAGGGATCTGGGAGTGCTGTTTGATAAAAAAATAACTTTTATCCCCCACATCGAGAATATTACCAGGAAAGCATCGAAAATGTTAGGGTTTGTGCTAAGAAATACAAGGGGCTTTAAACAGGTTGGCACCAAAATAATGCTGTACTATAGCCTTGTACGAAGCGTCTTGGAGTATTGCAGTGTTGTATGGAGACCACACTACGCCACACATAAGTTACTTTTGGAACGAGTTCAAAAACGGTTTCTGTGGCACCTCGCATTTTCAAGAGGAAAAAGTAAACTGCTGCTCTCCTATAATACTCGTCTCAAATATTTCAAAATGCACTCGTTATCAACTCGAACAGAAGTCATTGATGCCTTATTTCTCTACAAGTTGCTTCGGAATAAAATTGACTGCCCAAACCTACTGAGTCACCTAAAGTTTCGTGCCCCAGCCCGATATCCGCGAAATCCTATCACACCACTATACCCACCCCTGCGCAGAACGGTTTTAGGTGCTAACTCACCGATTTCACGCCTGTGTAAAAATGTAAACAGTTGCAGTGATCTTATTGATATACATCATGACAGCATTGGGAAATTTTATAGAATAATTATTGAGCACTATGCTCACAAGCAATGATGTCGCTACTGAGTGCCAATGTTAATTTTAATTTTATAAAAATTTTAAGATTTTTGTATTTAAATTGAATTAAGTTATTTTTATTAGTTATTATTTTAATTTAGTTAATGTTATTGTTATCAATCTGTATTATTATTATTATTTTTTATATTTAGAATGCAATCTTTGTTATATTATCGGATCACATAAATTGCCAAAAATTAATGAATAACTTAAATTTTAAATTTCCGTTTTAGCTTTTTTTACTATGTAAAACCATAATTGGTGCATTTTGTGTTAGCCTGTAAGTAATTGTTGCACTTATAAACGTACTATTAAGGAATTGATTATAAATGTATTGTGTAAACAATTGTTGGTTAACCTAAATAAATAAATAAATAAATAAAAGATGCCAACGGAACGGCTATTGCTAAGCCTACCACGGATTGACTATCTCAGAGCTGTATCTTCTAAAGCTCATAGCACACGTATAAGCATTGCACCCGATCGCCATCACCTCACCTTATTTTATCCGAGGCGATGCCGTTACGACACTTATTAGTGTGCGCCTATGGAGTTTCATAGAAGGAATGTGTGAACAGCTCGAGTTGAGGCGATACTGATCCGGTTTAAAAGTAATAGGTAGTAATAGGGTCGGAGCTTTAAAAGTAATTAGTATCCAGTTGAAATTACCTACCGCAGAATATGTGTTACTATTGCCTCTATTATGGGAATTAATAAAAAGAAGGTAGGTAAGGCAAAATCGTTTTGTAGGTTCTGAACCCTTAGCACGCGAGTCCGACTCGCTATTGACCGGTTTTTCCTCCGCGCCTGTTTACTTTACTCCGTTATTGCTATTCAAGGAGTATAACAAAGTTATTGGGAGCGTGACGTAACACGAGAAAAAGTTCAGTTTGTCGAAAAGTCTCAATTTAGATAATTATTTTTAAACGCTCTTTCGAAAGACTTTTAAATGAGATGAAAATAGGTTCGACTATATAAGATGGCTGTGCGTGATGTCACTTGGTTTGTGAACAACGTTTCTGTAGTACCAGAACCATGAATATATATATAGTATAATAATATTAATATTATATTCTTTTGAGATATAAGGGTGAAATAAAAAGTAATAAAAACTCTCTGTTACTAAGTTAAAACAATTTTTTTCTTCAATTTAGGAATCTAATCAAACTGTAATTATTTATCACGGTACTATCGTGATACTTTAATTAATTCAACTAACAAGTTTTAACCTGGTACTCTTATTGAATTTTTCCAATGAAATGACAAGCGCTATCATTTTTGCTTATCACTGCACACTCCACACAACTTCTAAAATAAAGGTATCCAGGTAGCGCTCGTAGGCGTCGTAGTGTCGTAGCTTCGTAGCGCCATAGATTGCGTAGCACCGGATTACGTAGCGCCGGTTACGTCACGATTAGTGGCGACTGAAATTAACTGAGTCTTGGGTCGCTACGAGCTACGCAGCGCCTCTCAGACGTAGCGTTTTCTATTTAAGGTTATTAAGGAAATAAACTACTTGTACAGAAATGAGAGGACCATTTTAATTGCAACGAAAGCGATATTTTTAACCAGTTTGGATGACGGAAACAAACCGTTTTCTCCTTAATAATTTATGAACTTCACCATTAATATTATGCTCCTATTCTATTACGACCAAAATATTACCAAACTTTCTATGTTACACTTCTAGGTAGAGGTGTAGATAACACACCGAGGTGTTTCAAAGAGTAGATACTCTTCAGAAGATTAGAGTGGTATAGTATGTAAGTTGATAACAGGTACCAAATAAAATATAGAAAATATACACCTCCCTATATCCGCCCAATATTACAACATCTACATTAAGAAAAGTCTAACCGCGCAGGGCGGGCGGCACGCAATGTCTGCGCGATTTATTGCACAAACAACCTCCGCCCTACAGCGTAAACGATTTCTTATTGCTCCTTTTATGAAAATTATTACAAATAATTGTAAACATTACTCAGAGGCTTACGTTCTTATTAAAAGCAGTCGTTCATAAAGGTTTTGGGAGATTGCTAGTACTTGATGATGATTGTTAGGGTTCCATACCTCAAAAGGAAAAAACGCAGTCCTTATAGGATCACTCGTGTGTGTGTCTATCCGTCTGTCACAGTCAATTTGCTTCGAACCTACTGGACCAACATAGTTGAAAGATACACATGTAAATTTCTGTGAACCAAACATGGTCGTGTAACGAAAATAACTGAATTTTGAATATGGGTCACTAGAGTCACTTTTCGGGAACAAATTGAAAAATAAAATAAAAGACTTGCGAAACTGTGCCGTGTGAGATATCAAATAAAAGGGCTTATTGAGAGCTCTAATATATTTCTTAAAATAATTTTAAAGATTATCTTATCTCCGAAACTACAGAATCTAAAATTTTGAAAAAAAAATCAGAGAATGGTTCTTTACTCATAGATTACAGGAAAACCTATAAGAATTCTATGGTCTTAAAATAACATGGTGAATCTCGCAATATTGTGCGTATAGACTTACATTTGCAGTTGGAATGTATATGAGAACATGTTTTTCAACTGCAACGATAAATTCGTTCTTGAGATAAATTCATTCCAATTAGGAAAAGAATAACCCACTCTATATTCGCTTAAAATTTTAGGAAAAATGTTATATGTAATGAGTATAAGCAGTAGTAATAATAAACTAAGATAACCAATCAACAATGGCAATGTCCTAGATGAGAGGACCAGTGGTCCTTTTGACCGAGATTGAGGTGTGCAAATACCACAAATCAAAATTCCAAATGTTAAAAAACCCAATATGACTTTGCCAAGCCTGGTCTAACGCGGGAACCGACGCTCAGCCATCCCACTTGCGACCTCAACTTCAACAGCATTAAATTATATGTCGGCTACACTCATTAGATAGAAATGAGTACAGCACAACAGACACAGACAGAGAATACTGTTTTGAGTTTCGCATTGTTGTTAAATGCTTGCGATTGGTTCTTTAAACCAACCCTATCAATGGGCTCCCTCATAATGCCAATTAGAAACAAATGAACAGCGCCACTCGTGTTGTTGCCATACTGCATGTTACCCCCCCACTCCCCGCACTTCATACCCACATAGACAAGTGGCGGGGGGTAGGGGGAGAGGGAAGTTAACCCGATCCCTTTAATTGAATCTCAGCGCGGGACGGAACGAGCTAAACATTTTCTTTCCATTTTCCGATCAGCGTGGAGGAAAATATTATGGCGCATATTGGATAATTTACCATGTCGCGTTTTAGTTATGATGGGTTTTAAGTGTTGCCGTTCATGTTGTGGAGAGAAAAAGAAGATTAATTTCGTATTAAACTATTTTATAGGGTACCCTACCTATACGGGGAATTTAAAGTGTAAAAGTGTCATTCAGATTACGTCGAAAAGGTGTGAATTTACGATGATCTTTAAAAAAATACGCAGTGCGATAGATGTAAGGTCCCATTCAAAGATAGAGTGTCTTGTGAAGAAGGATTGAATGACCAGTAAAAATAGTAAAATACTGAATGACTATTTAGTATTGTTATAACAGAATCAACTCCCACGCATATAATAGTTACTACATCACGAAGATTTGTATAGTCTGTTCCAAAAGTAACTGATTAAAGTGTAAACAAACCTTGTACATTCTTACGCTATCACGCACTAAAGGGAAGTAATAGCCACACTATCGAATTAGGGCTAAGATCTGTGAAAATCATTGTAAAAGATGAATAAATAAATAAATTTAAAAAACAAATGCATGTCACTACGCACAATGAAGGGTATCGTAGTTGGAATGAGTTCATCCTCCGATAAAATTTAAAATTGTAGTTGGAAAAAATGTAATATACACTCCAACAGCAAATGTAAGTTTGTACGCGCAATATTGCGAGATCAACCATGTTATTTTAAGACCATAGACTTCTTATAGGTTTTCCTGTAATCTATAAGTAAAGAACTATTTATATTTCAAAATTTTAGGCTCAGTAGTTTCGGAGATAAATAAGGGGGGAATGATCAATTTTCATCAATTTCCTTAAATATCTTTATGTGTTTATTTTAAAATTAAAATAAATGTGATCCCCACAACAAGTTGATATGTCACGGTATAGTCGGCACGTAACCTGGCAAGAATCGTAGATGAACAGGAGCCCCCTCCTGTTCATCTACGATTCTTTCCCTCTATCTGGCAGAATTTTGATGCTCCGAAATTTATTTGGCATAACACACTTGGCATAATCTTCTTTAAACGAATATATATATGGCATAAAAATCATTTAATATAATTATTGTTTAACCGAATGTTTATAAGTATGTCCAAATTTACAAAGGCATACTTTTAAGATGGCAGAATTTTATTTGGCATAATTACTTTTGGCAAAGCTTAATTTCGCATAATTTCGTTTCACATAACGTTTATTTAGAGCGACGATTATTTGGAATAATTTCACTTGGCATATTAAGAAGATGGCAGAATTTCATTTGGAATAATTTTATTAGGCATAATTATTGTCATTTCTATAAAATGTAATCATATTCTTAACCTTAAATTAAAATTAAAATATTGTCTTAAAAAGTCAATATGTTGTACTACAAAAGTTAGTGAAGTGACAGAACCGAATCGCTGCAAAACCGACTGCACGTAGTCTTGTCTGCCTTACCCCTAGAGTGTAATTTAAGCCCGCGTAGGCGCGGAGGGGCGAGGTGGCCCGCGAGCTGAGGAGCAGGTGGTTTTAACGCTCGCCGCCGCGGCTGAGGCTGGCCGGCCTAGCCGGCCAGCAAGCCGAAGCTGCTGTGGTGAGCGTTACGACCATCTGCGACGAGAAGCTTGCGTGGGACCGCCGGAGCCCCGCAGCGCCGGAGCCGTGACAGAAACCATGCCTGCTGCATGTTGCATGCTTGCTTGCATGTTGCATGCTTGCTTGCATGCTGCATGCTTGCTTGCATGCTGCATGCATGGTGTGTGCTTTTTTGCATTCTACATGCTTGATGCATACATGCATGGTGTGTGCTTTTTTGCATATTTGCATGCTACATGCTTGATGCATGCATGGTGTAAGCTTGTTTGCATGTTTGCATGCTTCCCACAGGTAAATAAGAACCACATAAATACAAAATTATTCTAACTATGAATTTTCCGTAATGTGATAGATGAGTCTTTCAATTATTATGGATATAAAAAGTATGCCAAAAGATGATTCTAACTGCAAACTTTCTGAGATATGATAGTTCTACCTTTTAATGATTATCGATATGAAATGTATGTATGCCAAAAGACGATTCTGACAGTGAACTTTCTGCAATATGATGGTTCTACTTTTTAATTATTATGGATATGAAATTTATGCCTAAAGATGATTCTGACTTACAAAATTATGCGTTTTTAATGTATTATAAATGAGTGTATGCCAAACGATTTTCTGCGAAATGAAGTTTATGCTATGCGCTGTTATGCAAAATAATATTATGACATAAAAAGTTCTGCTATAAAGGGTAGACCCAACAGGAGGACAGTCCAGTAGATTCGGAGCAAATTGGCTGTGACAGACGGACAGCCAGCCAGACAGACAGATACACGAGTGATCCTATATGTAATATTTAGAAGGTTTTAACTTTATATCTCATCAATTTTTCCAACAATAAATTGTTTGAAAAATATTAATAACAAATTTTAATAATTAAAAACATCTTTAAAGTGATTTGGAATTCGAATTTCGGTTTTAATTGTTCAAATAAATCAAAGCAGTCAATAACACTACACATTGGCATCCACACTGTACTTTTTTTGATCCATTTGTTTACATTTTCATCAGCTATTTTTGGAATAGACTATACAAATCTTCATATATAGATAGACACAGCAGACGGATAGGTGTCGAAATTTGTGCGATACTGTAACACTGCACCGCGAGCCACTACACCGAGCGGCGCCTCGCAATCTCGGTCAGTTGTAACAAAATACGTGCAGTTTATTGACACCTCCCGACTGATACATGTAGCATGTAATCAGTCTTATAGGACAGGATGGTTTTTGTATGAGGTTTTATTGGACACAGTCAATGGGCTTATTTATAAAGTGCACTATCTATATCTTTTATAAATTGTAAAAGCTTAAGAAACAAATAAAACAAGAAACAAATTATGTACCTATTCCCATTGTATGCACAGAAAGTAGTTTCATTAAAAAAAGAACTTGTGAAACTGTCGACAGAGAAATCCTCGGGCAGCAGGAATAAGTGCGGTATCTGAATCACTTAACCCTCGTTGTACCGCCGCCGAGCAAACAAACATGGCCACTACTCGCGGTCCATAAATCTCACGGTAAGGCGCGCGGTGCGGAGAGGCAGGGGGCAGGGGGGTTGGTATTAAGATGTACTCGTAATAAAAACGCGCGACTCGCGGCTCATTAATAACGTGCATTCGCCGCGACCGCGCCCTGCGTGTAGCCAACATATTATACCTACAACATGAATTAAGGGAAAAGTACAGATAACTTACATACAGATTACAGACCATTGCCGTTTTTGACTTAATTTTCTTTATTTTAAGTTGAAAACATTCGTTTTATTTTACTACCTACTCCGCACTGCACATTTAAAAGCTAAGCACTTTCCAAAGTCCTAGGTTACTCAACCAAGCCGTGTCTTCCCAACGTTTCGCAGCGGTCCGCCCGGCATCGGCAATCGGGCTAGTGTGAAGGCTCTATGGCCACTTCCTCTGTATTATGTATCGCTCGTGCACTCCACTGTACACTACTCCGCACTGTAGCGAGCAAACACTTGGCCGCCGGCAGTCAGCGCTGATCGTACGTCATGGACCGATGCCGGACGAAATACACGGATTTTTTATCTGTTCGGAATTCTCGCACGCAATTGAATTTTAGACGACGCATTGAAAAACTACAAACAGTTGAAATAGTACAAAAAAAGTCTGTAGTGAATCAATTCACTAGTCGTTATTAACATTTACAAAATACAAATACTGACGCTGCACTTATCGGAAACTATTTACGTTTGCTAGATGGGCGCTTGCAAACGTAAGTGCTTCTTAAGAAATATTTTTCTCCATATTACAGAACTGTTTCCCCGTTAAAGTAACAATAAATTTTCCTACTTTTTCCAGGACATCTCTTAGTAATTTCTCGTCACAGAAATTACATTAATAAAAAAACACAATGTATGTATGAACCCCGCAACAGTCATAGTACTGTTGCGGTGCTCTAAAGGCAGCACTACAACGTTGTTTGAGTGGCATTGTTTTTTCGATAGAAACAACGTCCTCCGTACAACTTCATTGAACATTACGACAGCAACTGTAGTCAAGTGAAACACTTGTTTTGCAATAAATGTGGACACAATAAAATCGAGGCGGTGAGACTCGACTCGTTTAATGAATGTCCGAAATAAAAGGCGCGCACGTCTGATTGTCGCGCCCTCCGCGCCGCCACGTGGATGTGTGTTGAATGCTAAAGTGGAACAACTTAGTATAAGATGTATTGAAATATTTTGGTAGGTAGGTGGATAACTTTTTAGCGAATTCTTTGATGATGTCGCTAAGGGGTGCTAAACACTTGTTTTTTATTTATTAAAATCTCCCTTACAACTATAGTTACAGGTGTATTTACCCAATGCGACAGTGCGGTCATTTACAAATTTATAGTTACTAAATTACTTACAATTTAAATATACTATAAAGGACTAAAACAACTTGTAACATAATAGGAACTTTAGCACAATACAACACAATAACATGCAATACATAAATACATTAATACAACACATTAATCTATATTATATTATAACATAAAATAAATAACAGTGTCCTTGCGAATTCACTCAAATGACACGTGAACACATCAATTTTGCCATGAAGTTCGTTAATGATACGAATTCCCCAGGTCACAGTTGTTTTGGCGAGTAAGTTGGTCATGGCCGTCGGCACGGCCAGCAGTGTTGGGCGCCGCCGCCTCCATACATAGCGGTTTGGTATGCAAAAACTTAAGTGCTGTAGCACTCCCGGATTATGCTCGATGCCACGAACCATGATTCGACACAGCCGGGCGGCAAAATCTACACTTAATAATAATATACCATATTTTTACGTTGACGTCGTGGTGGGGCGAGCGCTCTCTGAACCCCACCGCCATATCTCTACGTTGATGTAGTGGTGGGCTTGCTCGCTCTGAACTAGGTCTGTGCCGGTAGAGTTTACTTTGCCGGAACAGGTCTAGAATGAGGAACTAGACCAAGAGAAATACAGAAACCCGCAGGGCAGCATGTGGCGAGCGAGATTGGCCAGTAGCGACCCCACGGACCCTATCTCCAGGGTGAAGTCTTGTCCCTCATCTCCCTCTCGCTTGCCTTTATTGACCGGCTGGAGTGAACTCTGATGAGGAACAGAAGTCCCACCTCATCTTGCTTTTATTAGCCGGCTTGAGTGGAGATTCGCAAGAATAAACGGGCTCAGAGAAAGGAAGTATTCCAGTAAGTGCTGGTAGGGATCTTGACCATCTTCCTGGCTCTGGGATTGTTCTAATAGCCGTGGAATACCTCTCCACTCCTCAAGCAACTCAGGAAGTGTTGGCTCATTGTCCCTACGTCACTATGTGCTAGCGACCGTTTTCAGCGGCCTTTATTGAATGTGCAAGTCTCCACCTGCCATTTTATCCGTGTATACCATAAAATTGGTCAGGCAGGGGACATAGGCCTTCCATAGCTCTAGGTAACAAATCCACTATAGGCACCCAAACCAATAGGCCAATATGTTTTATTTCCATTGTAACGGCTAGGGCTGCGCAGGCTAGGCTACGCAGGCCGTTAACGGATAGGTAGATAGATTAGGTATAGGAAAAGAAACAGTTTCATAAGTTAATACATATTATATATTACTAACACGGCTAGGTCACGGGTAAGGTCCTAAACACTGAGTTCGGTTCTGAGCACTCGCACACTTAGAGGAAGGTAGGGTACCGCCCTTGGTAGCACGTGGTAGACGAGGGGGCCTGTCAGCACAGACTCGTGGCGGCAACACGTGGCGGTAGGCCACGGAAGCCTGTCAGCACAGGCTCGTGGCAGTAGCTCGCGGCAGTAGCTCGCGGCGATAGGCCGTGGAGGCCTGTCAGCACAGGCTCGTGGTTGTAGCATGTGGAGGTAGCTTGCGGCGGTAGGCAGCAGGTAGGTCAGGCCTTAGATAGCCTCGCTAGCATGCGTAGGTAGCGTGCAGGATTGAGTAAGGGGTCCTGCTCTCAGCCCGTACGAAGAACCCCTAGATCGGGGCCCACAGAATTCTGAGGATCAGGGAATTGCTTCCACCAGCTCTGCAAGCGGAAACAAAATGAACAAGCGTCCCCGGAAAAAAAGTTTGTGTTGTACCCCGATTCTAGTGATGTGATTAGGAACTTACTAATTGTAATATTTTAGCATCACTCGACTAATTATAGTTGTGAGTCCACACAACGCTACACCATGTTCTGCAATAGTCCTGCACCAACCAGGGGTTGTCCTAGGGTACACTTGTATTCGGGAGGACATGGCTCGGCATGTGCTGGCAGAGTGTGCTGCTTGGGAGGAGCCGCACCGTGCCCTCATCTCAGGTGTCGGCAGTGACCTGTCTCTGCCAGCCGTTGTCGACTCAATAGTCGGCAGCGAGGAGTCCTGGGACGCGGTGGTATTCTTCTGCGAAACAGTCATTTCGCAGAAGGAGGCTGCGGAAAGGGAGCGAGAGATTGCTTCTGCTAACCCGATCCGCAGCAGACGCACCGGGCGTCGGTGGAGGGCGGATAACGCCCTCTTCCAGCCCCCCTAAATGGGTCCAGGGGCGACGGATCTGGGGAAATCCGACGCCCCCTACTCCTTAGGACCCGAGATTTTGGCGCGTAGTGTTTCACGAGCGCCTCTCTATGATGTTAGGGGGAGTTTAACATCTCACTCCCCCCTAACTCGAGGTGGCTCGCAGAGGTGGGCCGGCACTAGCCGGGGATCGCGGAAGTCGCATTAGGTTTTAAA
Source organism: Xanthia icteritia (assembly GCA_949128155.2). Taxonomy (NCBI): domain Eukaryota; kingdom Metazoa; phylum Arthropoda; class Insecta; order Lepidoptera; family Noctuidae; genus Xanthia; species Xanthia icteritia. The sequence continues at coordinate 20,611,868 of OX421950.2, read as the reverse complement.
ATTATAGTATAAGTGATGTGTATTGTAGCCGATCTTAACAGACGTATCGAACTACATAAGTGAAATTGTTGGTGACTTCTATAAACCAAGACATACAATAAGAACATTGTGTTTAATACTTGGACTTTTGAACGTTATTGTGCTTCAAAAAGTGCTAATCACGGACAAAAACTAGTTCATTGGACCTATACAAAGGTACTCTCATCATTAGAACATTTAAAAATATAATAAGTGGCGAGTTAATTACTAGCAAATGTATATAAAATAATAAAACGGTTAAGCACAATGTTTTGTTTCAAAAAGTGAACTTTGTACCATAAGTGGCGCCCCTAGTAGTGAGTAGCGAAACAAATATTGACATTCACGTTTTAAAAAATTGACATTAACATTAGAGTTGCTACTACAAATAAATAATACTTAATGGCAAACAGCGCCATCTAGTGTCAAGGAGCGGAACTGAAATTGACACACTAACCAGTGTTGCTAATATAATAAAGAACTTGTGATACCAGAATAAGAAAATTAAGTCTTTTGGTAGAAAATAAAAATTATTCACTTATGTGTATTTTTTTGGAATTACTTAAAATTTAAATTAGGTACAATTTAAGCAAAATAAATTGACTTAAAAGAATGAGTTTCTTTGGAAACATAACTCATCGAAGACAACGCACCCAATCGGAACCAGATAAGGATGACAGCGACATAATTTCGCAAACGATGGATTGTACCTCAAATTCTATGCCAGATATATCTGAGGACGAGGATGAAAACCGAATTACTATCTATAAGAAAGAGATAGAAGAACTAAAAAATCAATTGCTAGGTGCGCATAGGGAAATTGAAATATTATCGCTAGAAAATAGTAAGCTGAAGCAAAGTAATGACGACCTATTGGAAAAAAATAAAACATACAAAGTAATTGTCAGTAGTCCACTTAAATCAAGATTTCAAACACCAAAGAAGAACATTCATACTCCTTATACAAAAACAAAACAGACGCAGACATCGGAAAGTTTGACAAGAGCGCCAAGCGGACATGAAGTTAACATTGACGCTGGATGTACTCAAGGTGTCGCCTCATTGAATAATATTATTAGCGCGAAATCTCATGTTGCATCACCACCACCTGTGAAGAATAACATTTGTATTTTGAGTAGTGAAACATCCAACAGAATACAAACATTGAGTGAAAGAACTCATTTAGGAAACTTTAATATGTGTCATTACCGTACTCCCAGATGCGGAGTGAAATATTTGTTAAAGGACATTGATCTAAAAGTACGTAACTTCTCTCGATTAGATTATTGTATTATATTTATTGGTGAAGACGACTTTACAAAAACGCATAATTATATTGAGTTTGTTACTTATATTAGAGATAAACTATTACCACTTAATCATACTAACTTCATAATATGTCTGCCAACTTTTAAATTTATGGACAATACAAATATAATGTTTAACAGCAGAGTTGATACTTTCAATAATCTAATTTACATGGATGTTGAGACTTACAATTATGCATTTATACTAGATTCAAATCTTAATCTTCCATACACGTGGGATACGTATAACCAACGGCATGCACACCTGAATAACAAAGGCTTTATGAAAGTTCTGTCAGACTTGCATGATTTAATCTTAGACCTAGATATTGTAAATACCAAAGACCATATACACTCACAGGTTGGTTGCTCTCAAGAAGATAAAACTGAACCCCATACACTAACAAAAACAATAGACAATCAGTTTTTTCTATAACTACCACCTTACCATTCTCCATCAGAACATAGCAGGGCTTATGAATAAATCAGACTTGTTAGTAGTTAAACTAGACGAACTTTCTAGTGAGGGAACAAAGGTAGATATCATCTGTATAACAGAGCATTTTATAGAGACGGGCTATGAATGTATGTTGCGTATACCTAATTTCTGCCCAGCTGCCTTTTTTACCAGAAGTGTCAAACGTGGAGGAACTTGCATTTTTGTAAGAGCAGGGCTGCAATTTAGAGAATTGACAAATATTGCAAAACAGTCGGTCTCAGGTGTTTTCGAATGTTGCGGTATTGAACTGACATCTTATAATATTATTGTAATATGCATTTACAGGATTCCAAAATATAATTATAATGTATTTTATGAAAAACTGGACAATATATTGAGAAGACTTTGCGTATCTACAAATAAAAAAATTATATTAACCGGAGACTTTAATATTGATGTGTTAAAGAGAAATAAAATCACAATAGAATTTGAAAACTTTCTCTTGCAATATAATCTCAAATTAGAACTTGATAAACCAACCAGATTGGCTAGTAACTCTTGCTTAGATAATTTTGCACATTCTTACCGTAAAGGTTGTAAAGCTAAGATAATAGATTTACTTCTATCTGATCATACATCACAACTACTGCAAGTTCCCATTAAAAAAACCTGTATGATTAAATATTGGAAAACAATTAAACAGGAAATATCAGTAGATAACTTAATGAAATTTAAAAATCATCTAAAAAACCTAACTTTTCGACGAGTATACGAAGCTAAAGACGCAAATGAATCCTACGAAAATTTTATAGATGACTTTATATTGCTATACAAATTGTGTTTCCCAGAAAAAATAGTAACCATTTATACTTGTAAAAAAACCAAATGGATTTCGAACGGGATAAAAATATGTAGCAGAAAACAGAGGCAGCTACTTTGGACATATAGGCATAATCCGAACACAAAAAATAGACTTGCTTTTAAAAAATATTCCAAGCTTTATAGAAGAATAGTAAATCTAACCCAGAAGGCCCAAAACAACCACTTCATAAAGACGTCTCAAAATAAATCAAAAGCTGCTTGGCAAGTTATTAACAAATCCAAAGTATGTCTGCCGCAAGAACCAATATTGACCATACAAAATGATAAATCAACTCTTACACATCCCCTTGACATTGCGAATGAATTCAATAAATATTTTATAGAGATTATAGAAAATAATTCAAAAACAAACCTTAATAATACCCCGTTAACAAATTCGTGTAGAAATGTTATTGAAAACTCAACTTCGCAGTCTCTATTTATGCTACCAGTTTCAGACACTGACATTATAAAAGTGATAAGTAGCTTAAAAAAATACTAGTACAGTAGGATACGACGGTATTTCAACTAGAGTAATGAAAGATGTTAAGGAGGTCATAGCGACACCGTTATCGCACATAATTAATCTTTGCATTTCTGATGGTATATTCCCTACTAGTCTCAAGAAGGCAATTATTAAACCCATTTACAAAAATAATGACAAGACTGATATAAAAAATTACAGGCCTATTGCAAAAATACCAGTCATTGCAAAAGTTATTGAAAAAATAATATATAATTCCATTTACACGTATTTCGAGAAGTTTCAGTTATTTTGCAATGAACAAAAAGGATTTAGGAAAAATACTAATATTAATATGGCACTATTTGACCTGCTGTCAAGTATAATGACATCTGTGGATAAAAAAAATCCTGTGTGCTCGATCTTCACGGATATGTCAAAAGCTTTTGACTTCGTAGATCATCAGATCTTGCTACAAAAGTTACACGAGTACGGCATTCGGGGAAACATTCATAAACTCCTAGAATCATACCTAAGTGATAGGACACAGTGTACTGAGATTTCCAGAATTTGTCCTATAAGCAAATTAGAAACTACATATGTCTCTGGAGCGAGATCCGTGAGGTATGGTGTGCCTCAGGGCACTGTACTCGGGCCCCTACTTTTCTTGATATATATCAATGATCTCCCAAGAAATTTGAGAAACAAAATTGTACTTTTTGCAGATGACAGTACAGCTATCATAGAATGCACTGATCCAAACGAATATCGAAATGAGATCAATAACTTGCTAAATAACATCATTAATTGGCTAAATAATAATAATCTTGTGATCAATTTGAGTAAGACTAAAATTGTACAGTTTCATCAACGACGTGAGAATCCACCCCTTAATATTACCTACGATGAGTGTAAAATAGAAGAAGTTACGAGTGCAAAATTCTTAGGCATAACTGTAGACCATAAGTTGACTTGGAAACCTCACCTGGAAGTGGTTTGTAAACGACTGAGTAAATCTGCGTATCTATTGTTTCAATTATCTAAGAGAGTTAATTCTGAAACACTGTTAACAGCCTATCATGGACTTGTAGCCTCTAATCTCCGTTATGGTGTTGTTTTCTGGGGGCAATCAACTAATAGGGAACTGGTATTCAGGATGCAAAGAAGGTGTGTAAGATCCATGTGTAATTTAAAGTCAACAGATAGTTGCGTTCCCTACTTTAAGAAATTAAAAATATTAACATTACCAGCTATATATATATTAGAAACTGCATTATTTATAAAATCAAATCCACATTTATTTACAAAATTTTCAACAGTTAAGAAGACCCCCATTCGGAGTCAATATGAAAATCAACTATGTACGTTGAAATGCAATACTGCGTTAATGAAAAAGAGCTTCTTTGGTGTTGCACCAAAAATTTTTAATAAAATACCTGATGCTATAAAATGTATGCCATTAAAGAAATTCAAAAAGTGTCTTCACAAGTTATTAGTTGAGAAATGTTATTATACCCTGGTTGACTATTTTAATGATAATACTATTTGATTAAATTCTGTAATTTTATAAATTTATATTATTAATGTTGACTTGGATGACTATTTTAATTTTGGATGACTATTTGATTAAATTCTGTAATTTTATTAATTCATATTATTAACATGGACATTATTAAATTGATTATTTTAATGTATTTTGTTAACGTAAAATTTTGTTAACTTTGACGAACCTGACTTTAATATTTGTATGTCAACAATGACAAAGCATAGTGCAACACTTATCTATTTAAGACCTTGACATGTATGATTAATGTATATATGTTCTTCACCTATGTTTAACAAATAAATAATTCTGATTCTGATTCTGATTCTGATTAGATCCCGTGATCCCCGGTGCAAGTGTGAGATGGAACACCGGAGTGGTTTTAGTCAGTAAGAGTCTGACAGACCCCTCCGCCCTCCCCAGGGCGGAGGACATCCATGAGGATTTCCCCCCGTAATAAAAAAAAGGGTACCCTTGTATAGTGTATAAAGGGATAATCGTCGGTTGGGGCCTCATTCCATTTAAAATTGTCTAAGAGGCCTCTGCGAGTTGGCTTCGGCCCCTCGTACGCCTTCCAAAGGACCGGGACCCCACGGTCCTGAGATATGTAAATACATAAATATAAAAGGAATAATAAGCCGGTAGCTCGGGCCCTGTTCCCGATACCGAGCTATTTTTTATATTTTTAAATGTTTTTATATTTTTTTAAATATTTAAAAAGTTAGACTTAATAATATATATAAGAGTTATTAATATAATAATAAATTTTATAAAGAGGTAAAATTTGTTTGTTTATTTGTAAGTACTACTAGTCGGATTTAAAACAATATTTTTGCATTGGACAGCCCAATTCTTCAGGAAGGTTATAGGCTTGCGGACGAATTTGCGTGCAGGAGCTAGTAATATATAATAAAGTTTGTCTGTTTGTAAGTTGGTATGTAGGAGGTAATCTCCGGAACTACCAGATGAATTTGGAAAATTCTTTTTGCATTGGATCAATTCTTGAGGAAGGTAATAAGCATAATATCACGGTCGTAGCGTGCCTTAGGAACTGAGCAAAAAGAAAAAAGTCAGAAAGAACGCTAAGCGGAAATGAAGTAATAGCGCGAGCGGGCGATGGGATGTGACGCGGTGGGTCGGGGGCGAAGTCGCGGGCAGAAGCTAGTAGAATATATTTAGATAAAATTCGGGAAAAAGGCCGCTTGGCTTAGCCGGAATTGGGCCGAGCCGACTCGAACATGATTAAGCGAGGGTAGGTGCCGAACGGAGCTTGCCGAAGGGCACGAGCCGAATGAAAGTCGAACATGTAGTAATTGCTTCGGGTCGGTTTTGTTGTTCAACAAATACTGTCGAATCGAATGTGCGCCTGAACAAGTATGTAGTACCCCTAAAAAATTACGTTTGCATTATAATAGTTAAGAAACGAGTTCCTTGACGTTTATACGTTGAAAAACTGACCGTTTTTAACTGACGTTTGGACACATAACTTTCTACTTGAACTAAACTCGCTTGGTACCTACTTAACTGATGCAAATGTAAATCAGCCATAAGATTTAAATACCATTTGTTTTTATTGTTATTAAGTAATCAGAATTAGGTATAAACGAGGTGTCCTACAATAATTATGATTCAGCTAAACTTGATGACTCATTAAAATGTTTTCAAGAAATTTCACTTTTATTTGTCAAAGAAAAAAGTCTCATAAACAATTCTGTCCTCTAATACAACAAAAAGACTCAATTTTTATAAAAATCAATTTGTTTAAAAACAGCTCAGTTTTTCAACAGCGGAGTATGGACGCGAGATGCACGTCGCGTTACAAAGTTGTCATTCAGCGGCGGCGCGCGGCGCGTCAGTTTATCACGTGTGAGACGCGCGTGGCATACAACGTCGCTTTATCTCGTGCCGTGTTTGCGTCGCAAATACACGTCGTGTCGGCTCGAGACGTCGCTACGTGCCACACCATAATATAGATGGCCATATTTTTTAACGTTCAAGTTGGGTTAGGATTTTTAGTTTATTTGCTGATCTCAGTTCTCACTGTCATTGATTGCTGTCATTTCAGCAATAAATTGTTTATACCGACAATTTATTGCATATCGAAGTTTATGGCATTGAGGAAAAAACTAATTAAAATTATAGTCAAACTCGAAAATTGTTTATTGCAGATCTTACAAAATTACAGCAAAACTATTAATATGTACTAGAAAAGTACAATGGCAAACTCCCGTTTCTGTTTTGGCTTTTGACACTATTTCTTGTACTTTGCTTTGCATAAGCTGTAATTGCTGGGAATACGGGGAGTACAGTTGCAACTATTATCTGATTACCTTAGCGACCGCCATCAGTGTGTAAAAATAGGTCAATGCATGAGTTCTGAACCTAAGAATAGCTGTTATGGAATTCCACAAGGTAGTATTTTGGGTCCTACTTTGTTTTTAATCTATATAAATGAACTATGCAATCTGGCACTCCAAAAGGGTGTAATTATGTCATATGCTGATGACACAGCTCTACTGTTCACAGCTAAATCAAAGGCCAAGGTCTATGAACTAGTACAAAATGGTTTTAATACTGTGTCTAATTGGTTTCATAAAAATCTCTTAACATTAAATACAGATAAAACCAAGTACCTATTATTTGTAATGAGAAAAACAAATCCAACACTTACTAATCTAATTCAACACATAGCATTCAAGCGCATAACAATTGTAATTTTCATATGCTGACACTTTAACTAAAACCGATCATATCAAATATCTAGGCGTCACGATTGATACAAACCTGAATTTCCGCAAACACATTTATTTATTATGCACCAGAGTGCGTAAACTAATATACATTTTTAAAAATTTACGTAACATTGCCAACTTTAAATTAATTAGACAGATTTATTTGGCTTTGTGTCAATCTATTATTACCTACTGCATAACGTCCTGGGGTGGTGCCGCTAAATCTATTTTACTGCACCTAGAACGCGCCCAAAGAGCAGTTTTAAAGGCTACTTTTCGTCCATTTAGATTTCCTACACATCAACTTTATATGGCATTTAAGGTGCTAACAGTACGTCAATTATTTGTTTTGAATGTAGTTTTATTCCAACACACTGAACTTTATTTTAACCCAGTGCCTTCAGATAGGAGAAGAAAAGATTTGGTTTGTGCTAACTCTCAGACTAAACATGCTTTTACTAATCGATTTTATTCATTTTTAGGGCCCTACTTGTATAACCAGTTCAACAGAGTGCTAAAGATTTATAGTTTAGGTTATAATAGGTGTAACCTACTAGTACAGGAATATTTAGCAAAACTCAGTTATGCAGACACGGAAAAACTACTAGAAATTTTAAAATTAAAATTTCTATCTACCTACTCTAATATAATTAATAATAATGTCCAGTTTATATACTTTAATATTATTCGTGAATTTATTTAAATATAATATATCTTACATAATCTAGTTTTAAAATAATATACCCAAATAGTTACTCTATAAATCATTGAAATAATTATATCTTCTTCTTAATTTAGCTCCTAATAAACTTATTGTTGTCTTCTTTTTAAATGTTTGATGTAAATTGATGGCCTGAAACACAGGTTTTCACAAACCTAGATCAGGCAGATCTTAATTACAGTTAGAATTAAACATTACTCGATTGTAATTAATCTAAATCATAATTTTACTTTATACTTGAATAAATTTTATTTTATTATTTTTATTTTATTTATTTATCTGTTGACTTTTTTTTTGCGTCTGCCGATGAAAAATATATAAAGTACAGAGTTTGAATTCCTGAACAGTTTTGTTTTCAGTTATACTTTTATAGGAAGTCATTAATTAAAGATATTCCAGTTTGAAGTTCACTCGTTCTAGAGGTTATGTCTTGTCAACAGACACAAGTTGAAAATAATTGGTATAGAAATACCTACTTACCACTTAGAATATCATTAGTAGGTCTGCCACATGACCCACATGCGACTTTCCTAAGCAAATAAATTTGCTTAGCCTTTTCCCTATGTTGGGGTCAGCTTCCAGTCTAACCGGATGCAGCTGAATACCAGTATTTTACATAGAGTGACTGCCTATTAGACCTCCTCAACCCAGTAACGGTAACTGGTAATACGATACCCCTTGGTAAAACTGGTTGTCAGACTTTTGGGCAACTGACGACCCATAACGACCGTCAATGATCCACGAATGACAGCCGAGACCAACGCCTTAACGTGCTTTCCGAGGCACGGAGTCTCTGTATGTAAAGATGGTGACCCATCCATGAGCAAATTCCAGCAAGCGTAGCTTAACCTGATGGATCGAGCTGTGCGGCTGTTAATATTTAGCCACGAGCTCCTCCGTAAATATCACCACATATGATTATTTAATCACTGCTAGTAGTACGTTTTTTTTATACATCTTCCATTACAGAATCAAACACGGATAGATTCTGGTAACTTGGGGGTCTGTATACGCATACTATAACATGCTTATCAAGCTCAACACAGGACAATTCAATGTTGTGTTCAACAGACAGTCCGCTGATGTCTTTTCTCTCTTTCGATTTTATTGAATTTTAAATTAATGTTAATGTCACGCCATGTATCATACGTTGTTGGCTGAAATGGCTAACTACACAATAATTAATTTTCATAATTAATTGACATCACTTGATGATCTTTAAACCAATGCTCTGTTAAACAAATGGCCTCAAACTTGGTATTTTTGGTATTCTCCTGTTTCCAGTAATTTGGAAGAGCAAACTTGGATATTTTTATTAAATAATTTTATGGTATTTTGCACTCCCTTTGGTTTAATATTATGAGTTATATTGCCCGAAGATACCTTTTTATCATTCTCTAATAATAATTGGTTAATTGAAAGGGTAACTTCTGTTGTTAAGCCTTGAGTGACCTCAATCTTAAGTTTAGTTAATTCATAATTACTCACTATGTTATTAGTATAACTAGACAACACAGACTCGTCACACACAACAAAATCCAAGGTATCAGGCAGAATCGTAATCCAGACTCACAGAAAAATGTCGTCGTATAGGCAAATAATCAGAATCCATGGGCAAGCAATAGTCACACAAGGAACAGTAAGTCTCAGAGTCCATAAGCAGAAGCAGTCGATAAGTAGAAAATCGACGAACAGAAAATCAAAGAAAAAGCCACGAACGACAAGTTGTCAGTACTTGTCACTTTGTCAGTTAGCCGATTGTAAGAAAAAAATTCATATTTTTTTTGGCGATGTTGCCATAGGTACTCGAATTGTACTGGGATTTTATTTATGTAGTAAAAAGTATGGTTCGCTATATTCTTAACACAAACTATTATTTTTATTTTCACACTATATTCTGATGTAAAATTGTATTTCTTTAGTATATTATTGCAATACGTAACTTGACCAAGATTTTTATTACATGACAACATTAAAAGTAATAATTTACACAAAGTAAAGCACTTGTCAGGGTTCGAACCTACGACCTCGTAACTCGCAGCCGTTTCCACTGGGCCACCACTGCTCAAATAATAATAATAATTAAATAGACCATTTAAGCGTCCACGGCGGGCCCAAATAATATAAAGCCCCGCAAATAATCTGTGAGCACTGAATTAATATAAATACATGATATTTATCAACGAGCACCGATTGTGGCGCTTTATGAGAGGTCTTAACATTAGGGCGAGCGGCCGCGTAATCCCGCGAAATGAATGTTTGCGAACCGTGCCGCGCTTCGTGTTGCGAGCTGTGAGCCACGGAACTGTTATACCTACGCATTTACACGCATTGATTGATTGGACAAAATAAAGAGGGCCCCATTACCAATGGGTGAAATTGGATGACAATGAAGATAGCTTGGAGCTTCTGAAAAGATCTTCAATTGTTTTCCTTCATTTGTTTACAGAATTATGGAGCGCATGGTAAGTACCCCGAATTTCGAGGCCATCTCAGGCCATCTTCTACATCGCACATATGTAGTATGAGTGGAACTTCTGCACGGAAGTTGTACGTGGTGCATGTTTGAATAGTGAATGTTAAACTGGGTCATATGATATGAGTGACGTCACTTGTCACGCTAAACGTCACAGTGTCACACGCATCGCGCGTTACATCTTGTAGCACCGCAGTAATGGACAGTTGGACACCGCAGGTTATGTCACGCCAGTAATAAAATTTTGATGAATAGCAAGTGCAATTTATTACAATAAACTTTAGACTAAAGAAATCATTGGAAGTAAACTTCAGGTTTGGCATTGTCCACACTACACCATTATAATATTTCGGGCGACGCCTAAAAGCAAGCAAACTTCACACCACACTGTGGGGGGCATTTTGTAGCCCACAACAAGGGCAAGGGGGAGACGCGCCATCTGCGCGCAATGGAGCGAAACGCATCGTACAGTATCACGGTTATTAACAGCGCAGTCGTTAGTCAGTGATTACGTACTCGTACTTAATGCTCTGTACTGCAGGGAGCTGACTGACCCTTACATTTTGGTCGCAGTTAAGAGATTCGCTGACCAGAACATGATAGAGATGTATTTGTTACTGGTCACTGAGGGGGTGACGAGGACAACTATAGCCTTCTAAACTTAATATGCTTACATCTGGCCGTCTTGCTGTTGGAGACCGATCGGAGACCGATGCCGATGGGATAGTATTAAGGTCATTGTTACCTCGCGTTTACACTTGTCTTGTAATACAAGTTGTGATAGTTAAAAACATTGACGTTGTTTTAGACATTTATTGATAACTATTATAATAATTATGGTCCTACCTTTTTGACAAGTTTTGTATACAACTAGTCTTTATAACTTGATTTTGGATGTAAACGATAAACGAAAACAGTAGACGCAACATATAGAATTATGATACATGATTCATACCTTGGTGTAAATAAGCCACCTACTACTTTGTGGGCTTTATCGCTAGAAAACGCTAACGGTGTCTTGTAAATTACTTCGTTAATAGCTATCTGGTTTTTCTCTTCTGTCGATTGTTATTAACAACACACGAAATCATTAACTAGTTTTATTTTTACTATCATAAGAGTAACAAATGTATACTTACACATCACGTCTCGTGGCCATCTTCATAGAGTGTGTAACATTCACTTACAAACTGTTTATTCACATTCGTCACACTTTGGTCCACTGCCACAAATTCACTGCTTACTACCCTCGGGCGAGTCGTGAAGTGCTCCTAACTACGTCCGCCGCCATTACCGGGAAATTGAATCAATTCCTTCTAGCTTCAGGACATATTTCTTGACAAGCACCCCTTCATGTGATATGTAGCAATTTTCTGTATCTTTATGGAGCTCAAGAATTCGAAAGTCATTTTGTGTGACCCATACTTTTGTTATGCTTATTGAACTAGTAAAGCGGTGAATTTTCTGCTTTCTAAGTTAATAATTGTTGAGGGTTTATTGTCCTGAATTCAGATAGTAAGAAATTATGCCAAGTTCTATTAATGCATGTTTGTAGCAGGCATAGTTGTTTTCATGAGTAAAATTAATATGTTGCAGATTTTTTTTCTTTAACCGATGGACCGATGAAGAAGGAAACAATATTATGGTAAAGTCCTGTACTAAGTAAACTTCGCCGTTTCACTGTTGTTCCATGGTTAAGTTTATTGGAGCAATGGCACAAAAGCGCTGTAACTCGTAGTTATTTAATTCAGCGTCAGTCATTACGCTGAATGTTTAGCGCTGTATGAATTTACGATGTGCAGTTGTCAGTTGAATGCAACAACACAACGTTGTGGTCTGTGTGCCATTTAACTGAATATATTCGTTTTACAACCAAATGGTAACGCACTCGTGACAAATGTGTGTGGAAAAATGGTTGTGTTTGCATCCGTAATAAGTACGGTGACAGTTGGAGGTCCCATATGACAGGGGTCGAGCACATTGTCCATTTCTTATACACAACTTTAGGCCCAAGTTATGACAAGTTTCGTTTGATTAAAAACGTAATCATTCTTTTGCTACTTTGAGACAAAAAGCCACGAACATGACAATGAAGATATGAAAGAGTTATTTACGAAAATGATAAAATTTTGTATAAATTTATTTTCTTCTTCGCCACGCAAATTACAGCCCACTGCTACCTGACTCAATCCTCGGGGTATTCAACGTCGACTCCTCAAATTGATATAAATGCCCGAGCGGGCCTATTTCGCACCACAGACAATAAATCAATAGCTGTCGCGCGTGACGAGCGACTGTTTCGTTCGGTTGCGCGTCCATCGCCCGCGGGACATTGGCGCGCGCCCCGTGAAATGAAGCCCACGCCGCCTGGATTGATACATTACGGGATCGTCTGACAGCTTGCACATATATGCGAAATTTTTCTATTATTTTATGACATTGTCTCGCATGTGGAAAATGAAAAGGAAACACCTTTTTCAGAAATATATATAGGTATGACAGATTTGTGTTTGTAAAATAGTAGGGATTTTGGTAAACCCATACTTTGAAAGATACAAGATCGCCCGTTTACAGTAGTCCAAACGATTTTTGAGAAGCCTCTCTCCTTTCCGATACAGCCCCATATGTATGTTCAGCAATTATTGGCAATGTACCAAACTCCGCAGATAATGCACCAAGCCCCGCAGGCAATGCACCAAACCCCGCAGGCAATGCACCAAGCCCCGCAGGCAATGCACCAAGCCCCGCAGGCAATGTAACAAGCCTCGCAGTCAATGCACCAAGCCTCGCAAGTACTGTATCAATGAATATAATTCCAAAATAAATCATATTTTATGGATTATTATAACTTTCCAAACTGTTTTTATTTTATTTTCTGCCGATATGATCTGTAACTGTGTAACTGTTTGTCTTCCCTAATAAATAAAATAAAAATAAAAAAATGCTTAATAATTTTAACTTACTATTTATTTATTATTATTATTATTTATTAACCAACCAAATCTTACACGATTAGCAATATGGTTTCACTAAAGGACATTGTACGACTGACGCCGGTGTCATCCTTATTAAAACACATAATTTACAGCGTGGGAGGAGGCCCAAGATGCTATAGGAATCTTTTGTGACCTCTCCAAGGCATTTGACTGCGTAAATCATGAAACCTTACTCTTGAAACTTGAGCATTACGGACTAGGTAAACTTGCGCTCAGTTTAGTTAAACCTTATTTAAATGATAGACAACAGCAAAAGTGCCTGTAAATGGTTTAATTGAAATAAATGCTTTGAGTTTGAGTTTGAGTTGAATGTAATTAGTGAAGATATTCAAGTGATCGGTAATTAACAAATTTTTAAATATTGCGAAGAATAATGGAGCAAGGCTTGATGACAAACTAAGTAGTGCTGCGTTACACAGGACTATACCAGGTCACAGCAGTATTACTTAATTTCAGATATGAGATAGCATCTGCCATAAAAGGTGAAAAAGCTTATCGAAACACGTACGCGTACTTATCTTTGGGCTCATGTCCACATGTCGTGGCTTCCATAAAATATGATTTATTTTGAAATTATATTCATTGATAGAGTACTTGCGAGGCTTGGTGCATTGACTGCGAGGCTTGTTACATTGCCTGCGGGGCTTGGTGCATTGCCTGCGGGGCTTGGTGCATTGCCTGTGGGGCTTGGTGCATTGCCTGCGGGGCTTGGTGCATTATCTGCGGAGTTTGGTACATTGCCAATAATTGCTGAACATACATATGGGGCTGTTTCGGAAAGGAGAGAGGCTTATCAAAACTCGTTTGGAATCGTTTGTCAAACAAGTAGAGTAGACTGTTTATTACCTAAAGTTACCAATCGCGCATAACCCGCGGTGTTAGTGGCCACAAGAACATTACAACAATGTGAGTCATCTTGGTGGCAGGAGCAATGCAGGCACTGGCACGCGGCTTGGTAAAGAGCATCTTTTTTTTTTTGCTTTGTCGGGCCGCTGCTGTCCATAACATATTTTATTATTCAAAGTTTTATGTTTCTTTCATCAGTGATTTAGGCTGTGAGTTCTTTTTCAGTGCAAGTATATATAAATCAGACATTCACCGGCACTGTTTTATATTTTACTTAATTATTATGTACCATGTAATGTTTTATTTTATATTCTTAATGTATAATATACATTTGCAACTCGCCTGTATTATTTGCAGCTAATTTCATCACGTTTTAAAACCTTGTTCATCGCTCGACATTTGTGTAAGCGATTTACATAATTATGTAAAACATTTCAGTTCATGTAAAAAGAGTAGGTACATATCTACGAACAGTAACCTTGGTAATAAATTAGTTATTCAAGAACTAGTGGGTAGGTACCTACCTACCTACAGTTGATCCGCAGTCGCCTTTTAGTAGATTGAGGCGAATACCCGCTGAGTTATTGTTGCGCGCCACTGCACTCGCTAATATTGCTGCTGAAGCCCAATATAAATAGGTAGGTACAGATTTTTTCCTCCCGTTTAATTTAATCACATTTGATCAATAATTGTTACTGAAAACTTGTAATATTTAATGTAGTGTTAAAATCAAGTATTCTTTATTTTAATTATTTTCTTACGGTAGGTATTTTGCAATAATTGTACTATCTTTTATTTACTGTAACAAAATGTCCTGCCACCGATAATCAGCCTCTGCTAGGAGATAGCACATCTCAGCTACGACGACTCAATTCACTGCCGAGCTGGTGCGTGAACGCTCGCTATCTGACCGTGCAGCAGCTGCAACGCTGTACCTCAAGAGTGCCGACTATCGGCTCATTGTCATTTTACAATTACGCCAAAAAAAGCGCTTCAATCGTATCGGAACCATTGTGTGCCTCCGAACGCGAATATTTGAAAGGAAATCATTATATTGCGCTCTTATCTGAGAGATTTCCTTTAGAACTGCTAACCCGCCTGCTTCACATAATAAGCTAGTTGGTAATAGAATGTTTTATAGGTAAGTAGTTATGCTGGCATTTGGTTGACAACATACTCGTACGGTTATGTGTGAACAATGTCTTACTAAATACATATTTTGCAGCTGTTACTACATATACACAATTTACCGACCACGACTTACGAGTTGTAGGTCGTGAGTTCGAACCCAGACAGGCACTTTGAGTATTTAATTTCATCACCACTGCTCTCAAAACGGTGAAGGAAAACATCGTGAGGAAACCGCCATGAAAATCCAAAGTTCGAAGACATGTGACATCTACCAAGCCGCACTCGGCCCGCGTGGTGGATTATGGCCCACCCCGTCCCACACTGAGGTGGCCTGTGCCCCAGTAGTGAGAACGTTATAAGCTGATTATGCACTACATATTTGTGATCATGCAATGACAAGTTACAAAGTTAAATAATGTAAGTTTCTAGTTAATGGTTTTTCATAACCATTCTAGAACGCCCATTCTCACATCTTATAACCTAAAAGTTGTTACTGACGCGTGAGAAGTCAGTACACTCAATAAAATTGATAAACAAAATGTACCCACAGAACTAGTGGCGTTATTAAAATTTTGGTATGGCAATCAATTAAATGTTGTGAAATGGGCTAATTGCTTGTCTGAGGAGTACAGACTAGAAGGCGGTGTGAGGCAGGGGGGAATTACCTCACCCACTCTTTTTAATGTGTACATAGACGACCTGGTTGGCGAGCTCAGCAGCATGCATGCTGGCTGTCACATTGACGGCGTGGCCGTAAATAATATAAGCTATGCCGATGATATGGTGCTGCTGAGCCCGTCAATAGGGGCGCTTCGCAACCTACTGAGGGTTTGTGAGCGATATGCTGAGAGTCATGGCCTCATATACAATGCGACCAAGAGCGAGTGTAAGGTTTTCGGCCCTGATGGCAGAACCTTGCATGAGCTGCCGCCTATTTGTCTCAACGGTTCTCCTCTTACTAGAGTAAAAAGATTTAAATATCTAGGGCATATTATCACTGACAACCTGAAGGACGACGATGATATTGAACGTGAACGCAGAGCGCTGGCTGTTCGGGGTAATATGTTGGCTCGCAGGTTTGCTCGTTGTTCAGTTGAAGTGAAGTTAGCATTATTCAAAGCCTACTGCCAATCACTATACACGAGCAGCCTGTGGGTTAATTATACTCAAAGGGCATACAGCGCTCTGCGGGTACAATATAATAATATCTTCAGGATGTTGTTGCGGTTGCCGCGGTTCTGCAGTGCGTCCACGATGTTTGCCGAAGCGCGTGCAGACGACTTCATATTCATATTCATTTATTTGCGTTCTACAAGGTAATGTATGGTGTTAACAATAAAAGCTTATAGCTAAGAGCCGTTGTAGACCCTGTCAGGGCATAGCAAAATACTTACAAGCTAAAATTCATATAAACATTTTTAAAATATAATTGAAACAAAATTAAATAAATTCGCATACACAACAAAAAATAGAGATAATTAAAAATAATAATAATAAAAAAAAATGTCAATATCCTTAAAAGTTAGAAATTAAATATGTCAGACAAATTAAAATTAAATTATACAAAAAAACTAATAATTAAAAACAAAATATATATTACTTATTTAATCATAATCCTTCATTCAGGTATTCGTTCACATTATAATAGCTTTTGCTTAATAGAAATAATTTTAATTTATTAATAAAGGTGTTGTATTTATTTATGTTTCTTATTTCTTCTGGTAACTTATTATATATTTTTATCGACATGACATAAATGTACTAGAGGAATGCATTTTTAGTCGGGATGTAGGTATGTTTAATCTATTTTTATGTCTTAGAGTAATTTTAGTTTGAATGTCTTCTCTTTTTGAGTACAAGTTCGGGTATTTACGTACAAATTTACAGATCTCAAAGATGTAGAGGCACGGTAAGGTTAAAATATTTTGTTCTTGAAAGTGAGGCTTACAACTATCCGTTTGTTCAATATTTACTACAATCCTAATTAGTTTTTTTTGTAGAGTGAATAGTGTGGGAGAGTCCGTACTATTTCCCCATAATATGACTCCGTACTTGAGCCAAGCATATGCGTATGCGTAATATGCTACCAAAGCAGTATTAATGTCCGTAGTTTTTTGATTTCCCGAAGGGCGTATGAGAATTTTGATAATTTTGCTTGTACTTTCTGGATATGCGACTTCCAATTTACATGTGTGTCTATGTCTAGTCCTAGTAGGGTGAATTTATTAACTGTTTCTAACTTATAATTTTTAAAAGTGAAGTTTATATTTATAGGTTTTTTTTGTTTTGGGTGGAATGTCATTATTTTTGTCTTGTCATAGTTTATTTCTAGGTTATGTTCCATCATCCAATGAGTTGTAGAGTCAAGTATTGAATTTAATTTGTCATTAAGGTTGAGATTAGTATCACATGAAGCTAGAATGGATATGTCATCAGCAAACAAAACGCAAGGCTCACTAATATGCTTGGGGAGATCATTAATGTAGACTAAGAATAGAAAGCAGCCGATTACGCTACCCTGTGGGATTGAAGCGTTTATTGGTATGTTTTCAGATCGGAACAATTTTATTTCATTAGTTTTTTGATTAAAATATTCCACTTCTACTAATTGCTCTCTATGTTGTAGGTACGAGGCAAACCATTCATGGCATTTACCACGGATACCTATGCTATATAGTTTGCTAAGTAAAATGTTATATTGTACTCTATCATAAGCTTTCGTCATATCCATCAGTAATCCTATTGCATATTTTTTAGAGTTAATAATATCGAGGGCTTCTTGTATGTATTTATAGACGGCGAGGGTTGTGGATCGGTTTTTTCTGAAGCCATTCTGAGAGTCATTAAATATGTTGTATTTTTCACAATAAGCGTAGACACGGTTGCACATAGCTTTTTCAAATAGCTTTGATGCAGTTGGTAGAAGAGCGATTGGGCGGTAGTTATTTGGTTCAGTTTTTACATTTTTCTTATGTATTGGCTTTACAAGAGCCTTTTTCAAGAGGTTGGGGAAGGTACCTTCCTCGAAGGATTGGTTTATTAGTTTGTAAAATGGAAGAGTTAACTCATCCGCACATTGTCTCAATAATGTAGGTGGAAGTTCATCCACGCCATAGCTTGACTTATTTTTTAAGTTTTTTATTAATGCATTCACCTCGTAAGGATCTGCTGGACTCAGAAAGATCGAATTCTCCGTTGTAGACATTATAGGTGTATCTTGTCGTTTATTGCCAGATGTGCTCGTACTAATTTTCCCAATAGAGGCAAAGAAGTTATTGAAGATGTTAGCTGTCTCTTTAGGCTCTGAAGTCATATTATTATTGTTTATTTGTAGGGTTATATTCTGTTTTTCGCGTCTCATATTTTTGTTTGTCCGGTCATTTATTATACCCCACATTGTTTTTACCCTATTGCTGGATTTCATCATTTTATATTTAAAGTGTTGTTTTTTTGCTGTCACTACAGTTTTCTTTAATATTTTTTCATACTTCCTGTAGTATTTTGTTAATATAGGGTTCTTTGTTTTGGTAATTAAAATCTTTAATAGTCTTTTATTTTTGCAAAAGGTTTTTATACATTTTGTGAGCCAATATTTATTATAATTTGTATTTAATTTGTATTTTTGTAATGGGATACATTGATTCAGGATGCTAATTAGGATATCGTTAAAAGCTTCATAGTTTTCATTAATATTTTTTTCAGCCGTTATTATATCATTCCAATTTATTTCGTGCAATTTTGATTTAAATTTTAAAATATTTGTATTGTTGAATCGTCTTTTTGTTGTATACCAAATTATTTTCTTTGTTTGCTTTGGTAACGTTAAATGTAATATGACACTATTGTGATCGGAAAAGCCTAATTCTTCTACCGTTGTGTACATATCTTTATATTTGAAATTTGTGAATATGAGGTCTAAACATGTTTTTGTAGTAGGTGTTATGCGTGTCGCGGTTTTTATGTGCTGTGTGAATCTAAATTCCTGCATTACATTTAAGAATTGGTTTGATTTTAAATTTGCAGGCAGGATATTTATATTAAAATCGCCCCCTATAATAACATTAAGCGTAGAGTATTTCATGTATATATAGTCTTAGTCCGGGATGGCATTCAGGAAGCGGTAGTTATTGGTGTGGATGGACTTGTGCCACCCGATGCATATCATCCTCCGTTGAACATAAAGATAAAGGTCGAATCAGCTCATGGATCTGATATTATTGAGTCGAGTAACATAGACCCAGGTAAAGACTGGAATTTTAACAAATGTGACCTAGAACAACTATACCTATCCCTTTCCAAAATTTCTTGGGAATCCGTATTGCAGACATGTGAAGTTGGAGAGGCTGTAAGCACATTTTATAGTAATATCTACTATACATTCGATAAATGCGTTCCTAAAAAACGCCGCGTCAAATCCACTTGCAGACGTTATCCAGTTTGGTTTACTTCAGAACTGATTAATGACATCAATCTGAAACTAAAACTACACGCAAGCTGGAAGCGTACCAATTGCAGTGATGATTACAATTGTTTTGCGATTCTTAGAAACACCTTGAAACGTCGCACTGCAGAAGCCTATAGTTTGTATATAAAAAGCTTAGAAAATAATATTAAAAGAAACCCACTTGAATTTTGGCAATATGTTAATAGTTTACGATCGAAAGGAGGTTTTGAGTCCAGCGTTAGCTATGGCGACAACTTTTTCTCAGGAGCAGCAGCTGCTGAAGCCTTTGCCAACTTTTTTGCAAGCATTTTCCTACCAGAAATACCCGAATTAAACCCAGCATGTATTAATAATCACGAAACCTATTCCAGTAGTAACTACATAAATATTTTCCAATTTACTCTCGCTGATGTCCAGTACGGTATCGATAAATTAAAACCTAGAAGTTCTATAGGACCTGACGGTATTCCGCCGTTTATTCTAAAGGATTTAAAAAGACTATTTTCCGTTCCTTTATGTCACATTTTTAATTTGTCATTAAAGGCTGGCATCTATCCTTATCACTGGAAAATCTCGCGAGTGACGCCTATACCTAAGACTGCCAATAAATCAGCAGTTGAAGGTTATCGACCTATCGCCATATTATCATCTCCAGCCAAAATATTCGAAAATATTCTTCATAAACTCATTTACTCTCAAGTTGATATATATTTGAGTACCAGCCAGCACGGTTTTAGGCACAAAAGGTCTGTCGATACCAATCTGCTGACAATTACAGAGTACATATCAAAACATCTTGACAGAAAGAGACAGGTGGATGTACTTTACTTTGATTTTTGTAAAGCTTTCGATAGAATTAATAATGATATCTTGCTTCGGAAACTCAGCGCCATAGGTTTCTGTCCAAACTTACTTAGACTTTTAGCTGACTATCTCCGTGACCGTCAACAATTTGTAAGGCTAGGTATCTACGTATCTCGTCCCTACCATACACGCTCTGGTGTAAGTCAAGGATCAATACTCGGACCTCTTCTATTTCTTATCATGGTAAATGACTTACCATCCGTTGCAAAATTTGCGAAATGTCTTCTTTACGCAGATGACCTCAAACTTTATAGTGCTGTTAACACTATATCTGATTGCGAAGCGGTGCAAAATGACATAAATGCCATATATGAATGGGGAGTTCAAAATAAAATGGAATTCAATTCCTCAAAATGCTACGTAATGACTTTTGGTCGAATGCGACACCCAATTAATTTCGAATACAAAATAAATGGTACTAACATATCTAGATCAACCAACATGAAGGACTTGGGCGTCACATTTGACCAGAAACTTACTTTTCATGATCACATCTCTGCAGTTGCCAGGGAATCTTTTAAGAGACTAGGGTTTGTTCTACGGAATGCCCGTGACTTTCGTAACGAGCATGTAATAAGGCTCTTATACGGCACACTGGTCCGTACCAAGCTAGAAGCTAGTTCTTCTGTATGGAATCCGCACGAAGCAAAGTATGCACTTCTACTAGAAAAAGTGCAAAAAGCATTCCTGCGTTTTCTTTACAAAAGAACTCGCGGTTATTATCCCTACCTATATCCTACCAAGTTCCTCTTAGGATGTCTAGGATATCATTCGTTAGAGACCAGAAGAGCATGTTACCAGGTGGGCGATATGCTTAAGATATCGAAGGGAATGACGGATGCTCCTGACATTCATAATGAGCTGATTCGACTCTACACGCCTAGCAGGTATCTTTGTGGCAGAAAGCATCGCTTGCTGAGCGTGCCGCCCTGTCGGACTGTGGCCCGCGCTGCGTCTCCCGTACCCCGCGTGATGACCGCATTGAATAAGATCGTGGAGGCCAACCCGGACTGCGACCTTTTTCATAATAGTTTGAAAAAACTGATGGCTATGTGTCTACATTTCAGTGAATTCATTGAGAATTAATTGTTGTTTTTGGTTTAGTTAGTTTAGTTTATATTTATTTGTACTTATTTTATAATACATATAATGTTGATTTATGTAACTGGTTTCTAACCGTGTAAATCAAACAAATAAATAAATAAATAAAAATAAATAAATGTTTACATATCTTAGAATTTTTTGTATTTGATGATAAAACGTTTCTTCTTGTCTT
Source organism: Xanthia icteritia (assembly GCA_949128155.2). Taxonomy (NCBI): domain Eukaryota; kingdom Metazoa; phylum Arthropoda; class Insecta; order Lepidoptera; family Noctuidae; genus Xanthia; species Xanthia icteritia. Next base: position 20,589,751 of record OX421950.2, on the reverse strand, counting down.
TTGTTCCAATACATGGTTATAATTAACAGATTTTCTTTAGGTAGTTCTGTAGCACATACCTCTAAAACATATTCTATGGACATATCCGTAATGTCGTTTCTCTGGATGTAGTTTATATGGTTCTGAAGTAGGATACAGACTCCTCCTCCTTGTCGAGTGCTGCGACAGTAAGATGCTGCGAATTTATATCCACTAAATGTAATAATATCTAACTTTTCTTGCGTTAACTTTTATGCATTAAGACGCAAACGAGTGGCGTCGCTGCTGGGCAGAGTACGCGGCGGTAGCAATGACATTCTGAAGATAATTGCTAGTAAATATTATCAGTGTCCGATACACTCGCTTTGTTATTTTATAGTTATTATAATATTGTGTCGTTATTCTTGTATTTTGATATTGCGCATACTAACATAGTTATAAGTTTCTGTTGTTACTAACCATTATGGATCAAAGTTGTCTAATATAATAAATGAATTGAATTGAATTACATTATATTTTAGTTAAAACCTTTTTTTTTTTAACAATTCTAATGTAACTTTTTCATTTTATTTCATTAAGCATATACACGAATTTGGTGTAATACTGTAAGCTTATTTTGTATTTTTAAATAAATGGTTTATTTGTTGATGGTTTAAGTTTAGATATGTGCCGCCTCGCTAGAAATAATGTAAGGTTATTTTGGGCTTCTAGAGGGTTTTCTAAACCCTAAAGTAGATTATTTTTAAACTTACCTAAACAAAAAAACTATTTACAAAAAAAAACATATCCGGCAAAAAATATGTTATGGGTTTAGGAGATCCTATAAAACCCCTAAATAACCTTATATTCTTTCAAGTGACGTGGCACTTTTTTAAACCCAATCCAATGAGACTTAGTAGGACCTTAGAGGTCCTATTAAGTCGCTGGCCAATGTGGTGACAATGTAGTAGAGATGCGCATCGGGGCGGTGCGTGGCAATACGTTTTGCGGTTCGATGCGGCACAGTTTTATTGTGCAAGTTGGCCCGCTGTCTGTTCCGTGCCGGTGAATGCTCAGAATAGGTCTTAACGATCGCGAGGAGCGACTGAGAAAGAAGAAGTTGAATATTCAAGTAGTTACCTGACGTCAGTTTGTTCGGCCTGGGAGGCTGGGTCTAGAGCGGAAGAAGGCAGCATTACTACAAAGCACAAACATATCATACTTACATGTAACGCAAACTACTCTAGAACATTTCGGATTAATTATTGATTCAGTTAATTTTTGAAAACAAAAGCATTTTATCAGTCCATTCATTATTTTATGGTTGAAAGCCAAACTAAAAAAGTCGGTTCTTGTAATGTACCGTGTAAAATTCTGCATTTCAGTTAACCACTTCACTTCGACCTCCGCTCTCACTCGAACCGCCTCCTCCTTGCAGTAGAACATAAAAACAAGGCGTGGAGCGTCACTCGGCTCGTCTAATGCGATGTATTGAAATGTCCCGCGTCTCGATAAACACGCAGGGCTGCCTCGCGCCGGTTAAATCGTGCTGTTCGCTTCTCCACTCCGACACTCGCCACTCGGCAACGTGTGGAGGAATTTAACGCGGTGACAACCTTGCCTCTCTGTTGTTTTTTTGGATTTTTGTTTCGTGTTTCATATTCATACGTTGACTGCATATGAATGGGGGTGAGTTTGTTCGTGTAGGTATATGTTTGGGTATTATGTATATATGACTTTTAATTTTGTGATACTTATAATAGGAATGCAAGTTGTAGGATTTTTTATGTGTAGACACTAATAGGTAAGGCCGTTCTACAACCTAGACAAAAATTGTCTTCCAGCCGATCACTCTATGAAAACAATGATGGCACACTTACAAAACAGTCTTATTTTCAAATCGTACTCAACAAGCTGTTTTATAAAACGATAAAACGATTTTGTCTATGTCGCAGCAATGCCTTATAAGTTAGAAACAAGCTTTGCTGAGTCTTATCATCAGACGTCGATGAAAACAAAATTTTAGAGGATGCTGCTGCTCTTTACCATTGATAAAATACTATTTCAATTTCGACAGATATTAGAACCTCACACTCGAAAAGACCACTTCACCACAATTCGTTAGGCAGCCCTGCCCGGCAAGTTTCCAAGCGATGTTTTTGCCAACCCGTGAGTTATGCTCGCCGCGCGCCTCCGCCCGACTCCGCCCGACTTCCGCCACACTCACACATAATGACTCGCCGGCAACTGTTTTCGCAATATTCACCAGTTCTAGCTGTACTTACCCAAGTATGATTGTACAGAAGTACCACATTTTACAAAATGACGTATAGCATAATCAGCCTATAATGTTTCCACTGCTGGGACAGAGACCTCCTCTCTTCGAAGGAGCTGGGCTGTAATTTACCACGCGAGCCTAGTGCAGGTTGGTAGATGTCTCATGTCTTCGGATTTTTGGTTCAGGTCATGCCGGTTTCCTCACGATGTTTTCCTTCACCGTTTTGAGAGCGGTGTTAATGAAATTATTTACACAATATAAAGCGCCTTCCTCGGTTCGAACCCACAACTTCCAACTCGTTAGTCGGGGCCGTTACCACTGTCCACCACTACTCCAAAATGGCGTAATAAACATAAACACATGGACACATGGTAGGTTATCCATACCATGGAATTAATTTTAACATTCTCTTAACTGACTAGTGATTCTCTTGATTGATCTTTCGCCGTCCATAGGCATTCCCTAAAGGTATGATTCCGATCCCCGCTGCCCGCGGCAGTGCTGCCGCAGCAGTTCTGCCGCGTCACTACCGGTCCCCACACATTTTCTCAAGGTTTATATGAGATTACATTCCGAGCACGGCAGTAATGTTGCGGCAATTAATGTATGATTCCGAATCATACCTCGTTGCAGCGCTGCTGCGTGCAGCGGGGATCGGAATCATACCTTCAAAGAGTAAAATTTGTAGGTATTTTTTTTTTGGAAGGTTACAAACTCAAACGTTAACTTAAACGTCAAGACGTTTGACAATTGTCAAGTGTTAATTTTATTGCTGTGTTACGCGATCATAAACATTGATAATCAATAACGATCGATTATTAAACTAAATAAACGGTGCTCGTCACGTTTTGTTATTTTTCCGTCAAAAGGTAGCGCTTTAATAGTATTTTCAAAGTCTCTTGTAAACTAACTAGTGATGGCGCTAGCGCGTTATTGAATGCACCTTCTGCACGTGTCCATTGAATGTTTTCCTTGAATATGCACAAGTTTATTTGAGCGTTATATTTTGTTGCGTCGAGACATTCGGCTCCACTTTGAACGTTTATTTCCGTCGATCCGAGATGAAGGAATAATATCGAGCGTAGCGGTTGCAGGCTGTTTATATGTGCTGCGTTATGCATTATTGCATGTCCTGTAACAGATGGGATGACTATAAGAATGATATTATGATAAGTCACTGGTAGGTATCATCGTTATGATCGGGGTTTGACAAACTGATACCAGAAAATGTCAGAATTTTAGAATGATAACATTTAGCTCTTGCGATCTGCCTGCAGCTTTAATCTAGAGTCAGACCGCACGAGCCTCAATATGGGTTATTCCACTAATCCCCATTGACAATCCCCATCCATTAAAAATAAAATACAAATAACATATTATATAAGAATCACGAAGTCTTTATTTCTTACGGAGTTAAGGACTAATTGATTATTTTTATAATCAAACAAATTAAAGTAATGACTAAATTAATAGCCTGAGTGAAAATATTTCTGTCTTGTCATATTACAGTCTAAACTTTACTACAAAATATAATCTTATAGAGATCAACTTTAAATTACTTTATGGTTACCTTTATCGTTACTTACAATACTGTCACTTACGATATTCATGCGTGCTTTATAGCAGCTTGGGTGAGACGTAATTTTTAAAAGCTAGAAATCGTGTCGATTTCTCCCTACGTTTCTGTCAGTATCTAATTTAGTCAATCTGTATCATCACAAGTGTCAGAATTATTATGTTCAAAGTTCATCGATTACAATAACGTGATCTACAATTAGGTGTCGAACTAAGTTCAGCGCAGTTATCATAACTGTTAACGATAACATTGTACTTATGGCGAGAGAACTTATAAAATTGACGACGACCAATCTTTTCCTCGGCTCGGAATAAAACATGCTTATAATACAAGTCGCCAGAACATAGCACAACGATTTGTTCCAACAAACTATTGCTGGAGAAACTACTGTTTGTCACTAAAATTTCTTGGAGAGTGTGGACCAGTTGTAGTAAACATTTTTCATTCATGGATCGTGTCCAACGATTTATATCGTCATTGTGTACGCAAACGACGAAGCTTTAGAAAAAAAAAATAACGTAACCTAACCAGTCATGGGCACTGCTGACAAAAATGAAAACTTCAAACTTGTATTACCGCGATCTATATTCTAGGTTACAGCACTACGGTGCGCGGTGACGCGAATCCATAAGTGTACCCCTATCAGTTCAAAATCGCTCAACGCGCCAATAGAAGAGGTCACTTCAAAAACAAAATCTTGACCAGAAAATGACGAAAGTATTAGAATCTGGATCAGTCCTGCTGTAAGAAACTACTTTAGCAAATATTTACCTAATATAATCTCTTCCAAAGCCAAAACGCAAAGGGTCGCAGTCTACTCTGATAATCTCGACAAGCAGGTTGGGTATCTCTGTCGTACACTGGCGTGCCGCGTCAGCCACTCTCACCAAATTGATTTAATCCGTCAAAGCGCAAACGCGGATATGTTTATTTTCAATTTGCGACTGCGACAACTAAACGAGAGGAAAAATAACGCGGCAAAAAGTTCGATGTTTACCTAAATAAGTTAGTTGCATGATCAAAAGAGCTTTGAAACATCCAATTAGCTGTGTGCCGCTATCCGCTACTTATCAGGACTAAGTAAACCTTGGGAAAAGCGCTGTGATTTGGGTACACAGGATTTTGTCTTATTCTATAGAAATATCTCTTCTACCTACGTAACTGTAAAACAGACACAGTGATGGTTTTCATTTAAATAATAAACGATGTCCCCACACTATGTTTTTCGCTTTATTAATGAGTCTACGTACTGGCACAAAAAGTTATGTACAACATGCAAAAACACCCACCTCAATATCTGAAAGTTTTAAAAATATCTTCTCTAACGACCCACTACCCGTTGCACAAAAAATGGAGGTCCCACCACTTCATTAAATAGGTCAACATTACTAAAAGGAACTGAATACCATTCCTTTTGTACCAGTCGAGCTACTCAAAATACACATAACAATTAAAGGCGAACACAGCGCTCCACGGAACCCTCCGAGCTGCAAAAACTTGATATTTCCATAAGAAAATGTATTCTCTTTGTCATTCATTTATACTTCATAAAGCAGAACACAATTTCAAAACAACTGGAGCAAAAATGAAAACAAAAAAAACACGCCGCAGTCAGCACATAAATAACTAGACACAACTCACAACTACTTAGTTATGTGGCGAGCCAACACATTAATAAAATGTTCATTGCTGCTCATAAACGACGAGTGGTTTTGGCACAGGTTTAAGGCCCGCGATGAATTATGAATGGCCGGGATTACCTACACGTCAGCGTTACGTCACCGGCACACACAGCATCGCTAATATGCCTGTTTAGTCCACTAACTGAGAGGAATATGTTAGGAATTAATCAAGCAAATTGCCAGAGTTTCACCCAAATTCAGGAGCATACATTATGAAGCTGGAATCAGGTCACTAACGTTAACATTACATTGTCATACGTTCTTGACAATATGGCATTACTAAACGGTAAGAATATTTTACAAGAGTCTTGTCTAAGGACAATACTCTTTTTAACGCATTCAAAGTCGGTCAGTCTTCCATGAAAACGTAGTATGGTGATTACTTGTCTGTTTGACGGTGTACGTTCAAAACTAAAAATTATAACAATTTGTCTTGTCATTATTTAGCCCTGTATGGAAGAATAATTGGAAAAAAAATTGGTTTGGAAGTCATGAGCGTCGAAACTTCCATATTTCAACACTAATTTTATTTTAACTTATCTTTGAGCGTACATAAATAACTTATATAGTAAAAAATGGCAAAATGTAAACCGTACAAGGATAGATAATTTATTCAAAAGTTAAAATAATTTTATTTTGAGTAAATACATCCAGCAGTTTTTTCCATAATATCTATACGCCCAAAATAGCGCATAAAATTTCATGAACAGACCATGAAATTTTATGCGCTCGTATTCGTTATAAATCATCGTCTATTTCACTAAATAAATGAATAAATATATAAATAAATCAATAAAAACTAGATACGTAGTATAATTATTTATTTATTTAGTATTGATTCTAAATAGACAAAACTAAATAAATAAATAATTACACTAATTAGCATGCATATTAGTCATGCCCACCAACGAGTTCGAGCCGTCGACTAGTGCACCCTTAACTAGGGCCCTAATAAAGGCTCCAATATTAATCAGGCCTAGAATCACTCGAAATCTGAACACAAAATAAATGTGCTTGTTGTAATGATCAACTTACTAAAAGCTGACACGATAAGCCCTAACTCACTAGAATTACTAAAGTTTCTCCTAATTGTGTTTTCTGGAACATTGGGAATTAGCACTACTTTTAATCGTTAGGCCGGGCCGTGTTTTTCAGCTAACTTAGTATACCTAGTGCTAACTTATTTAGTACCTAATCCAGTTTGTTTGTAAATAGTGTTCCAAAATCAAACTTTTTAAAAGGTGTTACTTATTTATTTATTTATTTAATACTTCAAGCACACAAATGTACAGAGGCGGACTTAATGCCATAGGCATTTTCTACCAGTCAACCTTCGGGTGATGCAGAGACAAACAGTGGTGGTTTATTTTATAAACGCTTTTGTTTGATATATCAAACAAAAGCGTTTTTTCGTTATAACGAAGGGTCAATTCTTCTTATTTAACTTGAATGCTTCGGAAGTTTACACACTTTCGATACGCAGAAATTTGATGGATTTGGTTTTTATTTGTAGCTTAAATGGTAGATAACGTACAGATATCTTTTTCTCTAGCGAATAGCTTGTCGATTTAAATAGGTAATCACGAAGTTACAAGACTTGGCGACAATAGTGCGCTCATTTTATTTTGTCATGACCGACAGACACAACACAGTGTTCCTTTGCCAAGATTCGTTAGCAGAACATGTCTTGTAGTAGCTCCTTAATTTAGTGTCTCCGTTTTTGCTGACGACAGTTTGAAATAGTGAGACTATTATTGTTAGTTTTGTCGTATTAATTATACGAAACAATTCATAGTTGTTTGTTTGTTGGTAATCAAATTAACAGCGACACAATGATACAACAGCAATTTCGGTGTTTATTATTCTGCCGTCGTCAGCGAAAACATAATAAGATCGAAAATAATTAGAGAAAGCACAAATTAAACCAACTGAAAAGCTAGCGGAAAAAGGCTTACAGTACAAACTTTTATTATTTTCAAATGTATTTGGGATGCATTAAGAAATACACTGAAATGTCCTGGGACAGCTAGCTGGACGATCGACGTTCACTGGGTAACCTTTCTAACAGGGCTTAAGCTATCTTTCGTATTTCGTGCTGACCCTGTTTTTTATCAACTCCTGCGTACGAAATGTTTAAAATCTCTTCAAATGAAGGTTTTTAACAATACAAAAACATTTATTGCCTACTTTTTAGTCTGAACCAATTACGTTGAAAACTAACTCAATTAACACTGGACCGTTTTTGCTTAAGTTTTACATTTCGTAAGAAGTTAAGACTACGGGGTCGTACTTGCTCGTACTTCTGAGTTCCTCTGTGCACTACGAAGTCTACATCATGTTTCAGTACGATGGCGCGATGTATGAAGCCGGGGGCGGCGGCGATTGTCACCAGTGTGCCATACATCGCCGGCTCGCAAAGCCGGCCTGCTCAGCCACGCGATATCAAGCGTAATTGGATAATGAAGTCAACGCCATGAATATTGTATTAGTGACCCTCGCTGCGGGCAAAGTTTCGGCTGTTCAATAATTTATTTATTTTGTCGTTCACCGCTAAACTCAGGAGTTAGAGGTGAAACGTGTATGTATAGGTAATATATTAAGTTATTAATGAGTGGTTCAGGCGCTTTACGTTGTGTAAATTATTTAATTACTACTGCTCTCAAAACGGTGAAGGAAAGCATGGTGAGGAAACCGGCATGACCGATGCAATTACAGCCCGCTCCCTCACTGAGAGGAGGGCTGTGTCCCAGCAGTGGGAAGCTTATTGGCTGATTATGCTTATGTGTTGTTAACGTAAGCTTTGTCTTGTGTACGTTAGCTTTAGGTAGGTAATGTATTTTCTGGAGATTTCTGGAATGAAAATTATACACTCGTCAAAAATTTGAGCAAGTCAAGTCATGCGATTGGCTGATGATCATTCATGCAACCAATCGCAGCAGGTTACGCGCGCTTGATAATTTGTTATCAAATATTTGTGTTGATTTTCATTCCAGAAACCGGACGTGACATTCGATTATTATGAGATTTATGACTAAACTTTTACTTTTTTTCGTTTCTTATTTGAAATCGTTTGAACTAAGGATCAGAGTTCCGTCCCATCATTGTGCAGGTGGAGTCGTGAGGTACATTATGCTAATGACGTCACTGGCGGGACGGTGCGGGACGGTCGTACAATTGATAGTCGGACATAAACAACTACATCATGTAGATATCGCACAGATTACTGATCGTGAGGTCACTGGACATTTTGTTATAGGGCATGATTGCGGCACCACCCAGTATAAATACTTAGGTGTTCATGGGATATTTTTGGAAGAGGCCTATCTGTTATGCATTACAATTAATTGACTAAAAAGAGTGTGGCATATTTAATTAGCGGTTGTTCACGCCACGTATAACGCCATTTGCTTACTTTAAGATTCCAATAAGAATTTTGGTTTCCCACCAGACGGGTAGCCATTCAGCTATCGAAACTGTAATGTTACCTCTTCTCATAAACATACATGAATATAACACAGGTGACGTCACATAACTCGCGCATACATAAACATAAACACGTAAATATCACAATAAACGAGCTCATACACCCACGTATACTATAACAGTAATATCACGCTACCTAACGAGACATAAACAGAGGCCACGCCGGGAACGTAACGTAATGTGTAGGTTTATTCGATGCGATGCATTTTACGAGCGACGCAAACGTCAAGCACTATCGGTTTCGTATTTCATATTACTGTGCTTAAAACTGATGCTTTTGGTGACGTCGCACAGTACAGAGATAACAAAAGATCAATTTTAGAAACCACACTCGCACTCACAACGCGTGAAAACACAGGCACAGAAAAGCTTTTTAATTCGCCTTCCTTCAATGAAACTTTATCCTGCCCTTCTTAGAATAAATATGTCGCTTTTGTTTTATGTGGAATGTTATCAACTGTTTAGTAAATAAATAATGTCACGCTCGTTCCTGGCGCTTTAATATTATGACTGACAGAAATCAATCAGCCTTGCCTCACATGTCAATTATTTTCAGAAGCAGTAGTCAGAATCGCCCACACTGTGCAAACCAACGTATTATCTTTCAGGATTGTCAAACGAGATATGATGCACAAAGGTTTGGAAAGGAGATTGAATGTAGTAGGTAGTTTTGAATTGCACGCACTGCATTGAATTGGTTTTCACCTTAGGTTTGAGTCAGCCTTCTGTATCCATTTGGCCATATTCCAGTGCATATATGATAATTAGGTAGCTAGTTCCCAGGTAGGTAGGTAGTATAAACTCATCGCTGCAGCCTCCAGCCTCATCCCGTGCGTCGTCGAGTGCCCGGCAGACTACGAGGTGAAGGCACAACTAACAGGACGATGGCACAGCGACGGATTTGATCATAATTATAATATTAAGCAGTGTTTGTGAGGACACTCGAGATTTTTGATGAGACAATAACGTTAATAAAAGTTGCATTCAAAAAGTTTTTGTAAATACTGTTTCGTTTATATAAACCACTTTTAGAGGGTACAACATGTGATTCAAGTGAATGAGAATATTACATTTCTCAGATAAACATCACACACCCACTCACACATCACCACACTAGAAGTGCAAAAGCTTTCCCATCGAAAGACCGATGAATAGATAGATAGATAAATCGTTTGTTTAGTGCACACAAAAAATGGCACAACATACAAAAGCACGATTCGTTATATTTTTAAACTGACAAGAGAAAAGCTAACTTGAGGAAAAAAATCAAATATTGAACTCAGACTTGACGGAAGCTTGACTTGACTAAGCAAGCATGCTTCAACCAAGCATGCTTGCTTCCATAATATTATATTTTCTCTATTTAATGGTTTCTAATTTATTAATAATATGCATTTTGTTATAATAATATCAAAACGAAAGGGATTCATTTATTTCGAGGTTGCACGTGTCAGAATATGTAGCATTATCCTTGATTTAATTCTTTTTCTAAACTGTCGCAGTATTTCTAGATGAATAATCAATTCCGAACGAAACCTGTGAAGCGGTCTAAATAAATACAAAACCTTATTTACTTTAACCTAAAATATAATGATAAGAGAATTATAAATTGTACTTCCTTTATCTTACATATGATATTTCGATGGATAAGTTGTTCTATATCAATATTTCACCTAAGGGTTTTTGACAAGGTAATATATAAACCACAAGGATACAAAACTATTGAAAAACTAAAATATAGCATCGAAAAATTCATCCGCATGGAGAACATTCATTCATTCATTCATTTCTATATCAATGGTTTTTATTTTGACTTAAAAGACTACTTTCACAAACAAGCAACGATTTTAGACGAAAAGTACGTCATCAAACATAAGTTATGATTTGTGGTTTTTGTATAAACAAATCGTTAAGTTACGTTAACCAAGTTATAATTAATATGATTCTTATAATGTTAATTACGATTTTATATTGTATTTTTCAAGTACCTAAGAAGTAGTTTTAAACCATTTTTAGAACTTTAAGTTGATGTTAATAGTTTTCTGTGTGAGATGTCGCACATTAGCGGTATCTCTTGGAAATTTCATAAATGATCTCCCAAAGTTATAGTAACTTATCAACGGAAATAAACGGAACATGAATATTTCTTAATACGTTTTAACATATAAGAAATACATATTATTATAACACAAAAGTACAGAAAAACGTAGCTATCATATAATAAAAACTACCCTAAATCTACACCAACTCATACCTCAAAATAGATACTAATCCGCAAATGAATCTTAAACTCGTTACCCCAATATCGTAATCTAAAACTGTCTAATAAAACTACATAGATATATACAATATTTCAGGGATAAGGAAAATAATATGAAACGCTAAGATATTTTGTCATTCATTTATATTTCTTTGCCAACATCAAGTTCAATATTCTACACCATACCATCACATCTATCCTCCACATAATATCACTGTTTGTTTGTGTTTGAAACTAATAGGTAACCTTAATGGCATGTGATAACAATGATTTATGCTAATGCAAAAATGGGTTGATACAAAACTTTAAAACAAGCTGCCATGGAGTTTCTTCTTCTCCATGATGACCTAGGTTTGGAATGGACAATTAGTATTCTAACTCTCGTTCTTAACCGACAAGCCAAATTGAAATAAATACCTAGTCTTGTCTTTCTGTGCTTTACTTCATAAAATCCTTTTCCTACACACCAAAGTCAAAGTCAAATAATTTATTTCAATTAGGCACAAAAAAGGCACTTTTGAACGTCAACATTTACAGAAAAATAAAATTGATTCTAGTTGCCCCTTCCAAAAGGTAGTTTTCGTATGGAGAAGAATGGGCAAGAAACTCCACCGTTACTCTTTTAAAATGTTTTCACAATATCTTGTATACATCAATTATATAATCATATGTGAAGACGATGCACCTAGAATAAGATTACTATACCACGTTAGGTAATAACCATATTCATACACAGTATTTATAAACATTCTGACACTTAAAACTTACTAAGAAAGGGAATATCATTATTACCTATGCATATAGTCTTCATTCCCCTTTCTGACACACGCTACTAACAACGTAAATTTATATCGCTAATAAGTTTGCTAGACATCTTATTTGACCTTTTAGTATGCCATATTTAATTATCAGAAGGTATAATATCTAGTACAAAATATTTGTTATATACAAAAACACAACTAGAAACCGGTATATTTTCATACTATCTCATTTGATTCCAGAAAGTTAACCACAAAGTTAAGTTACACGTCTAACATTTTCTTTCTAGATCAGCGCAAAATAGGTTTCCCATAAACTGAGGCGCGCGGACTTTTTGTTCGTTTCAGCGGGCGTTATCTCTTTCTTAGGCGACCGAGTCTCGCAGACTTACAGACGTACACGGAGAACAGGCCTTATCTCTTTGTTGTCTTATTATTTATGTATACACGCGACGTCTTAGAAACCAGATACCACAGATTACATGCGAACACAAATGTGGACTTCAGACGTTAGGAATAGTCGCACACACACCCTACAAATATTAACTTTGCTTACACGGAATTAAAATATTACTTAAAATTCAGCGTCTTTTACCAATGTGTGCGTGTGTCGAATAAATAATGTAAAAGTCAAATATTTATCCTATTTATTATATTTTACCTAGGTACCTGCTTTTATGTAAGTTTCCTCGCAAATGTTCCAATCGTCTCACGTTAAGAAGATTGTGTTTGTTCTGGGAACCGCAAATCGTATGCTTCACTTGTAAGAGAAATATTGAGAGAATCAGCCTTTTATTCCAACTGTTGTAACGTCAGCTCTACGGAAAGGTATTACAATGTAAGTGCGAGAGCAATATCTCAAATGAAATTGTTTAAACTGCTCGTTTAGTCGTTCACTTTATATTACCTAGCTATTTGCTGACTATGTAAGGAATAATAACTTGTCTGTGAAGAGTAGACGGTAAAATAAATTAATTCACAAACCACCATACATTGTCTATCTATAATATCAATAACTGTCTCGTAATTCTATATCATCATCATCCGCCTAATGCCAGTCCACTTCTGGGCCTCGCCTCCACTCTAGTTGCACGCCATTTAATTGAATCATAATGTTCATGATTTTTAACAATAGCAGAAATGTGGGTCGTCGTTACTTGTTTGACAGTACATGTTATTTAGACTATAGCCCCAAAAACCTTAATAATTATAATTTAAACGCAAAGTCCCACTCCTAAATTCCTTTGGACTAATTTATGTACATAGCACATAAAGCGTTGTGCACACAGTGGGTGCTTACCGCGTTCAAGAGCCGCGATGCCGCGGTCGTCCACTCAGCTTAATATTTTCCTTAGCGAGCCTTTGCGACGTCTCAAGTCTGCGCGTCCTTCAAGCCTGCGTACCAAGTAATTCGGTTCAGAGGATCAACTTTTTGCATAATGTGGAAAATGGCAAAAATCACACTAATGAATGATTACTTACTTAGTTCATGATTATTTGGGCTTGCTTTCTCAATGGTTCTTACATACAGGTCTTCTGAGTCTATGTGCATTGCAATAAAAAATAATAGTTTAGTAATGTTAAAATGATTACCTTAATGCCAGTAATGAATTCCTTACAATCATTACTGGCAAACTGCGAGCATTTAAGCGATATTTTTGTTTGTTGGACAATTTGCACATTCAACATATTTATTTAGCTTGTTATCTTACTTAGCAGAACGTGAAGTGCTCTAGGCCCAAAAATATAACATGTTTGACAAATTATTTAGCGAACTGCAAGCTTTTTGATGTTTTGTCACAAATATAAAACAAGTTTTATTTGTGGAATGTACCTAGCTTACAAAAAATGTGTCACAATATATTTGTTAGAATGTTTTACAGAATTTTCTTCGAAAGTGGACTTTCTGCGCCTGACTGCAGCACCTCGTAAGCCCAGATCAAAGCTCTCGTCTTGACAGCATTTAAATCTAGGTAGACACGTACCTACCTAGCTACACAAAGTACTCTGTAATTTATTACTGTACACGCGAATAACGTACATCTACTAGTTATTTGAATAATGTCAAGGACTAAGGAAAACTAACAGATGGCTACAAGACGTAAACGTACTTATTGTATCCCTACAGAGTTACTAACGATTAGTTACATGTTTGTTACTTTAAATAAAAAATTGACACGCCTCTATGTCAACCATTTATTCATTTGTTTTACATGCCTATACTTTCTGTACTAGAGGCCATTAAAATCCCTCATGTATATTTGTAACGTAACATAATAGAACTATAAGTATATTGACTTACATAGAAATATGTCGGCTAGTTGTCCAACAAAACGGAAAAGTCACGGAAAAGGATTACGGTGGCCATCGCGACGCTCATTAGTGAACTAGCTTCCTACTTATATTTGTTAGTTCCGCAGATTCGCTCGCACTATCTGACAGAACACCCAACAGAAGTGACAATAATTTGATACAGCCAGTTGCTTTTGTAATAATTGTGTCGACTATTTTTATAAAAATTAAGCTTTTCTTAAACTTTAGTTCAGGAAAGCTTTCAACTACCAAAAAATCGTATAGCCTTTTTATATGCTGAGACAAATCGCTACACCTTACCTAGAGTTCTTAAAACATTCAACCATATCCTACATTTGCGATTGATCATGACCACACTCACTGCGGTCAGCCTTACATTTAGCTCTTCAACATATATTATATTCACAACTACCCGATGAGCCTCATCTACTTGGTAGCTAAAGTTGTGTGCAGTTAAAAACACGCGCCCGCATGCAAGCGTCAAACAGTGGGGATACAGCAAACACGCGGGTCGCGCCGAGCGGCACGAACAAAGTAGACGTACTTTATAGTAGGTACTGCTTGTACTGCCTCTATTTACCGCTGTTGTTAGGAATTAGAGGTTTTTTTAATTCGAATAGAAGTTGCCAAGTGCTTTTGAAGAAAAAGGAAGTTCCAGCTCGACTATGCGGTTTTAGTTGTTGATCTGAAGTAGTAAAAGAGTACTGCACCTATGCTATCTTGCTATCTTTATGGCAATTATTTTATGTCGGTAATTTTATTTTATGACTGCATAGCTCAACTAACGTTGATAGTAAATAAACCAAGTAACGATAAGGAATAAATTCCAAACCCGTCTTTGAACTTCTGTTCATCGTATACTTAGTCCCAAAACATTGTCGTGTGTGTCGCAAGTACTCGGCAAGTATCGGGTAGCACAGAGGCTGTTCAAGAGGTGATTGTCTAACTACTGACGCTAAGTAAGATTAGATTAATTTGACACGGGCTTAATCGCAGCGGAACTTCGTAACAAGCTCGGGTAGATGAGACATATAACTTTATAACACATCAAACTATGCTGAATTGTTCCCAAAAACAAATCCGAGTGGCTGGTGGTCTATTCCGCGTTGAACACAAAATAACTGTGGCAGCTGATCGACGGAACTGGAATGGCAATCACGTCACCGCGGTGTTATTACTGTGAGGTTGTCTAGAGTCGCGAGTCGTGACGTCGCAGGCTCATCCAGCGGCTTGCGGCGCGGCGCGTCTGCGGTGCCACTGGTCCGGTGACGCCGAACTGTGCTTTAAAGCGCTTTGAAGCGTACACTGTCGCTGGAACATTCTCAACTTCAACCTACAAAATTGCATCTGCATTCGCATCAATTCCAACCTCCTTACAATAAGGTTTATTATCGTTTGTGTCAAGAGCATCATAAGTGTGGTGTAACTTAACTCATTACGTAGTAGGCAGAACTATGTCCCCGGAGCGTGTTACCCCTCGGATTCGTTGAGACAGAAAATCAATGGTGGTGCCGATAGCCCTGTTTTAATGTCGCATTGTTATAGGGAACGACTCAGTGAACACAAATTGTTATAAGTGTTCAATAGAAAAAGATAAAGAAATAATGGTCTTTATTTTACAACAAAGGTTCTTTTGGCGGCGATTTATTCGTCAATGTAATGATTTTGTGATAATTATATAATAATTTGTATTATTACTTTATACAGTTTGCTTGTTTCAGATTTTTTTTTTAATGTTTATAATAAAAATAAACAAAAGTAAAGTAATTAGCACGCAATGGCTTCAAGTCCGTTGTGGTCCTATGAGTCAAACATCAACGCGATGAAACAGAAGTGTCACTACTGACACATTACAATATTCGAGTAACGCATTACTGCATTACAAGTAATTAACGACATGAGGGACTGACACCCCATACCCCATGCGGCCGTCTGTGCCTCGTGGGGTATTAACTTATTAAATATCACCCTTAGAAAATATGGCCATGTTGTTGCCACGTATTGCCAGAATTTTCATAAAAAAATTAAAAAAAATGTGAACATGGGATAAAAAAGCGTTTTGCAACTAATAAGATAAAATTAAATCGATGTAGATCGCTCAATTCATTCCCAATTATATAGCTAATTGTACAAAACCAGTAGGTACCATCTAAGCATACTGTTTTAAATTTTTGTCACTGCATCTTTTTTAAACCGCATCGTTGCCTTATCACATCACTCCTCAGGCTGTCATTCATATTCACGCCACACATGCTTCACAAAGAACTCATTTCCACAGTATTTATTCTACTTTTATGCTTATTTTGCACACCCAACATTCATTTCCATACATAAGCGTAGACACCAGCACACTATTGCGAACAGCCAGTCGAGCCTTTTTGGGCACTAACTAATAAATAACTTCCTTAATAATTCTTCATGGACCAAGAATTACTATTTTATCGTTCATTATGACAATTCTCGGGGCAACCATTACTCTTACAACTCAAATAATTAACCTCAATAATGACCATCATTATTACCTCTACGTTGAGGTGAAAGCCCCATTTCTCGTCCACGGGGACATTTTCATATAAATCGAAATTATCGCGGCGCCTCTCTAAGCCGATCTGACGCCGATTTTTATTCGATTCCGATACAATATTGCTGAAATACTTTTTTATTGGCATATTAAATGTTATCTCGAATCATTTAGGTTGAAATGTAGGCACGTAGCACGTCTTGGAAATCGTGTGTTACCGCAAATTACTGATATCGTGAAACCTGTAATGTTTACAAAAAACTTTTGAATATCAGGTTTTTGCTCCCTTTTAAATCTTTTTTGTGGTGTGCGTAAGGTCGCGACACTCGTTATCGCGGTACGTTAACGCTCGCACTAACGCGCACCATCGTTAGCTCTAATGCGATAGCGACGAAAACAATCCCTCTCACCCTTCGCTCATAAAGCTGTTTCATCGTCATATAAATATAACATGTGCAACGACGTATTAACGATATTATTTATGACGTATTTTTTTTGTGAACAGAAATGTTACTGATGTGCTGATACTGCCCAATGTGTAATAAAAATCTAAAGACGGTGGAAAAATTCCAATAGAATTGTAGAAAAATGGTTGTCGAGCGTAAGACTATAGACGGAACATAAAAAAATAATTAAAACAAGTGTTTCACGAAACAAGTTTATATAATAATTATCTATTTCGGCTCTTTTTCAAAGCCTTTGGAAGCGTGTATAATGCTGTTTAATTCAGGCCACTTCACGTCACCTTAGAACTGAAAATCATAGACACTAACATTGAACTTATAAAAGTGTGTGCAATAAATAAGTAACAAAACACCGACAAAACTGCACTTTACTCACACGGGCCGCAGTGTCTTTAACGCACGTGTCACGCTCGGCCGCGCCCCCCCGCGACGATATCACACTATCACTGTCTCAATATAACACACAATGCTCATAAAAACAATCTACTAAACGAGGTTTTCTTTGAGTGGTATTAATATTTAGAAAGTACCTATGTAGAACATATATAGTTTAGTTAGTCCTGAGATAAAATAAAAATAACATTTTTAGAACACATCCTGATGATGTTTAACTGAGTATCTAAGCATATTGTAACAGCCAGAATACATCTATCAGTAAACAAATATAAGGAAGTTCTAGGAATTAAAGATAAACATCTGTCTGGATCAGCTGCCTGTCATCCCACGCGATTGCAATAACTAAACAAGGGGAATACTATTCTATTGTGCAAGAGATTTTCTAGCTATGACCCTTTAATCCTAAAGGGGATACCTTTTGATTAAAAATAAACATTCCACCGAACATTGCTTCTTTACAATTCTCTTCATTCAACTTCTATTCCCAAATAAAATTATTAATTAAAATATTGATAGCGTCTCCGTCGTTCTCTCTTTGATATCTTTCCATTCTATTTCCATCTACCTTCCTTTCCTATATACCTTTTATTTGGTTGGCCATGCTTCTGGGCCGTGAGTCTCAGTAGCCGCGCCACAAGCAGCTGACTCATGACTCATCGACACGGCGTTGTCGCTTTTTTGCGCGATAATTATGTGAGCGATGACGCTATTGTTCGAACGCACTAAGTACCCCCACTCCATCGCACGCTGCAAGTCACTACCGCCACAGTATTAATGGGTGCAGAAGGTCCGTTTTGTTATGTGACAAGTTTCACAGATAATTTTCCAAGACAAATAAATGACTCGCCGATCTATTCTGTAAAAATCTCACCATGAAAACTTAGGTGAAGTGGGAATAGACCAGCCGAGGTCTTATACACTCAGGTCAAGATTAGACGAAACTTAAGTTGCTTGCGATTTTGCACCTGCTCATTAACTATAAGGTGTCACCTTGGCCATGCCCTGGACATTTCCTATAATGCAAATGAGTATGGTAGTATAATAAAAACTGCCCAACTCTAAAACAACTCATACCCCAAAATGCATACTAATCCTCATAATATGAATCTTAAACTCGTTACCCCAATATCATAATCTAAAACTGTCTTATAAAACTACATAGATATAATATATACAATATTTCAGGGATAAGGAAAATAATATGAAACGCCAAGATATTTTGTCATTCATTTATATTTCTTTGCCATAATCAAGTTCAATATTCTACACCATACCATCACATCTCCTATCCTCCACATAATATCACTGTTTATTTAATAATCGAATAATTACAACAAAACTAATGGGTTACCTTAATTTGCAGTACATCTCCAACTATTGCATCCCAATCTATATTTTTAACCGACACAGCCAGTAGCACGTCGTACCGTCACGAGCGCCCGACCCAACAGGCCGTTGTTGCGCATTTTGACACATCGAATCTTTCGGTGTCTCCAGTACAATATCCAACAATTATGTATTAATTAATTGAAACCCAACAGTAGGCTAACTGTAGGATCCGTAGATAATCAAAAAGATAAAAGCTGCGTTTAAAACTTTTCCCGGGGTTATGGAAATATAATTATCGTTCTTATTTCACACAATCTTCTAGCTTCATAATTAATCAGTATATATTTATGCAGTTCCAAACCTGACACTAAAAACTTTAAAATTAGAGTCAACAATTGGATAATTATTAATTATTATATGTACATTTTTTTCTTGGCAAATGGTAGAATGTACCTGGAACCAAACATTATTTTGTAACACTCACCTGCATACCTACATTCTATGCAAATCAATATGTGCTTATATGTGCTATACCGTGTAAAGTTGTTACAGGGCCTTCTGGTCCATTTACCGAGTGCACCACACATCGAGTCACGTTGTCGCGCATCGAACGATCCACGTACGCTACGTGTGAGACAGGTGATTCTTATTGAACATGTAATCTGCGCGTACTGCGCACTTGAATACAAGCGGCTTTGTCACGCAAGCGAGTTACCGTGAGAGACGAATATGTTGGATATTGCTTTGTTCCTGTATAATATTGTTATAAGCTGTACTGCCATATTTGAGTCGAAACAAAGACAAAGTTTTTTTTTCTATCTTTCGAACCACCTAGGATGTAGATAAATACTTGTATTTGCATTGAATAAATACACCAACAAATTAAAATAAAGCGATGCCGAAAATAAGAGCATCCGACGACATTTAAATTGAACAAAAGATTTTCTTTTAAAATCTTTCTGCGAGCACAACGGATGTACATCAAGGGCGTATTTCTTAAGATACTCGTAACATAAACGGAGATCTATCAAAGGCTCTGACTTTACAGAATCTCTTTGTTCTGTTTAACGTAATTGCATCCAAATGAGTCCGGTGAGATGAGTCGAACACCCATCCGTTCTGTTTATGCGCCGTCTGTTTCTACTAAATAAAACGGAAAATTCGGATCTTTAGGGTGCGAGGTCGAGGTTTAGGGGGGGGAGGGGGATTGTATTTCTAGCTACAATTTTGAGAATTCCCAGTAATGACGCTCGCTCGACACCCAACGATACTTGTGCAAGTAAATGAATTAAACCTCTCTTTTGACAAAGAAACAACTTTTATTTACAGTTTACTTTCTCAAAGAACATTCTTTTTAACATACCGTTCAATCTCTCTTAATTATTGACTACTCACCCTTTGGAATTATACTGACAACTAGTCAGAAACAATAAAACTAGTAGTTCTGCAAACAATAGACCTCGCGAGCACAAACTTTGCAACAATTAATATACCACTAAAGTTATTTAAAACGGGATATTTACCATGTTTTTTGTTTTTGAAAATATAGTAAATATCTCGTTATAAATATCTTGAGTAGTGAAAATAATCATGTCAGTTAAAAAACCAATCCAACTTTAAAAAAAAACCTGACTGCGGCCGCAAGTTAGTATAAAGCTATGGTTGACGATAATTAAACAGAAATAAACAAACCCACAACTAACAATTACTATCTGTTAAACACGAGAAGCTTTTGAAGCTACTTTACACACTAACAAAGCTCTGTTCGACGGGACTTAAACATTTGGCGAGCGACAACGACAGCGCGATCTAGCGGTGCACAGTATTGCCATCTAGTGACGTTATTGTAAAACTAGAGAATTATGAAAAATATTTTCAGAATTCTCTAGTTTTGGGATGAGAAGGTGGTCCCAGGTGCTCCATCAATTCCTACCTAGTATTTAAAGGGCCGATTTCACTGGTGGAAATCTAAAAGTAAGCAATTTACTGCATTTTGAGGAGCTATTTTGCTAATCCCACCGATGATCCTCGCCAGATCTTCACTAAACTTTTATGAGACCAAGACCTTTCAAGTAATAAAGAACCAAATTGGATCACATGAGGCAGAGATATCCAGTAGCCCCGTATTTGTCACTTTTTGGAGGAAGACCAACCAAAATCAATCAAAAATCCCCGACGACAAAAAAAAACTATAAAGTCGTAAAACCTGTACAAAGACGACCTGTAGAGGAGTACGTATAAACTGACTCACGAAAGCAAATTTTGCCAGACTTGGAGCAGAGACGCTTCGCTCGCTCGGCCAATGAAACACGAAATGCTATCTACAATCAGTTTGAATGCAGTCGTTGTACATTGATGCATGACGTCACTGGTTCACGTGACCGGATGCACAATCACGTGCATGGACTCCCATAATTTTTCTCATTATTTATATTTGGTTAATTTTTCAGATGGGATTGAAGACCTGCAATAACCTTCACACGTTATATGGTATGGATAATACGTTAGATGTATATATATATATATATCCGTCCGTATACGTTAGATGTATAGATATAGATGTATATAGGATCCGAACGAGAGAAAGCACATATTTGCTAACTTCAAATTGACAAAAATCAGTAATAACAGCGGCTTATCCAGTTCATACCTCCAAAAAGGCCGAAAAAATCGTAAGATGTGAGACATCTCTCACATTCAATACAGTATTTATTACATTCGGAGTAATATTTCTATTTTTTGTGATTACTGCATATTCTATATTAATAAATCACGCTACGAAGCTACGCGCTACGGAGCTACGGTGCTACGATGCTACGGCGTAACGCTATGACTGAAGTTTACTCTCAAATGAACACTGACAAGATGTTTTGTTTGGAAACGGACGCAATGAATTGAAAACGTATTGTTTTAATAAAGACGGCGATTGTAACAATAACGTGGTAAGTAATTGTAACTGTGCCTTGTTATATAACGCTTTCGTATTTTTTGACAATTTGTCGCAGAAGTTGAATTTATTGTTTGCCTCAATTTATACACTAACATAGTTAGAAGTATATATTTTGCCCGAGAACCTCAATAAATAAATAGTATGTTTCCAATCCTATTCACTATTCAATAAGTAAGAATCCATGTAAAAACTAAAAAAGACATTCGAATTTTCTTTGTAGCATTATTTATTTCTAAATGACTTAAAACAAAAAAAAAAGCTAAACTAATTCAAGAACTTTCATACAGCAAATTAGGAATACATTTTGTTCTGGAGAATTCATCAAATTGTTTATTTGAGCTACAATAGTCTCGTTGTGAAAGTAGGTATTCATACATTTTATCGAAACAACTTTAGGGAGACGAAAACTTTAGCTGGTCTTAGTCAAATAAATAAGTTAGTTTTAATTTTGTGGCATTTAGTGAATAATACTTGTTTTATCTTAACAAATTTAATTAATAGTTTAATGTAGATGGTTAACGAAGTATTGTAACTTATTTATTACAGTAGTTTAAAAGGCAAATAATGATTTGGTTCATTCATTTTATTGATTACAAACGACCAGATTTTTAACACGAATTCAAGTGAGAATAACATAATTATACTTTGGTTATAAAGTCAACGAGGCAGGCACCTACGAGTATATAGTATATTCGAAGTAAAAACAAATAAAGACAATTATCGAAGATACAACCGTCGAGATGTTGTCAAGTTAAAAGTTTGTGCCTACCTCCTTTGTGAATACAAATCAGTTGAGATTGACTCCACCACAAAATAATACTACCACCGAACTTTGTACGAAAGTAATCCTTGCTTTTACCATCTTGCAAACGGCGCGAAACGAACGACGAGCCATTCCGATGACGATGCGATTATTACTAATACGACAGGGATAGCAATGCTATCATCACATAGGATTATGGCAGGAGTGAAAGAGATAGAAGGCGGATACAATAGTAGGAAGTTGTAAAAGTCAATGTTACACGACCGAGTCCGAGTGAGCAAATGATATAGGGGTAAGCGTCCAATAGTGTGTAACACAAGTTATACTACTGGTTACGTGATTCTGATTACTGGTTATGCGAACATTGTTTAATACTCGGTTAGGGTTTGATGAGAATAAATAAGTACAACAAAGTTTTTACAAACTAGGAATAATCTCAGTCGCAATCTAATAGAGAACGACTAACAAGATAAGTTAATGCACGTTACTTTAATGCTTTTGAAAGTTTCAAAGGTTTCGATTATAATATTCCCAAACAAAACAAAGGGAAGGGAAGGTTTTTTTTTAAATAAATTACAACAATATTGGTATTATAAAATTCACCCTGTATACCTATAATTACAACTCTTTAGTGGCTTTTGTGGACATGATAATTATTCAGATATATATATTTTGATATACCTGATATTTGTTGAAAGGCCTACACTGTCGTCCTCCCATACCTATTAACATTGTTATTTGAAAATATTGTAAAAGCCATTTATTTTTAAAAGAGTAACCGTGGAGTTTCTGGCATCTCTTCTCCATAAGAAACGACCAATAAGGAACTGTGCCTAGCTTCTGACGTTGCATAAGTGCACATGTAGGTTTATGTTTTTTTTTTAGTTTCAGAATAACATTCATAATTTTATGTAACCTTAATAACTATGCTAGTAAATATCCAGGTTGAATACATACAAAAATGAACGGGCAGTAAAATATTCCCACAATAAAATCCAGGAGACTGTTCGAGCTGCCCCGGACCCTCTGCAGTAGCGACGTGGCACGCTTACGTCTTATCCCATCATTAAGCCATCAGTGTTCGCATCAGCCAACATTCCCCACGCACTGCAGAAGTGTGGTAGCCCCAGCAGCATCTTGAATGCATTGTTGTATTGAACTCGAAGAACATTGATGACTTCGAAAAAAACTATTAAAATGTGTAAAATGTCTGACAATATGTTTTAAAAAGCGTCAATTTCACTCCACACGTGCAATGAGCAAACCGGACAAGCATGTCGCATTGAACCGTTCCGTTTCTACGTGTACATCCAGATTATCTTTGATGCCCGCGGTTACAATATGGCAGAGATATTTAAATTTTTGAACACGATTTAAGATATTACCTGCCAGATCAATATGAGGAAAATTTCTGAGGACTTTGCTCAAAAATAAATACCTCACTCTTTTTAGCATTGTATCTTAAACCGTGTTCCTCAACATGCCTCTCTCACACATCCAACAGCTTTCTCAAGCCTGAGACTAACGGGCTCAGTAGTCGGGCATATCACTGGCGTAGCTGATATTATTAAACGCTACTCCATCCATATAACAGCCGGCCTGCAAGCTACTGAGCTCACTAATGAGTCCGTTTATGTATAGGTTAAACAATATCAAACCACCCTGTCTGACCCCACACTGCAAACTATACTCCTCAGAATTGGCCTCAACCCAACGCACATAGTTCACCTGGTGGCCAAACCAGTACCTAAAGAAACCAACCAACCTTAATAACACCAAACTTCAAGGTACGTTACTACATAAATATTCCAAGTACTTTCAAGCACCTTTTTCGTTATTATTTTGTAAGTATTTCGTTTTTTTTTGACGTTGTATTAGTATCGTGTTACGTCCCGATGGGCGTGCACCCCAACTCGTTTAGCAAACATATCTGTTCGCTGTGCGGGCTCCTACAAACCGTATTACGTTATTTGTTCTTCATATTTGAGTTGCGAACAACCTTAACATTGTAGAGAAAACCTGCTGTGTTAGCGTTTCTTATATTTTAGACAATGTGCCTCTGTTTATGTGAAATAACTTGGAAGGATTACTAAAGCTTTTTGGGGAGAATCAATCATGAAAAACTGTTGAGTAATTGGTCCAGAAATTCTATTATATTACAACCAAAAGATGATATGCAGCCCATAGTGTACCTACTTGTTACTCTTTAGAAGTATTTATGAAACGTATAGCGATCACTTGAAAATCTTTTTCTGAATGCTAGTCAGAAGTTTATTATTGTCCCCATAATGATTATATATTATGATCTGCTAATTAAATGTTTGTCTTGCACACGTTGTACCTTACAAGAGAATCGCTTTCTGCTATTCAATCCGGTGTACGCTGTACCTTGTTGTGTAAGACTGGTCGACGTCGCCGTGATCCAACAAAGGCATCGGGGATGTGCGAGCGGCTCGCAATCTCGCAGCTAAGTCCCCGGGGACTGAACTCTCTATCGTATGGGTATGGCGGTACGGTGCACGTGGGGTTTATACTTCTGATGAGATGGTTTTAGGCGTAATTAGAGAATTAAGAAGTTTAGGCGTAAGACAGCTTCCAATTTTTTTTTTCTTGGGCTTGAATTTTCTAACGTTTTAAGAATACTAAAATGCCGTGAAATATACTAAAATAAATTCAATTGATAATGTCTGCGTATACCTATTTTTACCTGAATAAGCCAAAGGTTATGATTTTAGCAGTCTATGTACGAGTATATAAGTATGTATGTATGTTTGTATTTGCGTGTGTTCCACTGTAGCGCCTAAACTACTGAACCGATTTTGATGAATTAGGTATCAATAGATTCGTGATAATGGTCCGGGTGACATGTTCTATAATAAATTTTCCCAAAATGTAATATGGTGCACTTTACACGAAAATTAATGACCTCGAAAAAAACTATTGTGATAATCATGTCATGTAGAAAGGTCTTAAAAACATGATATATGTAATGTACTCATATTACAAATACGTATATATAATATTTTCTAAGTAAATATGTAAGTAATATGTTTGAATTGTTAAAAACAAGCAAAAATGAGACTGCGCTACGTACGGCGCGGCTATAAAATTAACACCATACAATAAAAAGCATTATTAAAATATTTATCACTGTCCTATTGTATTACTCTTATTTCACGTTGTCGTACCATTTGTGGTATCATAATCAAGCGTTAAAACGGAAATGTATAAAATATATTTTTTTATTAAAAAATGTAACCCGACTACGGACAAATAAAATAGATCTAAAAAGTACGAAACAAGAAAATATTTTAGACAAAAATCAAGACATAGGTACCAAAATGGTCTAGGTAAAGCCGTGGTCGTATGCCTGTATGCGTGGGTGCCAACAAAAACACCTATAAAATTATAATGGCATTAATTAGATCACATATTTTTCCGTAGTCAAGTTACACTTTTTTCATCTTAAGTTCTTATAATGGAACAGTGTTTGTATATTTAATGATAATCGTTTAAATAAAAGTAACAATAGAGAATAGCGTACGTTATGCATGTAAGCGCGTGTGGTAATCGTTTCGTCTTCAACAACAGCTCTCCTCGAATCCTTCCACAATGACACCGGGACAGACAAATTGCGCTCACATTCATATTCATACGCTATATTCACCGTCCCGCATAAGGGCGGGCGCACACCACACCACCACGTGACTGCGCGCCGCACAAACGAGCGTTTGATGCCGAAACACGCGCGTAATTACTGCGACAACTCTTTGTTCACGTAATTCGCTAATAATGGCGATTTTTTACACGTCCCAAAGTAATTTCCTTTTCTATGGGTGGTTATACATTTGTTATTCTTTGTCCTTTCACAAGGAAGGGTTGAATATTTACATTTTTTCCTGTTGATGTCCCATTTTTACCTGAAGAGAGTTTCAATAGGAGTGCATACAATGGTCAAATTAAAAATGATTACTTCTAAAATTACTCTTTGTGAAGGTATAAAAATTCGGCCTTTTATGCAAATTAAAACACACTTCAAGTATCAACATCGTATATTTTCCGTTCAAATGGACGAAAAATGAACGTTTATGGAGAACGGCCAAATTGAGTTTCAGGAACTGTCATCATTACTCAACTTGGATTTTTCCTCTCCACTCTGTCCGGCAAACACGAACTTTCTTACTTGGCTGCGAAACCTGTTCCACCATTTTGAGAACCCGATCCTACATAACCATCTAACTAAACTGCGCGGAATGTCTCAACATTACCATTTCAAATCCAGATCTTTTAGTCTCAAACCGTTTTAAATTCATTCAACACAAACACCAGAGGATGAAGGCGTTCGAAGGAGCTTATGTTAATAACTCATTATAACGCAAAGTGTGCGCGAAAACTTAAAACTCCATCACTAGTAGTTTCGTAACTAAGTAGGCTTTTGTGGAAGTCGCGAGAATATTCGCAAAGGAACTGTGTCGCGGGATGCGAGTCCCGGGATGCGAGTCCCGGGAGAATGAAAGACTTATTGTAAGCGTACCTAGCGCTGTTGCTTTATTTCGTGACGCTAATTTTGGCACTTGATTGAAAAGCAGCAGCTGTGTTGTTTTAGCCTGGTTTCAATTCCTAAGTAATAATTAATAATTTGCGTTTCCTTCTATGTCTATCTGTTATCTTCTTGTAACACTTGACAAGAAGCGTGAAATTTTTTATTAACTATTAGTTAAAAAAAATAAGCGCCGGTCATTATGACAAAAAGTCGGTACCAAGCATATTATATTGTAACACATACCTAACTTAAACTTCAAGAATGTACGTACCTACTATAGAATTGGTTCAAAACAAATGCATTATAGTCCTTCTCGTATTGAACGAGTTCGAGCCTACTCCGACGCATCTCCATATTTAATGAGGCTCACGTTAAATATGTGGAAGATGGAAGTTGCTAACAAAAACTTGTAACAAACAATATGGCGCAGTTCCATTAGCATAATATATCCCTTATTAATAATCCCGGGAAACATCTTGCATCGATTAACGCTCGCGGGATGTTCCCGGGCGGTCCCGGGGCATGCGTGCAGCACTACCTTACTAAATCAACGTGTGCAGAAGGTTCACTTCATACGATGACGATAACAAACTACGCGCTATGAGCTTCGCTGTTGCGAACTTCTTTCCACTTGTCTATTGGCTTTAATAATATATGCTTTGTAAGTATTATATTTTCCGCAGTGAAACCTACATCTCCGTAAATTAGTTACTGGCCGAGGGTATGTAGGTATAATCGGACTTCAAATTGTCTTGTTTAGAACAACGGTCCCATAATTACAGCCCATGGAACTTCAGATGTAAATAGCTGACAATACCGAGACCCGTAATTGTTGTAAGAGTTCTTCAGCGCATATAATAGGAATGGGTCTACTTTCCACTTTTTATTCAGTAAGTCCATTACATTAGGGCGTACAATGCGCGGTCACAATGAGCGCCCGCGAACAAAGCGCGGTGCGAGTGCAATCCCACCGGGACGACACTCCGGGCTTTAATACTTTTAAAATTGTTACGCCCATCCCTACACTGATTATAATTTTACATTTTGTGGAAATTCTGTCGAAAATGAAGTGTTCCGTCTGATTGTCGAGCGACGAGTATGAATATTTGATTCGTGTATCGGATTTATAATGGAATGTGACGATTAAATATTCCGTTAAACGTTTCATGGAGAGTTGAGGAAATCACATCAGTGCAGTGTTTTTGTGAAAGTGAAATAATTTTATTAAGAGAATATGAATTTAACACTTATTGGTTTACAAGGTACTGAATAATAAATAAACTCGGATTAATTGGTAGAAGATAACTGTATTGCAATCTGTTGTACAAATTGAGCAGTAAACTGTTCCGAGGTTGTTCAAGCGAAGACGGTCGTTCGTATCAAAGTGGTCTCTCCCAATATTCATTCACCAGTCGCAGTCGTATAAAATATAACATCGTCTGTACAAGTCCGCACAAGTTCGAACTGCGGTTGGCGGTGGAACTTGCCTCGTTACATTGAATAGTCAGAAAGTCAAACTTTTATGATTTCACTTAAAGAAATCTCTAGGAAACTAGAAGTATAAAATAGTGAAAAGTGGGGACCGGACACCGGGCACTCGGTACAGTAGTGCTTAACCATGTAAACAGTTAGAAAAATTCAAACGCGATTTTCTTTATGAAATCTTAGAACGATGTTCTCGACGGAATGGGAGTCTGTTTTTGAAGCCCAAAAAAAGTGCATACGGGCAATGTGTATACTTAAGACTACTGATAGCTGTGAACCATATTTCAAAAAACTTAAGATTCTTACCTTACCTAGCCTCTTCATTTTTTTTTTCTTTGTCAAAATTAATATGCATAATACATGTATGAAAAATTCCGAAGTGCTAGATATAAAAATAAAGTTCAAAGTGTACCCTGCAGTACTTCTTGAATGGATTCCTGTGTATATTGCATGACATCAAGATTTATAATAAATTGCCATGTTGTATTACAGACATTGACAACTTGCACATATTTAAGTGGAAGCTAAAGGTATTTCTAACTGATAAAGTGTATTACAGTGTAAAGGAGTATTTAAAGGGGAATCCTTATGGCCAATAACATTAATCAGATATGACATGTCATGTGTAACTCACAATTATTATTTATCTAGGACTTTTATTTATTTATTCACTATTTACTAAGACATTTATTTATTTATTGACTACTAGATAGATATATAGAATACTTTTATTGTACACCATAAATCTTCGATCTTTTACAGACAACCTTTGGCTGGATTAAAGGTAACAGGAGAGACAATAGTGCAGGTAGTCAGTGGTGTACCATTTACATATTCAATAAATACATACATACATACATAAAGCATAAAGTTATTACACTCACACACATATATTTATATAAAATTATAAACATGAAACAAGACATCTTGACTTCTTGACATTGAAAAATAAAATGGGTAAAATGATTTTCCAATTTAATAATTTTGTTATATTTATTGTTATTCAGCATGGTATTTTGATAGTAGATTGTAATTTATGCATGAATGATGAATTTATGGATGAATGAATGAATGAATGATAATTTATTTGTTAAACACAGACATAAATTTGGTCTTCAGTAAAAATTCAGTTGGCTCTCTATGTTTTGCCAGTGGCGTAAAAATTTTATAGTTACAGTAGGTAGGTACAATAATATTAAAATTAAATTCAGAATCATAATACATTATTTAATTAAATATTTACAAATTAATATTAAATTCAATAAACAAATCACACAATATACAACAAAAACACACATTCATTACTTAGTCAAATTATAATAATATTCACGCGGGCTTGTGGGCGGCACTGTCACGCAACGCTTGCAGTGTGACCTCGCTATACAAGTCCAAACTGTTAACTCGCACTGCTCCGCTTGCCCTGCCTCCAAGCTTTCTGTGTAGCCGAGTCTTAAAATTAAATGTAGTTCGTGAAAACTTACACAGAGATTTTTAAATATCATTTTAAATACTCATTTTAGTTAAAAGTGCAGTTAGGTCTAGTTATTAAAAAGAAGGCCACAACGATCCACTTTACTTCCCGTTCTCTTCACTTCTCGATTTTTATCGGCGATCGCGTGAAGGTGAAGTTTAGAAGTTAAATTATGTTTCAATCGCGCCGTGACTTTTACGGTGCTAGTGTCGAAACTTTGGTTAGTTCTAATAATTTCAATTATAGTATCACATAAAATTGTATTATAGAGCAGTTACGGCAGCGTAGAGTTTGTATACTTTACTATTACAACTAATAAAATAGTTTTCAAATTTAAAACACTTATTAAAATAAATAAAAGCAAAGCAACATATATAAGAATTTCTTATGTTGACTAGAACCAAGATCGGTTCTAGTGAGCGGCCCAGTAGCCAGCAGCTCAGGTTCAAAACATCACGTCATGTGTGTGACTCACGTACTTACAGATAGATGTTTACGGCTTAAATAGTTACGTGCAAATTATTGTTCATGTACCTACATTATATGCTTATTTATATAATATAGGCAAATAATATACGTACATGTATAATATACATTAATAAAATATAATAAGTAAATAAAAGTTATATTTAAGTGATTAAGGAGTGAATGTACTCTTATAGTGAATGTACCAATACAAACCATTACCGGTTTAATGGTACAAAACAAACATGAACCTGTATTAAGACAATGCATTAAAAAAAAAGATTTGAAAGGGCTTTTCGAAGTTTATTTTGAGCAGTTATTCACCCTACTGTCGGGCTACTAACAATATATATTTTATTATACTGACATTGCTGAATATAATGTACAGAATGACATGAATATTTACTTTGAAGGTATTATATTATTTAAATTATTTTGAATGTGAGCGAAATTGATTATTGTGATATGTGGGTATTTTCAGTTGGTTTTCATGATGGTCTGGCATTTTGAGTACTTTATGCGGCCTACCCAAATGTCTTTTCTTAAGTATTGTTCGTCGAGCGTTGAGCTCCCAAGGCTCAATTTTTAGGCTGGCAGCATTGGTAGCCGGTCGTTAAAAACACAGTATCTAGGTTAATTATTTTAGTAAATTATTAAGTGTTATATTTATGTTAACTTAGTGTAATATAATCGAACCTAGATATTAAGTATTCGATCCAGTAATTATACAGTGATTATGTCGCGAAAACTTCGTACAAAGAGGATTTAAAACCGGCTGACAATCGACGCCTCAACAGTGACGGACTTCAAACTATCATCGATCCCGGGGAGTATTTTGTTTCATCTAAGTGTGATTGTAGTTAATATCTACAGGCCATAGAACACAACAAAATACTGCTCAGGTCGGGCACAGTTTGTGTCTCCTTTTGCTTGATAACTAGTGGAAGCAAAATCGGCGACGAAAACATTCGCCCAGACAATAAACACTACATAAATTATACAAAATATGCTCATTACGAGCTCTTACTATAAAATTTAATTCTGTAATGTATCACGAACTCTTCTCATAAAATCAAGTTTAATTGTACCAATTTATCTAGTTTTGAGATAATAACAAGAAAAGTAGTGTTTTCTATAGTATTTCTCTTCTGATTAAATTTCCCATCTCACTAATTAACTTAATCTAAATGTAACAGCTACGAATATTTCTCAACAAATTACTTTATTTACTTTATCCCCCAGCTACCTCCTACTTATCCACATACCAGAACATCTTTTCTTGCACTGCTATTTAGCTGCATAACTTCGAAAATTCCAGGTCACTGACAATTATTCAAAATGATGACCCGCAGAGCTATAATCAAATAAATGGAAGCTCCAGGAAAGGGAAGACAGTGAAGTGGAAGTGGAGAACATTATCGTCAAAAACACCTTCGTAAAAACTGCTAGCTGAGCTACACACGGAACACATAAACTTAGCCGACCAGTACGGTCAACTACAACATCAAGGGTCAATATTTTACATATGGCTTTGAACCATATTTCAGAACTTAAACAGAAATTATGTCAAGCCCATAAGGCCCTATCTCTCTCAGTCTGTCAAGGTCGGTGAACAGGTTGCTAACACCAATAACCTATTTTATGATTTGGTAGGCAGTAAGTCAAAATCAGTGTGTGAGCCAGCTATAACAATAGATTTGACTAGTGACCATACCATACCATACCATTATGTCCTATTGTTTTGAGTCATAATAAATTAGAGAAATATATTAAAAAGAAAATAATTAAACGGGCATAGAGAGCTATTAAAAAACAAAATCTCTTAAAAATTAAATCTTTCCCTTAGAAAAAATGTCTACTAGACTACACATATCAACACAGATGCAAAAATGGCTCAGGAATTTGAATACTATTTTGCTAATGTTACCCTTAAAACTACTGAAGCTTTAAATCACCCGTGCTTTCTGCTGTAATAATAATATGGGATTAGAAATACAGCTCTTAATTCATTAAGATCATACCTGAATTATAGAAACGTTAAAGTGCAAGTAAACGGCATAAACTCATTAGGGTTTGAAAGGGCGTTTCCCAAAGTTCGATATTGGGTCCATTATTCTTTTTAGTTAACATTAATGATTTATTCCAATTACTTCAAAATCAACCAAAGATGGTGTTATTTGCAAATGACACATCATTGATCCTTAAAATAAACCGACGGTTACAAAATCTTGACGACGTGAATAGCTCTATTCTTCAGGTCCAAGATTGGTTTACGGTAAATAATTTAGTACTAAATAAAAAAAAAAAAACAAATGCATTAGATTTATACTACCTAATTTTAAAAGTAGCGAATGTGGCATCATATTGAATGGTTATCCTAGGAATCACGCTAGTTGCGAAATTACAATGGGGATCTCATGTAACATGTCTTGCGGGGCGGCTAAGCTTATGCTTTTAGAAAGTCTTATCTTTCTCCGTTTTTTTCTTTCGTTAACTGACGTTCAAATCGCGCGTTTGGTCTATTTTCTTTTTCTTATTTACTTCCACAGTATTATGTCGTATGGCATTTTATTGTGGGGTCGGACTGCTGACATTGAATCCATCTTTATTTTTACAAAAGAGAGCTTTTAGAGCCGTTTATAATCTACGTCGTCGCAAATCTCTCAGGGAACTATTTAAAACTATT
This sequence comes from Xanthia icteritia, assembly GCA_949128155.2. Classification (NCBI taxonomy): domain Eukaryota; kingdom Metazoa; phylum Arthropoda; class Insecta; order Lepidoptera; family Noctuidae; genus Xanthia; species Xanthia icteritia. Next base: position 20,556,370 of record OX421950.2, on the reverse strand, counting down.
CATATTATGATGGTACCTTGCCAATTCATTTATGAAAATATTATAAGAAAAAATCTACATCTTTTTAATAAAATAGTGAGACATAATTTTAATACTAGAAAATAAAGATAAAATAGATCAACCATTTTTCAGATTAACTGAAGTAGATACATCTTACGTTACAACAAACAATCTTGTGATATATTACAATTTAATTAAAGAAAATTTATAACTCATATTTAAAGTACACTTTGTAAACTCAAACTCAAAGCATTTTATTTCAATTAAACCATTTACAAGCACTTTTGAATTTTCAAAGAGTCGGTCAGTTAGTCAGCACGGGCACCGTCGGTTGAGACTGGTCATCTCTTATCTGCATTATTATCATTATTTTTAATCTTATATTTATAATCGTTTTTGTTTTTTTTTGTTTTTACATTGTTCTCACATATAGAAGCAACAAGAGTAATATACCCAGGATTTTCTAATTTCTACATTTAAGAGAGTGTCCTTGGAGTTTCTTGCTCATTTTTCTCTATACGAAAACTACTTTTTGGAAGGGGCGACTAGAATCAATTTTTTTTTTTGAAATATTTGACGTTCATAAGTGCCTTTTATGTGCTTAATTGAAATAAATTATTTCAAACTCAAACAAAGCATTTATTTCAATTAAACCATTTACAGGCACTTTTGAATTGTCAAGAAGTCGGTCAGTCAGAAATATGAAGCTAGTTGCCCATTCCAAAGCGTAGTAGGTACCTATGGAGAAGAACGGGCAAGAAACTCCACGGACACTCTTTTAAATAAAAAAGATTGTTACAAAATATTGGTTACATCATTAATGTTGAAATTATACATGTGAGAACAATGTAGAAAGACGTGCACATTAAAAGCGTCCGTAGTAAAAATATAAAAAAAACAAAGAACAATTCAAAAATTAAAATAAGCCATGGCAGCCAAGATATGACCAGTGTCTACTGACGGCGCCCGTTCACGAACATGACGCATGGATTAGCACCATTCAGCTCAACCATTTTGAAGGGAGCTAAATGACCCAACACACGCGCCACCGCCAGCGAGACATTAGAGTGAGCATGACATAATCTCAGCCGCCAGGGCACATTCAAGTCAATGAAAGAAATACCCAGTACCTAAATGGTAGCTTTATAGTCGGTACATAGTACTCACACATGTGCTATACAATTATACAATGCTAATCACCTCTTTTACTAAAAAGATATAATTTTTTTCTTACGTACATGATGTTTTCATAGATATATTAACAAGGTACCGTCATGATGTTAATGTCCTTAAACAGTTCCCTTGGACAATCGCGCCTACGGAGATAATATATGGCTCTGATAGCTCTTTTCTGCAGAATAAAAATAGACTCGATGTCTGCAGCCCGTCCCCACAGCAGAATACCATAAGACATGATACTATGAAAATAACTGAAACAGACTAGCCTCGCGGTATCTACATCAATTAATTGACGGATTTTTCTGACAGCATATGCTGCTGAACTTAGCCGTCCTGCAAGAGATTTTAAATGAGGACCCCATTGTAGCCTTGAGTCGAGCGTGATACCTAGGAAAACAGTTTTATCGACAAATTCTAGTTTCTCTTGATTCAATACTATCTCACAATTACTACTTTTAACATTTGGTAAAGAAAATTTTATGCTTTTAGTTTTTTTTCCATTTAATACTTAATTATTAGCAGTGAACCAATTTTGGACCTGCAGTAGGGCGCTATTTACGTCGTCAAAGTTTGTAGCACGTCCATCTACCTTAAAAAATAAGGAAGTATCGTCAGCAAATAACACCATTTGTGGTTGATTTTTTAATAAATGGAGTAGATCGTTAATATAAACTAAAAAGAGGAATGGACCCAAAATCGAGCCTTGTGGCACACCCATTTTTACTTTTAAACCTAATGAATTGATACCGTTTTTTTGAACTTGCTGTTGTCTATCATTTAAATAAGATTTGACTAAATTGAGCGCCAGTTTTCCAAGTCCGTAATGTTCAAGTTTCAAGAGTAAGGTTTCGTGATTGACGCAATCAAATGCCTTGGATAGGTCACAAAAAATTCCTATTGCGTCTTGGGCCTCTTCCCACGCGTTATAAATGTGTCTTAATAAGGTTACACCGGCGTCGGTCGTACAACGTCCTTTGGTGAAACTATATTGTTGATCGTGGAGGATTATTTGTGTTGAAATGATTGAGCATTTGATTAAGCATTACCTTTTCTAACACCTTGCTGAAAACCGGCAACACGGATACGGGTCTATAATTATGTGTATTATGTGTCTTTACTGTCTCCAGATTTGAAAAGTGGTATTACCTTGCTGTATTTCATTATCAATTTGATCTTGATTTGCTTAAAAGCTTTTATTACTATTATGGGATTAATATGCTTAAAGTTAAATTCAATCGGGCATGCTGAAACATTCGCCATTACTAAATCAAAAGAGAGCGAGGGAGGGGAATTTAAGGTTTCAGTAGTTTTAAGTGGGACACTGGTAAAGAAATTTACAAATTCTTGAACAACTTCTTTGCTATCGCAAATGAGACCACGACATGACGTCTTCAGGGTGTACTCCGAATTATGCTTTTTGTTCCTGTTCGTTTCATTATTGATAATTTTCCAAACCGTCTGTATTTTATTGTCTGCTGATTTAACCTTGTTGCTAATGTATAAGGCTTTAGCTGTCTTAGAAGTGTTCTTAAAAGTTCTAGAGTAAGAAGCCACATATTTATTAAAAGTTTCCGTGTTAATACAAGGCTGTAGGCCATACAGCTCGAAAAGTCTATTCCTACTTTTCCTGAGTCCTTTAGTTGCCCAGTCACAAAATAAAAAATTAGGGCTGATAGTCTTAGTGTTCTTATTAAAAGAATTACTAACGAAAAGAATTCTTTATACAAAATATATTTATATTTTATTATATTTTGACTTTGACTTCGACAAAGTCCTCAGTTGATCTACACTTACTGACATATGTTTGCATTGACTGGACAGATTCACTTAAATTTGTGCGGTTCTTTCCTCAAAAGACTATTTCAGATACCGACCTACATGGTCCTCACATGATCTGACCAACATTATGTTTGGGCTTTAAAAGAGAAATGTCATGTCATGAGAGGTAGTCAGAAAAATGTCGACTACATCTCTTATTTTTAATATGACGTGTAAAAGTGATTATGTTATCTTATTTACAGAATAAACCATTTCATTTCAATAGATACCCACAATTTGTTATCAGCAGTTCTCTGCTGAATGTTGCCAAACCGTCACTTTGCTTTGGTAATGATAAGTTAACTCACACGAAAGGATTCGGATATCGCTTTACGGCTCAGTGAAAGTGGCGAAAAATACGTGAATACCAATATTTCTGTACTGTACCATCAAAAACGCAACATCTGTACACATTATTCACAGCAAAACAAAAACTTGACAAGCAAAACAATAGATCCTTCGTATAGGTCAAGTTATGTGCACCCCCCCGCTTCATGCCCCCCTCGATATCAGAACAAAGCGCCTCCCGGAGATTGCACTCAAATACATTTTTCCGTTTCCGACGGTCGGTGACGGAATAGAACCGGCTAACGAGCGGCTTTGTTGCACCGCGCGCAGTGATCACTGGGCCATTGCGGCATCACAATAAAAATAGTTGGTGTATTACGTGTAATGGCACACTTTTACAGTTGGGCTTAAGTGGGGATATTAGGTTAGTAGATCTGAATAATGGAGTTAGAGCAGTGTTAGATTTTTATATTTCAGTTCAACAGCAGCTTTTCAGTCAAAGATTTCACTTTTCACTTTTCAAACCAGTCTGCTGCTCGATAGCTAATTTTATTTTGACTATAATATAGAAAATTTACTTTCTTCCTTCATTAAAAGATGAACTAATAATTACATTTTGCTCCATTTTTATCACGATAGAAAATTTCACTCGAAAAACTGCTACAATAGCTACTATCAATGGCTATACATTTTCAACTTTAATTTGTAATTAACATGTTAGATTTAGACCGAATACTCTTTATTCTATACACATAAAATAAGCAATTACAATTAATATAGTCCTTGAATCGCATTTTCACTCTTACCACCCATGATTGCTTCCCAGCCCACACATAAGTACATTCAGGTACAAAAGGCTGACAGTTAAAAGTAAAACAGCGGTGCACCTCTCGCGCTGTACTCGCAGACAATGGCGGCACGAGTGACTGACGTCATACAGAGAGCGAGGTTGCTCAGCTGAGCAACCGTGATGAGTTCCACTCACTTACTCTCTCGACTGCTCAGTCGAGAGAGTAAGTGAGTGGAACGAGCACCGTCGGGAGAGTCCATGGCATAGTTTGTTATAGTTAGATCGTGAATGAATATCGATTAAAGATCAGTAGCTAAGATGATTCGTAATAAATTTTCAAACAATGAGAGTTACCAAAGTTTTACAATAAAATGTCTACTAACTGGAGCGTAAGGAGTTAAGTCAAAGCATTTATTGCAATCAAGCAGAATCAGAAATACTACAAGCACTTTTAGAGAATGTTAAATAGCAATTGTTGCTGTATTTTCAAAAGTGTTGATTGCATACAGAAAAACGAACACAGAAAGCAAAACGGTAACGAAGCAAATTCTTCTGTTGCATCATTAAGCAACGTTAAGTTTCTTCACGCTCTGTTTCAAGAAAAAGTTTCTAACAAGTACCAACATTATTTTCTGCAATATCTTCTAAAATTCCACGACGCATCGCCATTACACGTCCGAGTCGAAGCGCAGACAATTGTTATAACAAATGGCTATAATATCCCAATACACTTGTTGCTTCATACATTTTGTATGTCGCTTGCAGACGATTGTAAAAACGTGCTGAAAGCGCTTAGGCTGCTTGCGGCGCTGGATGCAACATGCTATACATACATGATATAGTAAAGCGCCGCAATCGCTGATTCTAGGGTGCTAGCAAGCCCAGGCCCATTCTTTGCAAGCTACGGGACGTCGATTTCAGGGATAGTATCTAGTTTGCCAAGACGAAGTTGAAAGGCACAGGTATTACTGTATCAGAGTTCCTGACGAGATCGGGGCATCAGCTCTTAATGTATGCGCGTGAGAAGCTTGGCGAAACATATTGCTGGACTAAGCAGGGCCTTATATATGTTATTCGCGCTGACGGCTCCCGGCAACGAGTTAAATCACTGGATGACCTAAATAACATCGAGCAGGTCAGTGAAAAGGCCATGACTCTCATCACATCAGCATTATCGGCGTCGCCGTGTCCATCACCGGCACCGAAGGCCTGGCGTGCTGCTGCGAAGAAGAAGTGATTCTGTGCACTTTATAGGTAGTATCACCGTCCGGGTAGCAGTTTTGCTTATACAATTTTAAAAGAGTAACGGTGGAGTTTCTTGCCCATTCTTCTCCATGCGAAAACTACCTTTTGCGACTAGAATCAATAATTTTTTTTGTAAATTTTTGACGTTCAAAAGTGCCTTATACGGGCCTATTTGAAATAAATGATTTGACTTTGACTTTGACATGCTTCGCTCGCTTAACATAATATCTCCAACGGCGATTGACTGGTTTCGTAGTTACCTGTATGGCCGCCGCCAACGTATATGCATAGAAGAGTCTTGCTCTTCCTGGTGTTATACGAGTACTTCTGCCGGTGTAACTCAGGGTGGTGTTTTACCTCCTTTACTCTTCGCAATATTTATAAACTCTATTTCCAAAAAAAAATATTTCTTCCTACCACCTTTACGCAGATGATTTACAAATATATAAAAAAGCTACCCTTTCGGATTTGGCTGATGCAATTAATAGCATAAACAAGGATTTGGATTCAATTTACGAGTGGAGTGAGGCACATGGGTTACAGCATTGCTATTCTGTTACCATCTCACCGTGAGAACTTAGGTGAAGTGAGCTCGGAGTGAGCTGTCAGTCCCTAGCAGCAGCAGTGCTATTCTATAAAAAATGTCACGGTGAAAACTTAGGTGAAGTGAGTTGTCAATATTGTCCATCCCTAGTATCAGTGGAATGACACTGACAGCTCACTCCGAGCTCACTTCACCTAAGTTTTCACGGTGAGATGGTTACAGAATAGCACTGCAGGTTGAATGACAACTCACTTCACGTTCACTTCACTTAAGTTTTCACCGTGAGATTATTACAGAATAGACCGGCAGGTCAATCCATCGAAGACTCAGGTCATTGTTGTTGGCAGCTCAAGGATGATCCCAAAGATAAACTGGTCGCAACTTCCCCAAGTTAACGGAACTGCCGTTCCAATAAGCGAAAAGGTTAAGAACCTTGGAGTTTGGATCAACAAAAATCTTTCTTGGGGTACCCAGCTACAGGACGTAAGCTACAAAATTTTTGCATCTGGTAAGTCCCTGAGACGATTGCGGAACTTTCTTCCAACTGCCACTAAGACTGCGCTTGCACAATCCCTTTTACTTCCCATCCTTTTCTACGCTGATGTCAGTTATCGATCTCACTGAAGCACAACTAGAAGAACTTGAGTGACTTCAAAACGTTTTTGTAAGATTTATATTTGGTCTGCGCAAATATGATCACATTTCTGAATTTCTTACAAGCTCAAGTAGCGTCCCATACGACTTCGCCGGAATTCTATATCTTATTTCAACTCTACAGTATTCTGTTCAATCCTATAACCCCCTCTTATCTTAAAGAACGTTTCAAGTTCCTTCATGACACACATAATAGATATCTTAGGTCATCGGAAAACTTGAGACTAGAGATGCCGATGCATTCCACCAGCTTTTATGACAAGTATTTTACAGTTCAAGCAGTACGGTTATGGAATGCCTTGCCCGTGTCGATATAGATAGAATTTTAAAAGTGGACAAAGACCGAGCAAGCCTTGTGCTCGGTCTTTGTCCACTTTTAAAATTCTGGTAAAAAAACACTTCCTCTCTCCTTAAACATCATCATTACATATAGTTCCTTGCTCTTGTTTCACGTTTATAACCGTAATGATAAGTTAAAAAGTAGAAAGTAAAAAAAGATAGAACTTTGACCATCTTTTAACTCTCTTTCACGAAAACGTTTGAAATAACTGAACTTTAATCCCTACAACTCCTGCAGTACACTGCGCGCTGTTGTAAATAGCCATTTTTCACATCAAAAATAAAAGTCGTTTCCCAGCAATAACGTTTGCCCAGCAATAACGTACATAATATATACAATATATACATAATTCTGTACATCAGACTAAGTAACACTGAGCAATCAGTGTTACTTAGTCTGATGTACAGAATGCGTAGATAGCGGCTGGGTCTTTTTACATGCTGTATGCGTATTTAACATTTAAAAGTTTAATTTTTCACAGCTAACCACTGTACTTTAAATATTCATTGAAATTAGAAACTAAAAAGCGATACGAGCTCGTAAGTAAACAAAAATCAAAACTAAAAGGTGCTGAAGGTTTGTATATTACTAAAATGCCAGTAACTTTTACTGCAATTTGGCTAGGTCAGCTTACTTTCCTAACTTTCCGGTCGGTTGGTGCACGGTCCTAACACACTCTAATATGCAAGCTCAATGCGCCATAGTTATTATTGCTGAAACTTTGTTCACTACATTATTGAAATTGATTGAGATTTCATTCACCACATTATACAACTTAATAAGCGTCGCTTTTATTCTCGCCTGTCAAGCTAAATCAATTCATCGGATTCTGTTTTGACAAATGTGTAATCTATTAGGACGCGGCCGGGGAGGCTTAGAACAAATCCATTTACTGCGGCCAACAGCCCCTGACCGCTTATTTGTGCCACAAAAGACTCAAAGGCGAGCCATCGGGCCTAGTTAACAGAGCCGGTAAGCCGATTTGTAGACAAATTTTATAAGATTTGTTACGACTGCCTGCTCATAGTGAATGGAACTCGTGTGATCACTCCCAATGAATATTGACGACTTAAAAGGTAGCAATCAGGGGGGCCTAGCTGCGTCATGTCGGACAGATTGACAGGTTTTGGCAACACATTTTGTATTTCTATAGAATCTCCCTCGACGTATTTTCGGTCACCCCATCACCTTGGGAAATGATGGTGCATTCCGTCAGTTATTAGGAAATGGATGCAATATTAATTCTGTAATTTAGGCATTAGGGTGGCTGTTGTGTAGGAAATATCAAAGTTTTATCCGATCCCCCATCGTCGTTAAAAATGCACACTTTTTACTCACAAACACTCTACTCTCCTAAATAAAACTTTTAATAACTGTATTCCAAATTGGATGAGCTGTAGTTTGTTCATAAACTAAATTATTGTGTCTCTTTCATAATTACATTAATTAAAAGTTAGCCCAATTACTCAGCCCTATCAAATAAAGTCATGTAACTCATGTATGGTTATTATTATTTGGTTAGACACAACTAGCAGCTAATTAGCTGATGCGTGTGTGAAATAAATAGCTTGGAGATATTTAATCTGTCCAGTCGATTCTTGAAGCAGTTCAGTGAGGGAGCCGGCACAACATTTTCCGGGAGCCTATTTCATGCTGTTACAACTCGGTTAGACAAGAATTGCTTCAAAAGCTTTTTCTTTGAATAATTTTCCCATAACTTTAGGGAATGGCCACGGAAATGTTTGTTGGTGTGGATACCTGTCTACTAAGAACTCCAAGTTTCCATCAGCTTTATCAATGAAAGTCACATTACCCAAACCGCCAATGAAACTACACTTACACGGCACCGCATAAATCGGTTACAAGTAAATAATTAATATTTGATAACCCGCCGAGCGGCAACGATTGCTTTTTACTGAAGCGAACCTCTGCATTAATTAATTTGTGGAGCAACTCGACGAAAAACTGGGCGCCCCGGGACAAGACGGCGGGTGAACCGGACCGGTGCCGCACCGGCGCGGAAACGGGAAATATTTACCGTAAAAAAGTTTTTGTGTATCGGTAACTGAATATCGATTGTGGCGAAGTTCGTTTTTTATTGAAGGGGAATTTTGGTGTTGATTTATTTTGCGCGTGAAAATTGAGATATATATTTTGTTGAAAAATATGAAGGTAAAAAAAATTGATACCTAATGTTTCTCCGCAATTTTATAAGCACTTTTTCACACATAAAGGATTATTTTTATCTCAGCAGGCGGACCATTGGAGCTATTGCTATTCTAGAATCGTGTAATGGTAAAACTGTTTCAAAATCATATGAAAATCTACTAAAACTAAACCAGGGATTCTGAATATTTCTAGATTTGATCCGTGCATGAATCATATTCATTATCTTCTAGCCGGTCATCGCCCTCGCTTACATAGCTTGACGCTGAACACTGCATGCGTCGAAAAAGAGTTCTCATTTAAATGTGAGAAATCAGCGTTCATTTACATCACCCATCACACTGTGGCGTCATTTACATTACTGACATTTTGCTTTGGATAATGCACCTGTGTGGTCGCAAAAAAATATCAGAGAAGAAAAAACCGTCCAAGTGCGATTCGGACTTACACACGAAGGGTTCCGTAACACCGTACAATATTTAGCAAAAAATGCCTTGGAAAACATGTTTCTTAATTTTTGACTTTATTTTGGGAAACCTAAAAATATGTAGTGTTTAATATTTTACGGTGGTACGGAACCCTTCGTGTGCGAGTCTGACTTGGCCGGCTTTTTAGTTCAGATAAATGAAAATACTAAACAAAGTATATTTTGTATCTCAAATTTAAAAATCGCCATGATAAATTTGTATTTCATAATGATACTGTGAAATGCAAAGTGATTTTTTGCAGTTGTAGAAAATAGCCCATATTTAAATAAAATACCTTATGAATCGGCGTTTTTAATATTAATTGTTGATTATTACAGTATATGCAGAAGTTTCAAATTTGTTTAGTTGTTGCGATAGCGCTAATACAAAAATAGTCTAAAATTTATTCATAGAAGATAAAAAAATAAAAAAATATGTTTAGACTCTACGCAATGAGTTCCAAAAAATTATACGCTGTAGGGTATCATTCTGGAACTTGTTGAAACGGTAAGATTTTTTTTTTCAAAACTAAATGTTTAATGTATGGGGACTCTTTTAAATTTTTATTTTTATTTTTATTTATTATTATAGTGGCAATAGAAATAATCTATGAAAATGTCAACTGTCTACCTATGACGGTTCATGAGATACAGTCCACTAACAGACAGATGGATGGACGGACAGCGGAGGCTTATTAATAGGGTTCCGTTTGGTACCCTTGAAAAACATGTTCTCCCATACATTCCAACTGCAAATGTAAGTTTCTACGCACAATATTGAGAGATTTACCATGTTATTTTAAGACTAGCCCTGGTCCAGACCATGGTACGGAGCGAGAGGGCATGGGAGGCCGTCACCTCCTTCTGCGAATCAGTAATGCTCGCGAAGGAGGAGTTGGAACGCGTGAGGGAGAGCCAAATTTCGCGCCCTCACGCCCCTAGCCACCGGAGGAGACGCCCTGGGCGTCGGGAATCAATAGCCGATTCCCGGCCACCGTAGGCGCGGGCTTGCGGGCGGTGAGCAATGGGTAGCTCGCCGTCCGATAAGGACCAGGCCCGGCGCGTTGTGATCCACGCGCGCTTCAATGAGATGTCAGTACAACGGGAAGAGGTCCGATAGGACCGATGCGTTGACCGGACCGATGGGTTGCGGGAAAGTCCGAAAGGGATACCGTAGCCCCTGGCAACGTACAGGTAACTGAAGGAGCACGGGTGGGTTTTAGTCAGTAAGAGTCTGACACTCCCGCTCCGCCCAGAGCGGGAAAAGTTATTTGATAATTCCCCACTCAAAAAAAAAGGAGGGAATGGTCAATTTTCATAAATAAATATCGTTAAAAGTATTTATATTAAACTTATTAAAAATAAATATTTGAGATTCTCACAACAAACCCTGTCATTTGTTAGAGCACAGGGTACAGTTTGCAAAACTTCTTATAATTAATAATTATAAAAGAAGTTAATTAAATTGAATTTCCACATTGCCCCCGAAAACTGACCCCATATTTTACGTTACACATCCGTATTGGGTCACAGAAACTCATTTAGTTGAAATTTGGTACACATAGTACCAAATTTCAACTAAATTGATCCAGTAGATTCGGAGCAAATTGGCTGTGACAGAAGGACAGCCAGCCAAACAGACAGACAGACACACGACACACACATAAGGGTTCCGTTTTTTTCTTTTGAGGTACGGAACCCTAAAAATGTCGAAAATTTACACTAATAAAAACTCAACGAGTAAAACGTGTCATTTTATTACTGAACAGTTGATTTTTGACAATTTATTGATATACGAATGCATTTACATACAGACGTACTTACGAGGTATAGGTACGTGATGATGCTATAGCTCCCTCTGTACGTGAATGTGGAGCAGTAACTCTTAGTATCGGGTACAATGTCGGTCAAGTGTGCGACGCTCGTTGCTTGCATCGGGCGATAACTGGCGGCAATTTGCGAATACTCCACCGACGCAAACCGACGCAAATCGACGCAAACCTGCAAATCATAGGATACGTTTATGTATGTACAAGCGTGACTAGATTGACTCAAAGGATGACAACAGGTTTTGAATTACTCATCCAACAATCTTGGGATATGGTTCCACGTCGAACGGGCGAGTTGGTTTTAGCCCCTCGTACGCCTTCATGTCAAGAGACGTAAAAATAATAATGATAATTATGTATACGTTATCCCTATAGTTCTCTCCACGACGGGCTTTATCCCGAACCATCTTCTCCATAGCCTAAAATTAATAGACTTAGGAGAATACGTTTATATCAACATACAAAAAGCTGCCATCTTAAACTCCTGCAAAATTGTTAGGAAATTCATGCAGTTAGAGGAAGAAAACACACCCTCATCTTATTTACACACCACACGCTGCATTTTCTTGGCTTTGGCCCGTAAATGTAGCTAAAACCAGCCTTAGAGCTGAACGAAAAAGAACACTGATAACATGAGTTTATGACACAAAAACACGAAAATAAAAAACATTTTTAAAACATTATTGTAAACAAAATTACTTGCCAACAACTACCTACAAAAGTTTCCCAAACAAAACTAAGAAATAAAACATACTGTATGTGTAAACAACACGGTACTCACACCACAGAGATCGCAGTTTTGCACTTCACACACTGTTGTATCGCGGCGCACTACACGAAACAAAATGATGTATGTGCTGATAGCACTTGGCGTCAGGGGTTGGACTGTGATGCAGCGGCTTAGGTTCTCATTTTGTGTGTAATAAGCAGCGCGTTTTTTACAAATATTTTTCTTTTTGTTTTTATTATTTTGTTTTTTTAATGATGCCTTTTTTATGAGTGTTGTTATTGCAATAAAGGTTTTAGAATAAAAAAAAAATGTTATATGCGATAGCAAAATTTAAAAAAAAATATATTCGTTATTTTACTATATTTATACATTGAAAAAGAATCCGCAACATCACTCAGACAATTACTAGACACAGTAAATAAAAATCTCAGAGCTCTTAATAATTTAGGCGAACCCACAGTAGACACAATTTTAATTTATGGGTCATATTCAAAATAATTGTAAGTAACGGATAGGAAACGTATATGAATATTATTTGATTGTAACAGAAAAATAACAGAAAGGAATTATTAGGGCAAGTTTATATAGCACACCTTTGTTAAATAAATAATTAACGTTGAACGAATTATAACATCTAGAATAGTGGAATACCATCATCACTATCACTACACATACATACCTATTACAGTTCACATACTAAGATTAGGGCACGACAGGCTACGAGTGCGAATCCGGGGCGGGTCGCTAGGTGGGTACATAATGAAACAACATATTGGTGATCGTATTTTATTAACAATTTAGTATTTTAATGAAAAAGAGTTTCTCAGATATTAATTTAAGAAATACTAACATAAAAAAATACGTTTTTTTGTATAGTAAAAATTAAATAGTAAAGTAATTCTGATCGCGACAATAATTGTAGAAAACGTTAAATATTGTAATAACTATTCAATTAGGTTCAAATATTTTGGTTAGTTTTGAAGCATAAATGACAAGGTCAAGGCATTGCAAGGCGCAAGCGGTGAGGATACGCAGTTAAACGTGTACACACAGACAATACATGGCACGGCAATGCAATACATGGCACATTACACGCAAACTTTACTAACCTAAACAAAAAAAAATCCATACATACTAAACCTGAAACCAGAAAACCATTAAAAATCCAATAAAAAGATTCACCAAAATGCAATAGAATTTTAATAAAGACTGCCGAATTGGAGGATAAAACAACAATGAACAGAAAATAGTAAAATGAAAAAACTATGTTGACTAGATCGGCACGCCTAGCACGCCCACTACCTCCGGACTCTTCGCTCAACTTCGCCTCGCCGCCGCCGGTACCCAGCCCCACTGTGAGTGCTGTGATGACACCGGCCTCGGTAATTGCGTCGAGCTCGAGCGACGAGTATTTCTTCCCGTCCACAACGCCACCACCTGCTCGTCGACGGAGAGGACGCCGGCTGCCAGACGGATTAGGACCTCGAGGCCTACCGGCCTGTAATAGGGTCCCAGCTCCCAGCGGAAGTATGCAGCGCATGAGATGGACACGATCTATTAACGAAAACGTCATGCGCTCATACTGTGGGGCTACAGAGGGGGGAAACAACCTGATCGCGTACCGTGTCTGGAGTCTCTCTTTTTCAGGTGCTTGAGCCAGCTGTCAACGTAATCATATGTTGGATGATACTGTACTTGATTGCCTGCGAAGTGAAATACAGAGTAGCCACATCATCGCTCCCCCGTGTTATACTGCCACCACAAGTCACTACAAGTCAAAGACAAGCTGACGAGAGAATAGATGACAGGGCTATAAACGTAAGTACCCAGTGCGATGAGCAATTGAGGAGTGCTTTGGAGGATGCGATTCAGGAATATCGGTTCATGTCGCCCCAACTTAGACCACGCTTACCTCGTTTGCCCATGCATAGCAAATTAGGGCGCTGGTGGCGGTTCTGGATTTGCAGTTGTCAAACTATTTTCATGACTGCGAAGACCTCACTTATACTCATTCAATTCTGTACTATGCGGCTGTAGCGGTATGTCGTGTAGCTCACGTCAAATTTGTTAATGATTCTAGAGCTACACGGCCGAAACCAGCTGTACTAGCTTGGCAGTGCAGGATTGAGCGCCGTATTGGTGGGGCCAGAGTGCTCATCGGTAAAGTAATCTGCTTCAGGGAGGGCAATACTCGCCCTAGAGCGAGCCATTTTGTGAGGCGAGCATTCTTAGGAACTGATATCAGCCCTCAGGACTATATGGCCTGTGTCACAGAGCGCATCGACTTCCTGAAGCAGAAAGTGTTTGCATGGGCGAACCGTATTTGTAGGTATAAGCTGCGAGTAGAGCGATCAAATGGTTTATAAGGTCGCACGCTCGCTTGGAGGCTCAGTATCAGACTGCATTGGAGTCTGGTTCACTACCCCATTTATTAACGACAGCAATTACCCACCTGCTCCATAAATCTGGTAGTACCGCGAAACCCAAAAATTATAGGCCGATCACATGTTTACCGACGGTCTATAAAATTCTTCCATCTATTTTCAGAACTAAAATTAACAAACATATAGACACCAACTCCATCATATCTGCGTCTCAAAATGGATGTAGGAACGGATTCCGCGGTACTAATGAGCTACTCCTCATTGATATGGCTATTAGCCAACAGGGTCGTCGTTTCCAAAAGGATCTGTCGACATGTTGGATCCCTGATTATTAATAAACACTTATTTTTTTAAAAAAGTGGCCCTAATTGAACCAAGTTACGTAGTTCACTTTAAAAAAAAGAAACATTCTATCATTTACACAACACCTCGATTCTCAACGTAATAGGTAGCAGGTAATAAACTAGGGAAACACCGTCAAAATACTGTAATGTACAGAGTCATAGAGTTTTAATAAGAGTGAAAATACATGTTCTGTGGGTTAGTGCTGTCATCGTATCGCCATTGATTATTAGATTGACTGTGGAATTTAAGTAGGAGAAAACGGTCTTTACAAAGCCAATCTTAGCCGAATGTCACTGACTGAAACCTCAATGTTCAAAATTGAACGGTTGCTGTATTTTTTTTGTCTTGCTATGATTCTTTTCTTTAAGTTTTTTTGTGTGTGTTTCAAACGTACAAAACTCAAACTCATTTACAGGCACTTTTGAATTGTCAAGAACTCGGTCAGTCAGAAATATGAAGCTAGTTGCCCATTCCAAAGCGTAGTAGGTACCTATGGAGAAGAACGGGCAAGAAACTCTACGGACACTCTTTTAAATAAAAAAATTGATACAAAATATTGGTTCCATCATTCATGTTGAAATTATGCATGTGAGAACAATGTAGAAAGACGTGCACGTTTGTAAAAGCGTCCGTAATAGATAGAAGAAAAAAAACAAAATTAAAATAAGCCATGGCAGCCAAGTTGCTGGGAACCTCCCTCTAGTACCTACCCTTAAATTCATCTTGAATTGAGTTTTTGAATTAAAGAAAGACAGATTTGGTTACCTCAAACTGTAATTTTTCATAAATTTCTTAAAATCGCTTCAATACATGCATTTATAACATTGACGATCATAACTGGAATTGAATCAAGTGCATTATTATCAAAACATTTTCTTTTGATACTAGGTATGTCGTTATTCCGGTTAGACTTTATAAAAAAATAAAAAACTACCGTGTTAAATTATAAATTGGTTACTTTTTTAAGTATATTACGATTAAAAGACGTTTCAATACAAGGAGCCCAAAAAAAACTATCTCCTTTGGGTATCACTTCTTGACTTTGACTTTGAGAAGAAAGATTTCTAACTGAACAGACAGCTGTGCTGCTGGGGAGTTTGTTGCGCCACTTCTTCTTCCCAGCTAAAGCACTAGGAAGTGGTGAAGGGTGGGCGTTTTGGGGGACTGTCTTATGTAATTTTGACGTTCAAAAAGTGCTGATTCTCAGCCTAGTTTGAATAAATGACTTTTGAATTTTGATAAAAAATCCAGTTCCCGAACTTCTGAAGTATTCTGACAAACTTCTTCAGTAATAAACGTAGAGTACGTATATGAAAAATCTGATGTCCAGCAGCTTACTTTCAGGAGATTGATTTTTTTGATGTGTTACATCTTTCCTCTCGCTTTCCCGCAATCTGTGGGAGTGATTTAGTGAAAAGGGACGGAAGTGTGTAACAGGAAGCCGAGGAAGCGCGTGCTATTTGATTTCACCAATGAGCGCGTCGCGCTGCTAGAGTTGGCCATCAGATAGTACCAACCCATTTTCCGAGAGGTTGTAAGTAGCATGATGATGATGACGATGACCATGATGGTGATGGTGATGATGATGACGATGACCATGATGGTGATGGTGATGGTGATGGTCAAAGTCAAATCCATTTATTTGTATTAAATGCCGTCATACAAAGGTGTTATTAAATAAATATTCTTGTGCGATTGTTTTATCGCTACTTGTGGAACCCTAAATTCCTAAGACAATGACGAAGACCACCCTGCTCTCGTACCGTGAGAATCGCCTTCTCAGCAATCCGAAGGCGATCGAAGTTAGTGCTATTGCAGTGAATATTGATTTCGTGTATTGGTGAATCACTCTTGTTTCTGACATCGGACAATTGTCACGCACCTTAGTTTTACCGATTTAATTGGAATTTTATCTTAATTAAATTGTATAAGTAAATTATATCTCGGTTTCCTTTGCATCCCCGATTGCAGCCGTACGTAATTCGATGACACATTCCGCCATATTTTGGCATGCAAATATTAATAAACTTGTCAAAAAATAGAAGGCCCGTTTTGACATTTGAGAAAGACCCTAGAATGTAACTTGGAATAAAACTGAAAGAAACAATAAAATAATAATGAATTACATAGTGGTGTTAATGTTATAGTAGCATGCAATTTCAAATTATTACGAAACGTCTCAAAAACAGTTACGTTCTGTCTTTTTTTTTATACTAGTGTTATAATAATTAATTACTGAATTTCACCAGCTTCATTCGATTTTAATAGTAATTAAATATTGTGTAGTGATCTTTACTGAAAAGAATGAGCTTGGCGCTCAGAGCCGTAAATAAAATTTTGAATTAGCGACACTGGCTTCTATAGAATGGCTTGTCTCTGACCAAGCGGCACGTGACTAAGCATCCACGCGCGAATTAAGTGATCGACACTTGATTAGTTTTAAAAAAAGACTTTATTTAGATGAACAGCGTCACAGTACTTAAGATAGTAATGATTATTCTAGTCGTGAGACGTATTTATAATTAATTATTGCTAAGTTTACAATATTCTTATGAACTACTTATTTGCTACTTTGAGTGGAGGTGGATTTGCTGACAAAGCAAATAGTGTTAGGGTCGTCACACTTAACTCGCGCACTGCGCGTCTTTCGTTCGCCATCTTGTGAAGTTGACTGTGAGCTCGTTTATGTTTGATATTTTTTTCTCAACTCGGCTTTGCTTTTGGACTATATTTGTTTACTATCACGTTGACCTTGGCTCTTCTATTTCGGACATTGATTTAAAGATAGTAAGTTGGACTCGATTTTAGTGTTTGTTATATCGTACGAACTGTTTCAACATGTGGAAAAGAGGACGTACAATCAACAGCCAGTCACGTGAATTGGTTGTAAAGTTAACCGAATACTTTGAACGCGAATCAGTTAATGGTGGACCTTTATTGCCCGTAACGCAAGTGCAAGATCGCGTCGCAGAAGCACTTGGAATCGGCAAAAAACTATTCGAACCATCTTGAAGGAAAAGTATGGGCCTTCCGGTAATGAAGAAAATGTATTACGTACGCCTAAAAAGAGGAAGAAAAGCAAGCCTGTAACAGGTATTGACACATTTGAAGCAGACGCTATTCGAAACTACGCTTAACTATGCTTATTAAACAAGAAATGAATACCAAACTGTGAGTAAATTGCTGATATCACTACGAGAGTGTAGCCTGTTTAGTGGCAGTTCCACGTCTTTAATAACAATTATGAAGCAAATTAGATTCAAATACAAGAAAACCGGCAAGAGGAAAATTATGATGAACGATTTGATTTAATTTTGCATCATTCTTGAGGGAGATGAACAAAATCACAAATTGGGACAGTGTCATATTTATCGATGAGACTTGGCTGAACTCGAATCATACCGTGCCACAGTCGTGGACGGACGATACCAAGGCATCTTGTTGAAAAGTGCCAATGGGAAAAGGTGGACGCCTAATAATCTGCCACGCCGGATCAGCCGGAGGAGGTTTTGTGAATACTCGCATTCGAGTCTAAAAGTACAAAAGAATATCACGAAGAACGCAAACAAATTCACAGAGTGGTTTACTAAATTGTTAACAAACCTCCCCGAACAGTGCATAATCATTATTGACAATGCATCTTACCATTCAGTTCAAATAGATAAAGAACCTACTCAAGCAAACAAAAAGGCTGATTTAGTGGCATGGCTACAAAGACATGAAATTGTTGAAAGCTGAATTGCTGGAACTGGTAAAAGAAATAAACCTGCGAAACTAAAATATAAAATTAATGATTTGGTACTTCAGCATGGACACAAAGTGATAAGAACGCCGCCGTACCATTGTCAGTACAATGCTATTAGTTGATCTATGCTCAAGTCAAAGGATACGCAGCTCGCCACAATACAAAGCCGCCATTCTCCACTAAGAAAATTATGACATTGCTGAAAGAAGCTTGTGCCAAAATTACTAAAGAAGACTGGGCAAAAGTGGTATAAAAAACTCGAAACTAATAAAAGAATATTTTGACAGAGACGTCAATATTGATAACAAAATTAAAAAAGAAATAATTATATTTACAGATGACGACAGCTCAACTAATAATTTTGGCTCATCATCCGAAGAAAATGATTGAATGAAAATTCAAACACTCGCTTTTTCTTGATTTTTTTGTGATTGAGGGAAAGACAAATTGACCTTTCGTACCATTGTATCATTTCAAAATACCTACAATATTCAAGTTTAAGTTAACGCGAGTTACCAACAGTCAGACACGCATTTTTTCTTGCTGTAGTGCAGCGTAAACACTTAGAACTTCCTTTCGATCCTGTTGTCGTTACCCAAGAACGCAGATCTGACAGAGTCTGCCAGATGGAATTTGCCAGAATTCAAGTTGTTCGGCGGCAATTTCCTTTTCTTAGCTCAACTTTGTATAATCGAGTAAATAAACAACTCAATACTATATCCACTGACCTTGCGAGAATGTCGAGGGATCACGGATAAATGGCTTCATACACTTACTTATGATAAATTGGAAATATATGTAAAAACTTAAACTTAAACTTGAACTCACTTTCCAATTGCCCTTTATATTTCTATCAGGTGCAAACACACACCCCCTGCACAAACTCACACTTCTCTACCACAAACACACACACGCACGCACACGCACACATATACACTCCACGCTCAAAACTACACAATCCTTCCATACCAACACGCAATCTCACATTCCAGTATTAATTTTAAGTTCTAATTTTTATTTTTTCTTATTTTTTTTTTTTTTTTTTTTTTTTTAATTTTAGTTAATTTTGCTTGTGTCTCGAACTTTTTGGAGATGGGCGTTAATGACTGCAACACAGTATTATACTAATGCAGTTGTTATCGAACATAGAGTTTCTGTAAACAGTTTTTCGTGCCTATAAAGTTTATATTATATTAAAGTTATATTATATTATATTATTTTAACTTTTTTGGATCGTTACTGATTCTTTAGTGAATTTCACTATTTGAATAAAAAAAATCCTAAAAGATTGATTCAAAATAGAAAATTAACTGTCAATCAGGTATCCTATAGAAGTGTGTAATAGCGTTTTTACAAAACCGTTACAATTTCTGCATCGGAACTGAAGAAAATCGCATCGATATGGAGCGACGACATCATTTGACACGAGAAGAGATGATGAGAGCCGTCGGAATGTTGCAAACTGATTCCAGGCAACGTACTGTGGCTGTCGCTCTCGGCACTACACAGAGCGTCATAAGCCGCCTCTGGACACGCTATCGTATCATGGGCAACGTGGCCAAGCGACATGGAGGACGATCTCGCATCACCACTCACAGACAGGACCAGTAGAAGAAGAAGACTGGCGTTGTGTTTGCTTTTCTGATGAATCTCGTTTCAGTATGAGGCCGGATACAAGACGTACTTGAGTTTGGAGGACCTCTGGAAATTTTGTCAAGAAGTTCATTCATATGGAGGGGGAACAAGACTGTGGTTTTAACCGGTATTTGGATCGGTGGAAGATCTCATTTGGATCAGGGGCAACCTCAATGCTCAGATTTATGCGGAGAGGATTGTTTCAAATGTGATCATCTCTTTGCGAAGCCAGTTGGGTGATTCGTTTCGACTAATGCACGACAATACACGTCCACACACGGCTAGAGTCGTAACACGCACTCTTGCCGATGCTCGCATCAACGTTCTGCCGTGGCCTGCTCAATCGCCAGATCTTAACCCAATGGATATGCCCACAACTTTTTGACTTGTTAGAAAGAACGTGGGCGGCCTCAATGTGATTTTGATGAACTGATTTTAAGCATGCCAAATCGCTGTGATTGTGTGATTCATGTTTACTTACCATATTATAATAATGAGTAGGATCTATTTAAATCCTTGTTTAAAATTGATGTTATTTCCACTTAAGCAAACATGATGTAGCGCAAACTGAACCTTATGTGTAGGCTTTACAGTTGTTTCTCCTAAAACTCGTGTTTGTTTACATGTTTGGCAAATAAATTGCGAACGCAGATTAGGTACTATGGGATGGTCTCATGACGTTCGATGACTGTTGCCGCTGAGTGTAGTAGCTGTGGCTGTAGAATCCGTGGCTCTGTGGGTAACTACTGTGTATGCACATACGGAGTGTTTGCCTACACAGCCATAGCCTTTTAGTTTTAACTTGGATTTAGTTTTTGTTTAGTTATATAGTTTTTTTTTTTATGTTTAGTTAAGCAAAGATTCGTGCTTAGTCCACGAGAACCTACTGCCGACAAACTGCTTAGCAGTTTGGCAGGTGTTATGTTAAAAATAAAACTGTAACATGATGGATTAAATAAATATTAAAAAAAAAAAAAAAAAAATGTCAATGCAATGGAAAGACAGATTATATATTTTTTTACTTTACAATAACATTTAAAAAAAACCTAATTTTTGCCTTTTTTGCCATTTAATTAACGACATTAAATTAGGTTAATTACCCACAATTACCAAAAGCGTCAAAAAAAATTTTGTTTTAGGGTTCCTCCCTTACACGTAAAGTGGGGACGTATTTTTTTCTCATCTATCCCATAGTGCGGGACATCGTTTGAAAGGTCGTTCAACAATATTGTGTTTGTGAAAACCATTTTTGGATTCACGGATGCGTGAAATATTAAGCTTTAAAGTGCTAATTTTTGTTAAAGTCAAGTGTCCCCTCCCCTGCTAGCTAAATGGTTGGTTTTTGATATGTAAACCAAATTCACGGCAGTAGTATACATAACGAAATTAAAAGAAAAACTATCACAGCTAAGTAGGCTTTACAAGTTAACGAGTAATAATCCACCAACTTACATTTGCGGTTGCAAAAACATGTTCTCCAACACACTCCGTATGGGAGAACATGTTTTTCAACTACAAAGTTAAGTTTGTTCTTGCTATAAATTCATCCGAACTACAGAGCCCTTCTTTGTGCGTGGTCCGACACGCACTTGGCCGGTTTTTTTCAATTATTTGTGTTATTTTATTTTAAAATTTGTTAGTAACCCAAGCCATCACGTGGACTAGGCGGCGGCTGAACTAGCGACACGCAGCGTTGCAACAATCGTCGACAGGATCCGGCAATTGGGACTCGAGGTGGCCCTGCACAAGTCCGAGGCCATGTGTTTTCATGGTCCTCGGAACGCGACACTTTTGGGTTCCCAAATAACGGGTTCACATCGGCGTCGAGTCGACGATGAAGTACTTGAGACTCGTCCTCGACAGCCGGTGAAACTTCGTAGAGCATTTACGACGTTTGGCTCCCAGACTAAAGTGGGCTTGAAGGTCTCCTGCTCAATCTAGGGGGTCCAAACGCCTCCTACCAGAAGCTCTACGTGGGGGTCGTGCAGATGGCCTTTTACGGGGTACCGGTGTGGGCGCGTTCCTTGAGGCAGCGGCCAGTCCACCGGTTGAACGCGTCCCAAAGGGTCATGGCCATCCAGCTGCTCCACACGGTCTCCTGTGAGGTGTATAGTATATATATCATACTACAGACACTACATCATATACTTACACTATGCATTCATTAATATTATGTATTATACTCGTTTATTGATTTTGCATTATTATTTTGCGAATCGTTCTAAAACGATTAGTTTTCTTTAATTTTCATATTTTTCAATGTAACACACTTACGTCAGGCTGTCAAGCTGTCATTATTTTTTCTTCTAATTTTCTCTCTAGTTTTCTTACTGGCTTAGTCCATGAAGGTTACTTTTGATTTATATAATTTAAATTATTTTTATCAATATGTTTAGCTCAAATATGGTATTTTATAGGCAATTATAATTGTTTACTGTAAAATATTTGTATCCTAACTTACATTTTATAATAATAATTGAAACGCTCTCAGAATTCATCAAAGAGGTTTTTTTGGTACGAATATGTCTGGCCCTTTTCGATCTCTGAATTTGAAATTAATTCTGTAAAGAACAAGAAAAAGATAATTTGAAAAATAAACGTCGGAGGGACTACGCACCCATGCGGCAGAGCTGATCTGGAAGCGCTCAAGGAAACATCTCCTCAAGAAAAGTCTTGCAATTGGTCTACATACATTTCACCCTGAAATCATACTCTGTCTTCACGGTACTACGTTTCTTGCCAGGAGGACCTTTCACTACTAAGTCCTGACTGGACTGTCTGAGAGACTGGGAAGCGGAT
The DNA here is from genome assembly GCA_949128155.2 of Xanthia icteritia. Taxonomy (NCBI): domain Eukaryota; kingdom Metazoa; phylum Arthropoda; class Insecta; order Lepidoptera; family Noctuidae; genus Xanthia; species Xanthia icteritia. The sequence goes on along the minus strand of OX421950.2, from coordinate 20,533,413 downwards.
CTTCAGGCCTCAGAGCTAACGAGGCCTGACGTCTTCTACTTTGCCTGTGAATCAATCAAGATATCTGGGAAACGAATCTGGATGTTTCAGAACTGACGGACGTCTCGAACCTGAAAGCCGTAACATACTTCCTTTGTAAATATTTTCTTTTCTGAGAGCGCTAGGTAGGATAGGTTCTTTTTTAATTATTTTTTCTGTGTTTTTTTTTAAATTTTACCTCAAATTATATATTTTTAACTTGTCTGCTTTCCTTTTTATTTTAATAACTAGTAGATACGTTACAGTTTGGCGCCCAACGTAAAATCAAAGCTAGCTCTATCCAATCCCTTTTTCAAAATTCTAAAACAAACTATCACTAGTACTATTTCCTTTTGGACTCTTATTTGGCTTAGTCTCTTTTTATTACTTGTATTTGGTTTCAGATACGTCTAATACTAACTTACTTTTCCTCTTCAGCTCTCCTCTTGAAGACTTCTTTACTCAACACATCCACATACTCAACAAACTTATTCTGCACCCCACACACTTGCACACTAATACGTTTACCCACTGGTAATCGTGTCCATTCTTCGCCTGTGAGTGTTTTTAAAACCATTCGTGGTCACTTACAAGTTGGGGTTTGGATTACTCTACGACGTATTATAGGAGAATATCCTATAATCGTTACCACCCACACATAACTCTTTACTTATACCTCACTACCCTGCACCCCACACACTTGCACACCACTACGTTTACCCACTGGTAAACGTATCCACTCTTCGCTTGTGAGTGTTTTTAAAACCATTCGTGGTCACTTACAAGTTGGGGTTTGGCTTACTCTACGACGTATTATAGGAGAATATCCTATAATCGTTTATACAAACCTAAACATCTTTATAACACCTATTTCAAATACTTCACTACCCTACACATTTTTTTTTTATAGTTGCATGATTTAATCTGATCATATTGAGTCCTCTTTAACACTCACTCTCTCGAGTTTTCATTAACCCTCATTTACCTCATTTTCCTCCTTTCACACATTTTTATCATCTTTGAATTAATTTTAAATAATGGATAGAATTATTTTCTTTGAGCTTTTAAACAAAGCTGAGCTAGAATATGAAATCAAAATAAGATTAGAGGAACCAAAAGATACAGTAATACAGCTTAAAAAACAAATTCTTCAACTCGCACCTCAAACTCCCTCTGAAGATATTTTAGACTCGATATTGGATGTTAAAACTGATTTGGACGAACTTACCAATTCACTAAATTATATCGAATCAAAAATACTATCGTTAGAACAGGGTAACCATAGATTCAACAAAAAAATTAAAACTTTTATTAATCATCTATTTCATCGACTAGAGAGGATCGATACTGATTCAGATCCCTCAGAGGTAAATCGTTTAACTCAAACTAAAGAGAGATTTTTCACCTTAGAATCAAAATTTATTTCTTTAACAACTGTTTCCAACGACATCAATCCTCAACCTATAGCAGTCAACCGTCAAACTCAAACTCAAACTCAAAGCATTTATTTCAAATAAACCAATTACAGGCACTTTTGAATAGTCAAGGGGTCGGTCAGTCAGAAATATGAAGCTAGTCGCCCATTCCAAAGCGTAGTAGGTACCTATGGAGAAGAACGGGCAAGAAACTCCACGGACACTCTTTTAAATAAAATAAGATGGTTACATAATATTGGTTACATCATTCAAGTTGAAGTTATACATGTGAGAACGATGCAAAACATTAAAAGCGTCCGTTAGAAATAAAAATATAAATTAAATTAAAATCGCCGTGGCAGCTAAGAGATGACCAGTCCCTACTGACGGCGCCCGTTCACGAACATGACGCATGGATTAGCACCATTCAGCTCAACCATTTTGAAGGGAGCTAAATGATCCAACACACGCGCCACCGCCAGCGAGACATTAGAGTGAGCATGACATACTCTCAGCCGCCAGGGCACATTCAAGTCAATGAAAGACATACTCAGTACCTAAATGGTAGCTTTATAGTCGGTACATGGTGCCCACACGTGTGCCATGCAATTATACAATGCTAAGACATTGAATTTATACAATGCAAAAATAGTTTTTAAAATCTTCAGCAGCTCCAACGGTATTTTCAAATGCTAATCAATTAGTTTATGCTTGTGGAGCAGGACCAGCGTTGAGCCAAGCATTTTTATCAGCGATGTAATCCCCCAACTTATAATATGCTTGGCTGCATAGTGTGCGTTTAATATAAGATTTAAATTTCGTTTCATTCAGTTGAAGTATGTGGGGAGGTATTTTATTGTAACATTTTAAACAGTACCCCATGAAAGATGAGTCCACTTTAGCTAACCTGAAACCCGGTTGAACTAATTGGTCCCTATTCCTAGTGATATAATTGTGTTTTGCACCTCTTTTACTAAAAAGATGTAGATTTTTCCTTACGTACATGATGTTTTCATAAATATATTGACAAGGTACCGTCATGATGTTAATATATTTAAACTGTTCCCTTAGAGAGTCGCGCCTGCGGAGGCCATAGATGGCTCTAATGGCTCTTTTCTGCAGAATAAAAATAGACTCGATGTCTGCAGCCCGTCCCCATAGTAGAATACCGTACGACATAATACTATGAAAGTAACTAAAATAGACTAGTCTCGCGGTATCTACATCAGTAAATTGACGGATTTTTCTCACAGCAAATGCTGCTGAACTTAGCCGTCCTGAAAGGGATGTTAAATGAGGACCCCATTGAAGCCTTGAGTCGAGCGTGATCCCCAGGAAAACAGTTTTATCGACGAATTCTAGTTTCTCTTGATTCAATACTATCTCACAATTACTACTTTTGACATTTGGTAAAGAAAATCTTATGCACTTAGTTTTTTTCCCATTTAATACTAAATTATTAGCAGTGAACCAATTGTGGACCTGCTGTAGGGCGTTATTTACGTCGTCAAGATTTGATGCACGTCTATTAATTTTAAAAATTAAGGAAGTATCATCAGCAAATAACACCATTTGTGGTTGAGTTTTTAACAAATGGGGGAGATCATTAATATATACTAAAAAGAGGAAAGGACCCAATATTGATCCTTGTGGTACACCCATTTCTACTTTTAAACCGAGTGAATTGACACCATTTATTTGAACTTGCTGTTGTCTATCATTTAAATACGATTTTACTAAACTGAGCGCAAGTTTCCCAAGTCCGTAATGCTCAAGTTTCAAGATTAAGGTTTCGTGGTCGACGCAGTCAAATGCCTTGGAGAGGTCACAAAAAATTCCTATGGCGTCTTGGGCCTCTTCCCACGCCGTAAATATGTGTTTTAATAACGTGACACCGGCGTCAGTCGTACAACGTCCCTTGGTGAAACCATACTGTTGATCATGTAAGATTTTATTGGTGTTAAAATGATTGAGCAGTTGGTTAAGCATTACCTTTTCAAACACCTTGCTTAAAACTGGCAACACGGATACAGGTCTATAATTATTGGTGTCTTTACTGTTCCCGGATTTGAAAAGTGGTATTACCTTACTATATTTCATTAGATCAGGGAAGATTCCTTGATCCACACACAAATTAAATATTAAGGCTAAGTACGGCGCTATAGTCTCAATAATGGAGGTACAAACTTTAATTGACATTCCCCATAGATCTTCGGTTAATTTTATCTTGATTTGTTTGAAAGCTTTTAGTACTATTAAGGGGTTTATATGCTTGAATTTAAATTCAATCGGGCAGGATGAAACATTTGCTCTTAATAAATCAATAGAACGCGAGGGCGAGGAATTTAAGGATTCAGTAGTTTTAACTGGGATACTGGTAAAGAAATTTACAAATTCTTGAGCAACTTCTTTGTTAGTGCTTATGAGACCACGTGAAGTTTCTAGTGTGAAATCATTATTATGTCTTTTATTCCTGTTTGTTTCGTCATTGATAATTTTCCAAACCGTCTTTATTTTATTATCGGCTGATTTGATCTTGTTGCTAATGTACAAGGCTTTAGCTACCTTGCAAGTATTTTTGAAAGTTTTAGAGTAAGTAGCAACGTATTTATTAAAAGATTCAGAGTTAATATAAGGCTTAAGGCCATACAGCTCAAACAATTTTTCCCTGCTTTTCCTAATACCCTTAGTTGCCCAGTCACTGAACAAAAAAATTGAGCAAATGGTTTTAGTTTTCTTTTTTAAAGTATTATTGAACTCGGTGCGCACTACCGAAAAGAATTCCTCATATAATTCATTTACATTGTTTATAATATGACCCGGTATACTTAACTTACTAATTAAGTTATTATTAAATCTGCTTAAATTGCTGGTTGTTATTGGTCTAGATTGTATCTGAATTCTTTGTAATGGTGTGTTGGACTTGAAAGCAACGGTTTGACCACTGTGATCAGAAGGGAGATAGTTTACAATGGCTTTATCTAAGTAGTTGCAGCAACAAAACACGTTATCAATACATGTAGCAGTATTTGTGGTTATGCGGGTTGGTTCTGAAAACACATTTGACAAATTGAATGATTTAAAGAGACTTAATAATCGACTGCTATTTGAACAATTTTCTAAGATATTAATATTAAAGTCACCACAGATAATTAGCGATTTTTTACCCGTTGCAAGTTTTGCTAGAACATCTTCCATTACTGACTCAAATATGGAGTAGTTTTGATAATTTGGGGGTCTGTAAACGCACACTATAACATGCTTATCTAGCTCAACACAAGACAATTCAATGTTATGTTCAACCGACAGATCAAGTACATCTTTACGAGGCTTAGATTTAATAGAATTTTTAACTAAGATTAGTGAACCCCCTCGCAGCATAGATTTTCGGTTAAAACAACTGCCCACACTATAATTTTTATAATTAATTAGCATCTCATAATCTTTCAACCAATGTTCAGTTAAACAAATAATTTCGTACATAGTTTTTTCTAAAAATAATTCAATTTCTAATTGTTTGGAAGAAAAACCTTGAATATTTTGATGAAATAATTTCAAGGTGTTCTGCTTAGATTCTTTTTTACAATTAACTATTTGAGAGCAAGAAGACACCTTGTTCTTGGTAGGTATAACTATAGTGTTACTGGTATCTTCTGTTGTCTTACTATCTAGTTTAAATTAACATCCAGAGTGAGCCCCAAGACTCCCATGCCATCACCAGGCAATGAGATCCTACTACTTGTGGACCCCACATTACGACAAGAATTTGCCATAGTGACACATGGATCCTCCTTCGTACAATTGTTGTAAAGGTTTATAGCATTAGTGCTACAGTTACTGGTGGCCACCTGTACATTATTATTACTAATAATTGCGGTGTTAATTATATAACTATACTTCGACATACTACTTATGTCTGAGTTTATATAAGCTAATAGCCTCGCTATTTTAAGTCTAAACCTAATGGGCAGATACACTGTATTCCTTGTCGATTTCAACTTATCAACAAAATTGTTGGTGTCAAAAAATATAAGTTTGTCACTGTAGTGACTTACTAGGAACTGGATATGCTTATTAAGCATATGTATATAATTGTTTTTTCTATTTGATAACCTCTCAAAATATGGAAAAGCACACAAAATAATTTTATTACAATTTATCTTTAAAATCTCAGTAACACTGTCAGTGATCTCTTCTTTTTTGACCTGGGAACTATTTCCTACAAATACAGTTATGTTGGTATTAGAATCATAATGATTTCTTGTTATTGTTGTCATTATTTCTTTGAAGGATATCCCAGGTAAACAATAGTTTTGAGTAGAAAAACTCAAGTTGTTATTAACTAATTTCCCTAACCCTCTTCCCATACTATCTGAAAACATAACTGACTGATAGCAAACTTGACTACTATGAGAGGAAATACTACTAGCTACTGACTGTTCCACTTGAGATATTTCTTGCACAATATCAGGTATATCTTCATTTAGGATACAGTATTGAGACAAACTCTCAGTCTGGGACGGGTCCTCCGTTTCCTCAGGCTGGACAGCAACAGGGTTTGAAACCTTCTGACAAGTACACTGACACATAACTAACTCATTAGCAGCAAGGATATGTTCTTTAATTTGGTTCTGAGAACCCACATATTTAATGAAAAGGGAACTAAGTCTGCCCTCAAGTACCTGTATGTCGGACTGTAAGCGCTGTGTATCAATTTCATAGATGTTTTTGCTGTCTTCTAGTTTGATTTGATAATTATTTAATTTATTGATTAAATCAATACGTTCCTTTCTCCGTGGAATATTTTTGGAAAAATGTTTTTGTTGTCTCTTAATTTGATTACATTTTTTAATTATTCTATTTAGTTTTGCATATTTTTTCATTTTCTTATGACTACCTTTATAGCTATAATTCTGTTTCAATAAGGAATCTTCAGTAAGGTCAATAGTTATCATGGGATGAGGGTCACAATTAGTATTTAATAACTCATTATATAAGCGATTAGTTTCTTTAACCTGAGTACATTCTTTTTCTTTCTCTAACTGGCTAATACGACTATTAGCATGAATTAATTCATCTTCTAGGTCCCTAACTTTGCTTAAAGCCTCCTCATACAAGTTACTACAGTTGCTGAAACCATCCGTGACCACCTTCAGTTGATCGCGTTCATCAACAACATTCAAAAATTGCTGATGTAAGTCTACTAGCTCCCGTTTAAGGCTGGAGTTTTTGTTGATAATCTTCTTGACTTCCTCCTCACTTTCGTCACTCTCTTGTAATAATTGTTGACATTGGAGTTTAGATGCTTCAAGGTTTTGGAGGGCCGTTCTCAATTTAAGCTCCATATCCTGAGCAGTAGCCCTACGGGTCATTACAGGCATGGTTTCAGGATTTTTAACTGAAATTAGAATAAAGAAACGGTGAGAAAAAGAAGGACAGGCAAATAAAGTTGGAAATTAAAGGCAAAATGGGAGAAGTTAGTCCCTCTTCTACTCCTAATAGTCCCAATGAGACTAGGGATTGCAATCCAGCGGCGTTTTCAATCCAGCTGGATTCTTGCTGGATTGACCTGAATCCAGTTTTCTACAGAAAAGGGCTGTTCGAGCCATTTACAACCTAGGTCCGAGAGATTCCCTTCGAGAGAAATTCAAAGAAATAAATATTCTGACTGTAGCGTCACAATATATTTTTGAAAACCTATTGTATGTACACAAAAATATATCTAATTTTAAAAAGATTTCCGATATTCATAGTTTAAATACGAGGAATAAACACAACCTCGCTGTACACCGCACTCGTCTCCACAGAGTAGGCAACTCGTTCATGGGTCAATGTATACGCTTTTACAACAAACTTCCCATCGACATTCGAAACTTACCCATTAAACGATTTAAAAGCTGTATTAAAACCAAACTTTGCAAAAAAGGGTACTATAAAATTTTAGATTATTTAGATGATAAAAAAGCTTGGGATTGAGCTGCTCGCTCTGCTAAGCCTTGTGCTAAAATCATAAAATCAATACCAGTATTATATAAAAATTACATACAAAATGACATTATTACTTTGTAAAGTATTTTTTTTTATTTTTTTGTGAATGTGAGGACTATGTGGATTTTTTTAATTATTATTATTTTTTCATTCTTATTTAGTTTTAATGATGGTCTGGCAGTTTTGAGTAGTTTATGAGGCCTACCCAAATGTCCTTTCTTTGGTATTGTTCGTCGAGTTGAGCTCCTTAAGTTCTGGGTTGAGCTCCACGATTACTGACAAATGCTTGCACTGACAGGACAGGTCCACTCAAATCTGTGTGGTTCTTTTCTCAAAAGACCATTTCAGACACTAATCTACATGGTCCTCATATGGCCTGACCAAGATTATGTCTGGACTTTAAAAGAGACTATGACCTCTGAGTTTGTTTCGGCCTTTCTTCTCAGAGTAGTCAGATAGGAAACGCCGAACTCATCTAGCTAATTTTTAATTACTTATTTTTTTAAGATGACGTGTAAAAGTGATTCCAATATCCTATTTACAGAATAAACAATTTCATTTCATTTCATTTCATTTCATTTCATTTCATTTCATTTCATTTCATTTCATTTCATTTCATTTCATTTCATTTCATTTCATTTCATTTCATTTCATTTCATTTCATTTCCAGCTGGATCCAGCGCGGATCCAGCAAAATGTGGAACGAAAATAAAAAGACGACATTTTTAAGACTTTTTTTATTAATTTGTACTTCTTAGGATAATCTATGAAATCTTTCACTCATTTGGTGATATCTGATATCAATTTGCTTTGGTTTCTTAATCATTTGAGATCAAAAGAATCAACTTAAAATTAAATAACAAACATATAACCTCATATAACATTTTAGATAATGTTTCTAAGTAAGCAATATCTTATTACGTTTATGTTTAATGATAGGATAGGACGGCTAATCAGTAGCAAACAGTCTTACAAATTCTTTTAAAATTAACTACAAAAAAGGACCGGAGGAGGAGGAGAAGAATAAATTTTTTGTATCTAAAGAAGCTCCGAAATAATCTTCTCTCCTCTCATTATTCGTTAATAATTAGGTAGTCATCACGATCCGTCTCGCACGTAGGTTTGACGACTTCCAACCTCCCGAACAAGCTGGATTCCGAAAAGGATTCAGCACCGTGGACCACATGCATACGCTGCGACAGGTTATACAGAAGACAGAGGAGTATAATCTGCCCCTCTGCTTAGCGTTTGTGGTCTACGAAAAAGCCTTCGATTCGATCGAGACTTGGGCTGTGCTGCAGTCTCTCCAACGGTGCCAGATCGACTATCGTTACATCGAGGTGTTGAAGTGTCTGTACGAAAACGCCACCATGTCAGTTCGACTTCAGGACCAGACCTCGAAACCTATCCTCCTGCAGCGAGGTGTGAGACAGGGAGACGTCATTTCTCCGAAACTCTTCACGGCCGCAATGGAGGATGTCTTCAAGGTTTTGGACTGGAGGAGGCTGGGCATTAATGTTAATGGCGAGTACATCACTCACCTTCGATTTGCGGACGATATAGTCGTCATGGCTGAGACTATGGAGGACCTCAGCATAATGCTCGATGACCTCAATGGAGCCTCCGAAAGAGTGGGTCTAAAAATGAACATGGACAAAACCAAGATCATGGTAAATACCCATGTAGCACCCACTCCTATCAAGATTGGAGACTCCACGCTCGAAGTTGTAGACGAGTACGTCTACCTGGGAAAAACGGTCCAGTTAGGTAGAGCTAACTTCGAGAAAGAGGTCAATCGTCGAATCCGACTCGACTGGGCGGCGTTCGGGAAGTTGAGTGGTATCTTCTCGTCCCACATACCACAGTGTCTCAAAACGAAAGTCTATGACCAGTGCGTGTTGCCAGTGACGACATATGGAACAGAAACGTGGTCGCTTACAATGGGCCTCATCAGAAGGCTTAAAGTCACCCAAAGGGCAATGGAGAGGGCAATGCTCGGAGTTTCCTTGCGTGACCGAATCAGGAATGATGAAATCCGCAAGAGAACCAGATCGCCAAACTGAAGTGGCAGTGGGCAGGACACATTGCGCGCAGAACAGATGGTCGATGGGGCCGAAAAGTTCTGGAGTGGCGACCGCGTACCGGAAGACGTAGCGTTGGAAGGCCTCCCACAAGGTGGACCGATGACCTGGTGAGGGTCGCGGGTAGCCGATGGATGCGAGACGCACAGGACCGGTCATTATGGCGGCACTTGGGGGAGGCCTATGTCCAGCAGTGGACGTCTTTCGGCTGATATGATGATGATGACTTTAGTGACACAAAAACACTTTCTATCGAGACGAGAGCAGTTAAATAACTGTCTTTGATTTATAAAATAAACAAACATAAGCGGTACAGGTGGTAAGGGGGAAAGGGGGCGGGCGGCGTTGCCATTCATTCGCACATGTGGCACGTGCTATAGTGACAGAACGGCAACGTTGCCGCGCCGTTTTGAAAATGGTGGCAACTCAAAACTAAACAATAGAAATTGATACGTTTGCGGATCCGCATAGCTGGATCCAGCACTGTATGCTGGATCCAGCGTGTTTAAAAAGGCGCTGGATCCAGCTGGATTGCTGTATGCTGGATCCAGCAATTGCAATCCCTAAATGAGACGATGTTTCATACTATACTCCCCGACATTCAGTCTCAACCTCTAAACTCTATTCCCAATAATTCCCTTAACGAATTAAAACGAATAAAATACGACGGAAACTCTTGTCCTCGTTCATTTATCCAGAAAATACAGGAATTTAGTATTTCTAGGAGTATTTCTTCAAACAAATTATTTGATCATGCGTTCGAATTACTTACCGATAACGCTTTACACTGGTACCGTTTTAAACGTGACTCTTTGTTATCATGGGACGAACTTTGCGAAGCTTTGATTACAGACTTTGGCGGTTTTGACTATGATCATAAATTATTAGAAGCCATTAATAGTCGAACTCAAGGAAAGGATGAATCTATTGTTATTTTTATTTCCATACTGTCTGGCATGTTTTCCAGATTTTCAGCAAAACTATCGGATACTAAAAAACTCCAAATCATTATTCGTAACATCCGTCCTTGTTACTCACCTTATATCGCAAATAATAATATTAACTCTATTTTTGCGCTTATTTCATGTTGTCAAAAATATGAAGAATTCCTAGACAAAGAGAAACGTTTCAGCGAACCTCAAACTACAAATAATCCTTTAACTGTTGAATTTAATTATAAACCTTCTAATCTAACGTCAAAACCCTCAACCTCTAACGCGTTTTCCTCTAGAACAAATTTTAATCGTTTTAACAGTAAACCTCAAGTTAATACAATTAACAAAACTAATAATAATGCTTTTTGTGTACGCTGCCGCATTAATGGTCATACACTAACTAATTGCTCGCAACCTCGTACATTAATTGTTTGTTTCAAATGTGGTTTAAAAGATGTTAAATCTACTGATTGCCCTAATTGTAATAAAACTAAGAACTCAAAAAACTAAACAATGACTTGGGTAATAAAAACTTTAATCAATCAGACTGGCATGATTGGTTACAAACCATAAAAAATTTCTTTCATTGTTATAAAATAACTTCAATTTATGATAATGAAAAAGATTTTAATCGTCCTTTTATTGATATTTCTATCAATAACAAAATATTTTCCGGCTTACTAGATAGCGGTAGTTCTATTACAATACTTGGTAATAACTCCCATCTAGATATTTTAAAATTAGGCTTCACGTTATCCAAGTCATCTTCAATGACGATTACTACTGCCAGTAATCATAAAAGTGAATCCGTTGGTTTAATTGACATTCCGATTAGATACAATAATCAAACTCATCTAATCCAAGCCTTCGTGTTTCCAAATATATCTCCTTCAATTATTTTAGGCGTCGACTTTTGGAAAAAGTTTAATCTTATTCCACATATTCTTTCTTCGGCTTTTAAAGCAATTAAATGTTCAGTGGTTACTGAAACTACTAAACAAGTACTCCCATATAATCATCTCTCTTTAGAGCAAAAAACTATCGCTGATGACTTGATTAAACGATTTAAAGCTATATCCTTCGAAAGTAGAGGAGTACTGGGCCGCACTCATCTTATCATCCACACACCACACATCTCCTATTAAACAACGTTGTTACCGTCTTTCTCCTGAAAAACAAAAAGCTCTCATTATAGAAGTTGATAAAATGTTAGAATTGGGTGTTATTGAAAAATGCGAAAGTCCTTGGCTTTCTCCGGTTATCATTACTCCTAAAAAGAATGGCGAATGGCGTTTCTGCGTTGATAGTCGTAAATTAAATTCAGTTACTCGTAGAGACTCTTACAGTCTTCCATTTGTTAATGAAATTTTAGATAATCTAAAAAACGCTAAATTTCTTTCTAGCATTGATATTGCCAAAGCATTTTGGGAGATTCCTTTGAAAGAACAAGCAGATAAAGATAAAACAGCTTTTTATGTTCCTGGTCGAGGCATGTATCGCTTTGTTATCATGCCCTTTGGTTTAACTAATGCTCCGGCTACTCAACAAAGACTTATGGACATGCTCTTTACTCCTGAGTTTGACAATAAAGTCTTTTGTTATTTAGATGATATAATAATCATTTCTGAATCATTTGAAGAGCATATCTCTTATCTAGTTAAAGTTCTTGAGAAATTAACGTTTGCTAAATTGACTATTAACTTCGATAAAAGTCAATTCTTTAAAAATGAACTAAAATACTTAGGATACATTGTGGATGAAAACGGTTTACGCTCAGATACGGCTAAAATTAAAGCAATACTCGAATTTCCTACTCCTACTACTCGTAAAGAAGTGAGAAAATTTATTGGGACTTGTAGCTGGTTTCGTCGTTTTATTCCTAACTTCAGCACAATTGCAAATCCACTTAATAAATTAACTTCTTCCGGTAAAAAAGCCCCTAAATTCATTTGGGATAAAGATGCTACTCTAGCTTTTAATAAACTAAAAGAAGCTCTTGTTACTACTCCTATACTAGCTTGTCCTGACTATGATCTCCCTTTCTCTGTACATTGCGATGCTTCTAACTTTGGCATCGGTGGTATGTTAACACAAATAAAGGATGATAATGAAGTAGTTATTGCTTATATGAGCAAATCTCTTAATAAAAACGAGCGTAATTACTCAACAACAGAAAGAGAAACTCTTGCGGTAATTTCAGCTTTAGAACATTGGCGTTGTTATATCGATAATGGGAAACAATTCACTGTTTATACAGATCACGCATCACTTAAATGGTTTCTAAATTTGTCCAATCCATCCGGTAGGCTCGCGCGGTGGGCTCTTAGGTTATCGTCTTTTAATTTTATTCTTAAACACAAAAGAGGTAAAGACAATTTAGTTCCTGATTTACTCTCTCGTAATTCTACATTTCCACTTGGCGTTAATCCTATCTCACTTAATCCTCAACCCGTATCTCCGTAGCTTTGGAACACTATAACAAACTAGTTTTAGAATGTCGTAACAATCCTGATCAATTTCCCAATTATACTATTCGCGATAATAAATTATTCCGCTATACTCAATCTCCCTACGCGTTAACTGAAGATTTCTCGTGGAAAGAAGTTCCTCATCCTAATCTACGGGAAACCCTTATCAAAGATAACCATGGATCCCCAGATCAGCCTCATTTAGGAATTTTTAAAACTTATAAAAAATTATCACTTCTATATTACTGGCCAGCTATGTTTAAGGATATTGCTAAAATGATTTCTATCTGTGATAATTGCTTAACTTACAAACACGCAAATCACTCTCCTTTTGGCCTTATGGGTAAACCAAAAATTTGTTCTAGGCCCTTTCAAACAATTTATTTGGATCTAATGGGTCCTCTACCTATGACTAGACGTAGAAATCAATTTATCTTAGTAGTTAACTGTTGTTTCACTAAATATTCCCTCATCTTTCCACTAAAACGAGCTACTAGTGCTAACATCATCTCTAACTTAGAAAATTTTGTTTTTCTAGTTCATGGAGTACCACAGACTATTATTATGGATAATGGTTCGCAATTCCAATCACATGAATTTCGTAACTTTCTGGACAGATATAACATACCATTCATATGTTTCTCTCCTAACTATTGCCCTCAAGTTAATCCCACTGAAAGATACAATCGTACTATAATCACAGCTTTGTCATCTTTGGTTGGTGAAGACCACAGATCTTGGGATACCCACCTTCCTAAAATCCAATACGCTATGAATAGTACAACTAATACTACAACTGGTTTCTCTCCTAACTTTTTGCTCTTTGGCCGTGAAACAGTTAATTCTGGCTCACTTTATACGCCAACTAATAATCTTGATGAAATCGTGTTTTTACCTAGGGACATCTATGCTACTAACATAGGTTTATTGTCTGCAATTTTCGATAAAGTCCAAATAGCCCTCCATATTGCTCATGCTCGTAACTCTTCTCGTTACAACGAAAGTCATACCTTTAAAGAATATAACATAGGAGATACAGTCTGGCGAAAAAATTATGTAAATAGTCAGGCTGGGACTTATTTCAGCGCAAAATTAGCGCCAAAATATGTGAAGTCCACTGTGTTGCAGAAACTATCTCCATTAGTTTATATACTAGAGGATATTAATGGCAACCAAGCTAAATGGCATATTAAAGATTTTAAAATATAATGTATATAATTATGAAAATAATTTCATTCATCACATTACTCATGATTCATCTCCATCTTCTTTTCGTCTTCTAACTTTTGAGTTTTTTTTTTTTCTTCCTCTTATTAGACTCATCGGTTGTTAAACCATTAAGAAGATTATTTTAATATCTCTTACTTTTTAGTTACTTTATGTGCTTTTAGGAATAGGTTACCTAACCTTTCTTATTGGTCACCATCAACTTCTGCAGTTGATTGGATCAATTCTTAAAGTTGATTTGGAGCGGCTAACAACTCCATAAAAATAAGCCCTTGTTATATATCAACTAAAATTGATTCGGAGCGGCTAACAACTCCTTATAAATAAGCCCTTGTTAAATCTAAAGTTGATTCGGAGCGGCTACCAACTCCTTATAAATAAGCCCTTGTTAAATATCAACTAAAGTTTATTTGGAGCGGCTAACAACTCCATAAAAATAAGCCCTTGTTAAACTAAAAAAATCTTTTTATTTTTCATCTCATTAGTGGTTTTAGACGTGAGCGGATTACAACTCCAAAAAAAAGCCTACTGTTATTGATTTATCAGGTCGTGTAGTGATCATTGAATGTGAATCCTACCTGACCTAACTACGTAAGATGTCGGTGTGATTGAATGAACTATGTACGTCTTGTGAATGCTGTAATACTTTAACCTTTACAAAATTTTTGTTCTAGACCAAAAATTTTCTCGGGGTCATTGGGGAAATATAGTATCTACATACTACAGACACTACATCATATACTTACACTATGCATTCATTAATATTATGTATTATACTCGTTTATTGATTTTGCATTATTATTTTGCGAATCGTTCTAAAACGATTAGTTTTCTTTAATTTTCATATTTTTCAATGTAACACACTTACGTCAGGCTGTCAAGCTGTCATTATTTTTTCTTCTAATTTTCTCTCTAGTTTTCTTACTGGCTTAGTCCATGAAGGTTACTTTTGATTTATATAATTTAAATTATTTTTATCAATATGTTTAGCTCAAATATGGTATTTTATAGGCAATTATAATTGTTTACTGTAAAATATTTGTATCCTAACTTACATTTTATAATAATAATTGAAACGCTCTCAGAATTCATCAAAGAGGTTTTTTTGGTACGAATATGTCTGGCCCTTTTCGATCTCTGAATTTGAAATTAATTCTGTAAAGAACAAGAAAAAGATAATTTGAAAAATAAACGTCGGAGGGACTACGCACCCATGCGGCAGAGCTGATCTGGAAGCGCTCAAGGAAACATCTCCTCAAGAAAAGTCTTGCAATTGGTCTACATACATTTCACCCTGAAATCATACTCTGTCTTCACGGTACTACGTTTCTTGCCAGGAGGACCTTTCACTACTAAGTCCTGACTGGACTGTCTGAGAGACTGGGAAGCGGATCTTCAGGCCTCAGAGCTAACGAGGCCTGACGTCTTCTACTTTGCCTGTGAATCAATCAAGATATCTGGGAAACGAATCTGGATGTTTCAGAACTGACGGACGTCTCGAACCTGAAAGCCGTAACATACTTCCTTTGTAAATATTTTCTTTTCTGAGAGCGCTAGGTAGGATAGGTTCTTTTTTAATTATTTTTTCTGTGTTTTTTTTTAAATTTTACCTCAAATTATATATTTTTAACTTGTCTGCTTTCCTTTTTACTTTAATAACTAGTAGATTCGTTACAGGTGGCGAGCCTCCTTGCTGGATTTCCGCCATGAGATCTGGAGGCAAGAGTCCTCGCGCACATATGGGAGTGGTGCGAGGAGGCGAAACGCTGGGGCGTAACTCCGCGGACAGAACTCCGGCGGGATATGATGGGGTCATGGAGAGTGCGACTGTCGCAACCCAGTGCTAGGCACGCCACAATTGTGGCGATATATTCCCTTTTTGAGGAGTGGCTAGAGAGGTGCCACGGCGTCCTCATCTTCTACCTGACGCAGGTCCTCACCGGACACGGTTGCTTCGGGAGGTTCTTGTTCCAAATGAGGCGGGAGGAAACGCCCGGGTGTCACCATTGTGTGGATCGCCCTAGGTCTTCCCGGCTTGGGCGGAGCACCA
The DNA here is from genome assembly GCA_949128155.2 of Xanthia icteritia. Classification (NCBI taxonomy): domain Eukaryota; kingdom Metazoa; phylum Arthropoda; class Insecta; order Lepidoptera; family Noctuidae; genus Xanthia; species Xanthia icteritia. The sequence continues at coordinate 20,517,231 of OX421950.2, read as the reverse complement.
CCGTCGGAGCTTCGCGCCCTCACGCCCCTAGTCACCGTAGGAGACGCCCTGGGTGTCGGGAATTCCAAGCCAAATCCCGGTCACTATAGGCGCGGGCTTGCGGACGGTGAGCAATGGGTAGCTTGCCGCCCGATAAGGACCAGGCCCGGGTCGAAGGCGCATTGTGTTACACGCGCGCCTCAAAGAGATGCCAGCACAGCTGACGAAGTCTGCTAGGGCCGATGCCTGCCAGGGTCACAGGAAAGTTCGAAAGGGATACCGTAGCCCCTGGCAACATACAGGCAACTGAAGGAACACGGCTGAGTTTTAGTCAGTAAGAGTCTGACACGCCCTCCCGCTCCGCCCAGAGCGGGAAAAGTTATTTGATAACTACACAACCAAAAAAAAAAGTCATCACGTGGAAGTGGCGATGTTTTGGCCCACAAGATGTGATATACTGTTGTTCCAACGACACGAGGAAGAGGAAGTAATCCAAGCGACTATTATTAGTCACTTGGGTTACGGACTTGATCCAGAAAGCCTCTTCAGGGTCTTAGACAATATTAAGTTGATAGAGTGAAGTGTTTTCTTTACTAGGTATTTAATTTAAAAACCTAAGTGCTATTTTTCTATTGAGATAACCTCAGACTAAGGCGTACTAAGAGTTAGTTTAGAAACTGAAAGTAGAGCGAGCTAATTAAAAGTTTTTTCGATTACTCGGCTTGTTTCAGTCCAAAGAATTAGTGTTAGTACTTGTTAAATCTTCTTCTACTTGAATTCAATAAGTCTTTTTATGTTTTTGGGCAACTTTCTTGATTGAAAGTACCTAGTTTTTTGTTTTATTTGTAACCATTTTTTAAGTACCTAGTTTTTTGTTTTTTTGTTTTATTTGTAACGATTTAATGTCAAAAGGTGCTCGATGCATAGTCGTATAATTTACCAGAATTTGATATAATATTTAATCCTACAAAATAAAGCGATAAAATAATAATATAGTAGCGAAAAATTAGATTTAATTTAACCTAACTTAGTTTCTCGATCGTACATACTCCTTCATACATCTTGTCAAGAAAAATGCCATTCATTGTTACGTGTTAGGCGGGCCCTAAGGCCTTTACCTACAATAACATTCTGCAATACGTTTTTTCTGAAATAATAATGCTGAATCACTTTTTGTATTCAAACGATCTATTTAATTGACGCAATTACATAGACGGCCCACAAACTTCAATATTTTGACGTGAATAAAGCCCCATTTACACTGTGCAAGTTTATGGAAAGTTCAAAAGCAATAATCGCATACCTTTTAGCATGCTCAATTATTGACGTTCAAGTGTTATACGCGTCATTTGATTTCCATAAAATGCCATACAATAATTGAATGCAAGTTTTACCATTCAATAATTGCATGCGATTCCTGATTACACCAAGGCAATTGTTGCAAGGCGATTATTGCATGCAAGTTTTGCCTTGTCTAAACACACATTTGTACGTCCTTGCTCTCAAAAGATCAGCAACGATCACACCTCCACTCAACGCACTCATGTTTGAATGATAGATAATTTTTATGCCAGAATTGAATGCGATTTTACGTGCCGTTTTGTACGTGCCATTCTATTGTACGTGCTACACGCAAGTAAGTTGCCCACATCTTGCAGCAATTGTGCGTGTCATTTAGACGGTGCCAGTCAATTACTGTTACTTAAACTTTATTATAATGATGTTACAGGCAATAAACTTGCACCGTGTAAATGGGGCTTCGGATATCGTACGCGCTTACCACAAAACAAATGAACACAGAAGTTTCATTTTTCACAAACTATTTCATCAGTCTTTCGCAAATAATTATTAGAAAACAAATGAATAAAAAAATGACTAAAAATTTTTTTTTAAATGTTGAAACGGCGTTAGCTATAGCCACTTTTAATCGGTGATTTGCTTATATCCTGTTGTTCAAAGTCGAACTTCTGTTCACGTCGTAATGATAACGTTGGCACTAACATTTGTGCGCTGGGGCACAGATTCAATTTCCGTGTAATAAGCGATGGTGGCACTACAATAACATTTCGTGCCATCTGACAGCTAGGTCCGATCCGATGAAATGTCCTTTGTGACACGATAGGTAGCTCGTTCATGAGAATGAAGCATTTATTGTATGTAATGGTAAATTAGTTGAGAGTTAAGATATTTAGTTATTTTTTTATAAGATTACTTACATAAAACCTTCGAAGCTTAACATGAAGTTTTAGTACGCTGTTACAAATCGCCACGCTTTGGAGACAAAATCCTAAAGTCGTGTCTAATAGCCTGCACTTAAACAAAGGGTGCTCATTCTAAACTGTAGACTGAATAAACGGGATGATAGTCTGCTAATAGAGACCACGCTTTAAAACTCTCTAGATACTGTCATTACTCGTATTAAATAGCCTTAAAAATTAAACTGATGTACAAAAAAATTAGTGTGCAGCGTAGCAAATTTTCTACAACATCGTATCTGTCGTAGCCCGTACCACTTCAGCTACGCCGTAGCAACCGCTCCGGCTTTTATTCATGCACCGAAACTATATTTACAAGCTGCCCCGCTACAATCGACAAAGGGAAAATTGCAAAGAAACCCGCATAGTAGAAAGTTACTAATACATTCTACACACGTCCGGGGAGTTGCAATGTGCGGCGCAAAGGACCAATTGTATCGATATACTTGTATTATACCCGAGCGATCGATACACTGTAATGAAACTGTGCAATAAGGTATTGAGCTGGAGAAAATCTGTGTGAGCGGCTCTATAGGTCGCGACAAGAATTGCGGGGTAATTATCGCTGCTAGATGCAGCGATAATTACCGCGCTCGATGATAGGATGGTGGTTGCACTATGCTGTTAGTCAGTAATAGGTTTTTTAGATAGTGTTAGTGTTAGTAGTTAGTGTGATTAATTATAGTGCTGGTTCATATTAAATAATAATTATGAGAAGACATGAAGTTCTTATTGCTTGTAATTACAACACCATATTTAAATATTAATTACAGGGCAATCTGTATCATAGTCTATCCACTGCTTAGTTGAGATCCCTTAATTCTTCGACTTACGGCCGGCGTCTCAACGAGACAGACGTCCACATTATGAGATTAAATGTATAATGTATTTATGTCCGTACGGAACGGCCGTTAAATCTAAACGCCCCTCATCCGAATGCGCTCGTCGTAACACAAAGACTATTAAGTCGGTGCGAGCAGATAAGATCTTTATTCGGCCGATGTGGAGGGATTTTATTCAGTTTTATATGATAGTGATTTGGTGAAAAGAGGTCCATTTTCTGGCGTCCTGCAAAGTAAAATATTATCAGTTATTTTTCACAATAATTATACAATAATTCATAAAGCAGTTTCTAGCCGACTAATAAAAATTTGTCGTTTGAGTCTCACAGTCATGCATTACGCATGCCAGGTAAGCCAAAAGGACCATTACAAATGCTAACATTTTAATAAGCCTCGCTGCACGTTCACAGCCTTCAAAGCCGAAAAGTCTGTGAAACGAAACACAAAAGCAGCTAAAACGCTCACAATCTAGGCTCAAGTGTTTAATTTGGGCTCTGTTTAGCATTTTTCCGTCACAATCAGCAGCTCAGACTCAATTTGGTCGTGAGCGGAACGCCAAACAGTCTGCGTGGTCCCCACCATGCAGACTGTCTGGCCTACTCGCACACGAGGCTTTTAGTAACGCCCGCCTGCAATATCCGGCCGAGGGATGCGACACACGGATACTATCCCGGGCTTACGGGACGTCCCGGCCTAAGCTCTGCAAGAAGTACTTTGTCTTAAAAATGTCGATGACATATTTTTATGAAAATCGAAATTTTGAGTGAAACAAAATGTCTCGTGAGGCCCAAATCAAAAATAAAATAGTTAACTTAAACAACACTCTTTTAATCTCGTCCCATAATTCTGTAAAATATCAATCTAGTATGGAATTCCACACTATCCCGGGTGTCCCATCGCTAGCGCAGCCTACGCGCACAAGACGTCGGTTATCACCGCGGATAATTGCCGCTTTTACACGCGCTCGAGAATTACATCCCTACCGAGCTGATATTGAAACTGTGTTGTATTGCCGCTGATGTTATCACCACTCAAAGATGTTAGGACCGAGAAACGATGTAAATGTTGGCACAGGTAAGTACCTTTAGCCCGTATTATTATTTTACTTACATTTACGAACACGCAATATTGTCATTCATACTCATCCATGCATTTTTGAAAACCTACACAACGTAGATTTTCATATTCCAATTAAAAGAAGGTAGTCTTTAAAGTTGCAATTAACTATTACTAAAAACATAATCCTTTAGGAACAACCTGTATCAATTGAAACACATTCGTCCACCACTTTGTTTTAAGGACGGTTCGCTAGTTAGTAATGAGATGTCACTAAGAGTACCTAAACCCAAATTTATTTACATCATCGGAACTTAAGTTCCATAACATTCTATACATAAGATAACACAAGCTCTATCGCGATTTATTGCAATTGACGTCTTCTCAGTTCATCGGCTACGTGATCTACGGTATCAGTCTTGTCTAGGTAAGGCTTGTCCACCGTCGAAGCCGAATAACTTGGCTATTAGTTTAAATGTATGCCTCGTGCCGCAAGTGCACGTGCTCGTGGCACGGATTATTGAGATGATGATTCTTGATCTTAGCCAACCCATCACTACGCTCATGGGCCTATTCCAGTGATCAGCAATTGCAGCTCCAAGATGTTTTTAAGGTAGACATTTGTGGGGCGCATGTCTGAATGTCGCATGTCGCATTTCACAGGCGTTTGAATATTTCCTTATTTTTCTTCTTCGGCGGATTTTAGTACAGAGGCGACAGGGCGTGAAATATAAGTACGAGCGTCAGTGTCTGACATGGATATCAAATAACGCCCCCCTCTGAGCATCCCAAACGCCTCGGCATGAAAGGTCCCCGCGTAGTCCGCAATCTGCTCCGGAGATGATGGGTTCTTTGACTACGTTTCCCCATGCGTGTTGACACAAGTCGCAGAATAGATCCCTAATTTCATTGTGAGACCACCCTTTTTAGAACATAGAGCATGACCAACGTTGAAATCATCGCAGCCACAGCCAGCACATGAGTTTGGCATAGAGACTGACGCAACGTAATGCAAGTGCGTCTCTAAACTCTAAGGGGGATAGGTCGAAATGGTATTTTTAGTTGGTATGACAGACAGCCAGTTTGAGGATTTTGTTTTCATTTTTGTCAAAATTGATCGTTCAATCGCTCTTCTCTTTGTACAACCTTTTTTTGAATATATAGTTATAGTTTATATTTTTCAATTTTGATAGAGTGGAGATGAAGTTAGCTTCCAAGGGTGAGATATCGCCTCTTAGTAGAGTGGGTAATAAGATAACTATTTCGCTTATAGCCTCGTTGTAATTTTCTTTAAGCGTCGTGTAAACCGGCGCGACGCGACTCTAAAAAAACAATTTCTAAGAAAACTTCACGGTAGAACAATTACCGGTGTCGCGTCATGTCGTGCTAGTCGGCACGAGCCTTTATTGCATCATTTTAACTAAGTACCTACTTAAGTTGTTTTAGTACTTAACATTATGTTTAGTCGATGATTTTGGTGAACGGTAAAACTACAATAAGTTTATGTTTGCACCAACTTAAACATATCAATGTATGTGTAGCACTGAATACATAAATAAATATGTAGTACCTAAAGTTAAATCATAATATTGAAATAATAATCATACTCTGTTCACATATTATTATTTTATAATATCGCTGTGTATGTAAACACACGAATACTACCCGGTGTATATTGTATTCTTCGTAGACGTTTACAATTAGCTCCAAGTTTAAATCCCCGCCACCCCGCCATTACTTTGATCACCAGACATTGGTGTTTGTGACGGATGCTTTGAAACGATCCCGGCACTCGTTGAGACCAATTTAGTGGACCCACACTATAATGCTTAAAAAAATAATGACCAAATACAAAAACTTTGGAATCATCCAATTTCGTCTACCCCAGAAACTATAAGTACGCAAAGCGGTTGGCACCAGTTAATTTATGATCTGAAATTCAGTATTCAAGAGCTCTTCAAAAGATGAGATAAAAATAAATAGCATAGTTTCAATTCACGAACATTAAGCCACATTCATACAGTGTATGTAGATAATGTATAATAACAAAACAGTACAATTTTTCCCGTGGTCGTGCACTTCTCGCGGTCGTGCCGGTCCCGCGTCATATGCCGCACGTCATCTGTCGCGGTAACGCGCCATCGCACCGCCATGTTTTGATCGCTCGCCGGAAAATCAACGTGCGGTCAACTAAGCCCACGGCAGTTATTGAAAATAAATCCATTACAAGTTCACTAGAATTTTTCGAACTAAAGATTTTTTTTTTTTGCAATCAGTATCGCTCAGACGTGGCTCAATTTTATTCAATATTTTGTCAAATTATGTTGTAGAGATACAGATCATATATCTATTTGTATCGAAAAGACACGTTTCCTTTCCATAATGATATACCTAAGTAATTTTTCGTCTTAAGGCAGAAAATGGCCCTCACATCGATTGGTTCCATGAAGAAACTTGATGAGGTTTACGTTATAATCGCTAATCAAAATCAATTATAATTCAATAAAAAGCTTGCAACTAGTGTGTAAATTATTGTCAACAATGATATTGACAGACGCGTAGCAAAAGCTCGATAATCGCGTGAGCATCGCGTCAATGTGTAGCGTGACCGCGGCTTATGTCGCGCTGTGATTGCGTACTGCGAAATTCATTACTCGTTAATTTACATCCACAATCATAATAGATGCGAGTTTATTATTATTGAATGGAATTTGCAATTCATTCAATGAATTTTATTAATAAATTACTCTAACTGCCTTTCTTTTTTGTTTCTACCTTTCTTTTTTGTTTTGGATGGGAAATTATCAAATAACTTCTCCCGCTCTGGGTGGAGCGGGAGGGCGTGTCAGACTCTTACTGACTAAAACCCACCCGTGTTCCTTCCGTTGCCTGTACGTTGCCAGGGGCCACGGTATCCCTTTCGAACTTTCCCGCAACCCCGGTAGTACTCTAACTGCCTAAACTGATCTTATTGCGAAATATAGCATAGGTATAATATTAATATCAAGTTAGTGCTCTCGTATAGCTTGAGGCTTCGCGTGGCCAGGACAGCTTAGAGAAGTTAAAACAAACATGGCTGTTCTCTATAATAACAATAACTTTTAGAATCTATGTCAACTATCAAGCTACCAATATCATAGGCCAACAGACTAAATTCGAACCTGAATATTTCAGTATCCATTTTCCAAAACAGAGTATTGTATCAACCACTTTATTTTATTTTCCAATCCCGCAACGAAATAAAACGCTCGTGACTAATATGTTTATATCAGGACACAAACGCGTGTAGCTGTCGGCCAAATGACTAAATACATTGTTCGATTGTTTATTTACGGCGCGGCGTGTAGTGATGTCGCATGTCGGCGCGGTAACGCCCGCGAGTCGCACCGGCGCGGCGTCGCCCGCTCCCGCGTGAATTTCACTTTGTATTTTGCAATATTAAATAGTTTACCTAAACTAGCTTTTGTTGGACCCGCATGGATAGTGATTTTGTATACTGTAGGCATTTGCACCGGTAACGTGTTGCCGTGTTTTGAGGTTTATTTACTTTTGATACTTATACGAAATAATTACCTAGTCATGACGTTAATGCTATGATAAATGGATTGATTATTATTATGCCTGGCCCGTTCTATACTACATATTATAAAAAGTTATTAAAAAACTAAAAAGCCCGACTGCAGAAACACATACATAACTGAAAAGAGAAAAACAAGCATTATAATCAATAACCTAAAATATGGTGTAACTTTTGTTAGTCCCGCCTGCGATACCAAACTTCTAGTGATTCTAATGCTTTTTTTTCTCTTTTCAGTTATGTGTTTTTGTAGTCGGGTTTTTTAGTTTTTTAAATAACTTTTTTATTTTCTGCTTTTAGTTTTTTATCATTTCTCATTCCAAATTACATTTAAACATAATCATTTTGATATATTTTTGTAATCAACTTTTAAAACCCTTAATTTTGATACCCTACTCGATAGGATTGAAAGTTTTTTTTAACATTCATTTTGACGCAAAAAATCTGCCCATAATATACCCAGTTACACTCGCGAAACTAAGACGAATCAAACGACATATCATTAATCAAAATCGGTTCAGCCGTTTAGTAGTAACGAGGGAACATAGAGACGGACAGATATACATACAGGTCAAACACATAGCCCTTCTTTTTTGACTTCACCGCAGTCGGGTAAAAACAAAGTCCCCCCCGCCACGTCTGTCTGTCTGTCCGCGATAAACTCAAGAACTACTGAACGGATTTTCACACAGTTTTTACTAATAGACGGAGTGATGAGGAAGGTTTATTAAGTGTATAATTCTTCCCACTACTGGGACACAGGCGTCCTGTCTGTGAGAGGGAGTGGGCCATAATCCACCACGTGGGCCCAGTGCGGGTTGGTGGAAGTCACATGTTTTCGAATTTTTTGACTCTAGGACAAGCTGGTTTCCTCACTATGTTTTCCTTCACCGTTTTGAAAGCAGGTTTTGTGTAAATTAGCTGAAATATGACGATGATTGCTGAAAGTGTCGAAAAAATCATTCGAAATGGGAGCTTTAGTGGCGTGGAACAGTAGGGTTATATGAAAATAATGTATTACGGACTTAATACATTGTTTACCTGTATTAACACATAGGGTACTTTCAATCCCAGTAGCACGTTCCCGTGGGATATTTTCCGACGTCCACGCGGGCGGAGCTACAGGCAAAAGCTAGTTCTGAAATAAAATTGAATTATTTACGCTACTTTGGCCCAGTACATTTAGCTTAGCACGACATATCAAGTCCATCTTTACACAATCACTGTCTAAAAATCCTTTGTTCTTTTCAACAAAGATATCCAAAGCACTCCAACACAGATATAGTGCAAAGGATCGTTCGAGATCGTGTTTGAGTTCTCTGAACATCTTAAGCTGACTTATTCGATGAAGTAGGAGAACAAATAGTGTAGTAATAAGACAAAACAAAGGCGGGCTCACAAACATCCTAAACAAACGGTAGCCCGGGGGACCGCACGGCCTCGCAAACGGTCGTGTGCCGAGAGGCCGCGCGGGTGGGTGGTCGAGTGGACGTACTGGTGAGTGGCTGAGCGGACGCGCGGCTGCACCGCACTAACTTCTGAACTTTGAGCACTTGTTAGGGTAAGGCTTAAGACCTAAATATTGTGTTGATAATGTGGTCTTTATCAGCTCGGTTACATTTCGTCTTTCATATGGCATAGTGGGTATACAATTTCAGGGCAATATTTTGTGCGAGTCACTGCCAAACGTAAGTAATGATAAAGCTGCCGTTAGGAAGCTAAGAGATAGTTTATTTAATGACATACTTCCTTGAGGTAATAGAACAAAGAACATTGTCGTTATTTCAGAGCTCCGAGGCAGACTTATGAGACGTCGTGTCTTTATACGTCACTCCTTTCTTTAACGTGCAGGGCGATACTACGAACTATGTAGGTACTAACATTTTATTCTTCCTTGCCCTAATTCACTTGACTAATATTTTTGTATAGTTCTTTATAAAGTTTGGTCCTCAGGTACCTACAGACACAGTGAGACAACATAAAAGAGACTTTAATACCAATTATTCTTATGGAACATGTTCTTGGAAGACACACGATGAAATAGACGTGCACCGAAACTTTCTTATCTCAATACAGCGACGTCAGAAACTAAAAGCTTAATAACGTAACTTCTGCATATTCAGTGCTGCCCAAGTTTAAAGTAGGCCTTATTAATTTTTCAACTGTTGGCTTTGAAGCCGGGAGATCTTTCCAAAGTTTACAGTAGCGTGTATCTTTTTAATACTTTCTGGCTTCGTGTGCTGTCGGAGAAGTGCGCAACACTTCGGAGCAATCCAGAGATCAGAGCACTGAACGCTTTTGAACAACTGTTAAATCAATTCCGGTGAATTTTGTAAAGTTTTATTTTATTTAAGTACGCAAATACTTTATTCTTGGTGTTAGGTGCGTTTTACGTATAAAATTGAATAGTCAAACGAACTTACCTGTAATCGAAGTTCGACGGTAATTATACTCATTGCTGTCTCGCTCGAAGATGATGAAAGAATACAATGGTAGTAGGCGTTTAGTCGGGTTTTAGTTTTTGAACTTACTTTTTAATAATACACACATTAATAGTGTATAGGGATCAAGTACATTTTTAACTATAAAAAATAATCCAATTATTTTTTACCAAATCTAGTCTTCCAGACTGGCTTCTTACTTTAATTCCTGTTTAAGTTAAAAACTTATTCCTATATTTTGTAAAAATTAAGAAAAATTTAAATTTTTGCAAATTGTTGGAAATTTAAGTTAATGTCCTAAATTAAATCACAAAAAAGGCAAAAATGAGGATTATTTAAATTTATTTGTAAAATAAAAAAAAATATCTGTGTTTCCACCATTGACATAAATAACACAATCACAGCGATTTATCATGCTTAAAATCAGTTCATCAAAATCACTTTGAGGAATGGCCGCCCACGTTCTTTCTAACAAGTCAAAAAGTTGTTGCGGGGTATGCACGACATCCATACTCGGCAGAACTCTTCTTTGGAGCATATTCCATGCGTTCTCAATTGGATTGAGGTCTGGCGATTGAGCAGGCCACGGCAGGACGTGGATGCGAGCATCGGCAAGAGTACATGTTACGACTCTAGCCGTGTGTGGACGTGCATTGTCGTGCATTAGTCGAAACGAATCACCCAACCGGCTTCGCAAAAGGATGATCACGTCTGAAACAATCCTCTCCGTAGAAATCTGAGCTGAGCTGAGGTTGCCTTTTTTTTTTTTTTGGCTGGTAGATTATCAAATAACATCTCCCGCTCTGGGTGGAGCGGGAGGGCGTGTCTAACCCTTACTGACTAAAACCCACCCGTGTTCCTTCAGTAGCCTGTACGTTGCCAGGGACCACGGTATTTCTTTCGGACTTTCCCGCAACCCCAGCAGGCATCGGTCCTATTGGACTCCTTCAATTGCTGACATCTAGAGATTTGACGCGCGCGTGCAACACCGTCGACCCGAGCCTGGTCCATATCGGACAGCGAACTACAGAATCTGCCTGCGATTCCCGACGCCCAGGGCGTCTCCTGCGGCGGCTAGGGGCGTGAGGGCGTGAAGTTTGCCTCTCCCTCACGCGTTCTGCCTCCTCCTTTGCGAGCATTACTGCTTCGTAGAAGGAGGTGACGGCCTCCCATGTCCTCTCGCTCCGTACCATGGCCTGGACCAGGGCTGGACGCGAGAGATCCCCGCCACCGATCGCCTCCACGAGGACACGGCGATGATCTGCCCAAGCCGGGCAGACCTCCACCGTATGCTCAACCGTGTCCTCCGGGCGATCCACGCAGTGATGCCACCCGGGCGTTTCCTCCCGCCTGATACGAAACAGGAACCTCCCGAAACAACCGTTTCCGGTGAGGACCTGCGTCAGGCGGAAGGTGAGGACGCGTGGCGCTATCGCCGCAATAGTAGCGTGCCCAGCACTGGGTTGCGACAATCGCACTCTCCATGACGCCATGAGATCCCGCCGGAGCTCTGTCCGCTGTGCCGCGATTTCTCGCGGCAGCGGAGTTACGCCCCGGCGTTTCACCTCTTCGCGCCACTCCCAAATGTGCGCAAGGACTTTTGCCTCCAGATCCTATGGCGGTAATCCGGCAAGGATCCGGAGATCGTGCTGTATCCCCGGACCAGCCGGGTGGCCATGATTGGCGAGGGTGATTACCCTCTGGGACGTGTTCAACCGGTGGGCTGACCGCTGCCTTCATGAATGCGTCCACACCGGGGCCTCGTAAAGGGCCATGGACCACACGACCCCCGCGTAGAGCCTCCGGCAGGAGGCGTTTTGACCCCCTAGATTGGGCATACAAAACAGCATTGAGCATACAGCATTGAGGTTGCCTCTGATCCAAATGAGATCGGTTCCTCCACCGATCCAAATATCGGCCCAAACCATTATTATTGAATCCCCCTCCATATAAATGAACTTCCTGACAAAATTTCAAACGTTTTTGACGTCCAGAGGTCCTCCAAACTCGAGTACGTCTTGTATCCGGCCTCATACCGAAACGAGATTCATCGGAAAAGCAAACACAACGCGAGTATTTTTCCTCCCAATTTCTGTGTTCGCGAGCCCATTGTAAGCGGACCCTACGATTGCGGGGTGCTATAGGTGGAACTCTCAGCGGCCTTCAGGAACGCAGACCCACTTCACGTAAGCGATTTCGGATGGTTTAATCGCTTATCAGCGAGCCTGAAGAGCTGTGGAGCCTCGTAGCCAACATCATGGCGGTTATGGTACGATTACGTCGAGCAGTATTTTGAATGTACCGGTCCGGTCTGCGAGTGGTGCTGCGAGATCGTCCTCCACGTCTCTCGGCCACGCTGCCCGTGATACGATAGCGTGTTCAGAGGTGGCTTATGACGCTCTGTGTAGTGCCAAGAGTGACAGCCACAGTACGTTGGCTGTAACCAGCTTGCAACATTCTGACAGCTCTCATCATCTCTTCTCGCGTCAAATGATGTCTTCGCTCCATATCGATGCAATTTTTTCAGTTCCGATGCAGAAATTGTAATGGTTTTGTAAACGCTACTACACACTTTTATAGGAATCCAGATTGATCGTTGATTTTTTATGTTTTATCAAAATTTAAAGAAAATTCGTTATTGAAATAGTGAAATTCATTAAAAAGAATCAATAGCGATCCAAAAAAGGTAAAATATTAATCCTCTATTGCGGCAATACTCTAAAACGTACTTGATCCCTAGACTCTTTTGATGTGTGTTTTTAATTTATGGGATCGTTAGCAGCCTTTTCGCCAGTTGCACTTTATTCAAATATAAGTGTACATTCTACTGTAGAATGCTATTTACTAATGGAAAAACACAACACAAAGGCTTATTACGTAACAAAAACATTAACAAAATCAACAAAATCTAAATGTAAACATTCGCGTCCGCCATTTTTGGCAGCGGAGTCAGCACTGGCCGCAAAGAATTAAACATTTCGGCTCGAACTATTGTCAGATGCTTGACATGTGAGATTTTATGGCATCCTTGTTTAATCTCTATACTTTTGTGCAACTTTGAGTATGATTTGTATTAATAATCTGTAACAAAAGTGGTCAAAACCTACGTCAGTCGCAATCGATCTATTTTTGATATCGTGACAGCTCGGGGTCCACTTGACAGCTATCAATACCAGATCTCGTGACAGCCGAGGGGATATCCAAAACCCACCATTTAGCTGGTAGAGGGGGGCGACACTAGACTCTAACAAAAAATTGCATTTTAAAGCTTAATATTTCGCTAACCGACCCTTGAATCCTAAAATAGTTTTCACAAACTCTCAATGTTTTTTGTTTTTGTCCATTCCAACGACTTTTTTTTTTTTTTTTGGGTGGGAAATTATCAAATTAATAACTTCTCCCGCTCCGGGAGGGCGTGTCAGACTCTTACTGACTAAAACCCACCCGTGTTCCTTCCGTTGCCTGTACGTTGCCAGGGGCCACGGTACCCCTGTCGGACTTTCCCGCAATCGGTCCGATAGGACCGATGCCTGCCGGGGCATCGGTCCTATCGGACCCCTTCACTTGCTGACATCTCTTTGAGGCGCGCGTGGAACACAACGCGTCGTCGACCCGGGCCTGGTCCTTATCGGACGGCGAGCTACCCATTGCTCACCGTCCGCAAGCCCGCGCCTACGGTGGCCGGGAATCGGCCTGCGATTCCCGACGCCCAGGGCGTCTCCTGCGGCGGCTAGGGGCGTGAGGGCGCGAAATTTGCCTCTCCCTCACGCGTTCTGCCTCCTCCTTCGCGAGCATTACTGCTTCGCAGAAGAAAGTGACGGCCTCCCATGCCCTCTCACTCCGTACCATGGCCTGGACTAGGGCCGGACGCGAGAGATCCCCGCCGCCGATCGCCTCCACGAGGACACGGCGATGCTCTGCCCAAGCCGGACAGACCTCCACCGTATGCTCAACCGTGTCCTCCGGGCGATCCACGCAGTGATGACACCCGGGCGTTTCCTCCCGCCTGATACGAAACAGGAACCTCCCGAAACAACCATGTCCGGTGAGGACCTGCGTCAGGCGGAAGGTGAGGACACCGTGGCGCCTCTCTAGCCACTCCTCAAAGAGGGGACTTATCGCCGCAATAGTGGCGTGCCCAGCACTGGGTTGCGACAATCGCACTCTCCATGACGCCATGAGATCCCGCCGGAGCTCTGTCCGCTGTGCCGCGATTTCTCGCGGAATCCAACGACACCCCACACCATTGGAAAGAGGAGATAAAAAAAAAAAAAAACATCCCCACTTGACGTGTTTAATAGTTATACCCATGCTAAATTCCAGCTTTTTAGTACAAAGAGTCTCTGAGCTAAGCCGCGGACAGACGGACAGACAGATGGACAGGATGGACATGGTGAAACTATAATATAATTGAGTCGACAGTTTTTCTTGGAATCACTATTGACGATAAATTACAGTGGGGCCACATAGAAAAGTTGTCAGGAAGGCTAAGTTCGGCCGCGTATGCTGTTAAAAAAATTAGACAGATAACTGACGTAGATACAGCCCGAATTGTTTATTTTTAAGTCTTATGTCATAAGGAATTCTTCTCTGGGGAACTTGTTCGGACATTAATACTATCTTTGTTCTACAGAAAAGGGCTGTTCGAGCCATTTACAACCTAGGTCCGAGAGATTCCCTTCGAGAAAAATTCAAGGAAATAAATATTCTGACTGTAGCGTCACAATATATTTTTGAAAACCTATTGTATGTACACAAAAATAGATCTAATTTTAAGAAGATTTTCGATATTCATAGTTTAAATACGAGGAATAAACACAACCTCGCTGTACACCGCATACGTCTCCACGGAATAGGCAACTCGTTCATGGGTCAATGTATACGCTTTTACAACAAACTTCCCATCGACATTCGAAACTTACCCATTAAACGATTTAAAAGCAAAATTAAGACCAAACTTTGTAAAAAAGGGTACTATAAAATTCTAGATTACTTAGATGATAAAAAAGCTTAGGATTGAGCTGCTCGCTCTGCTAAGCCTTGTGCTAAAATCATAAAATCAATACCAGTATTATATAAACATTACATACAAAATGACATTATTACTTTGTAAAGTATTTTTTTTATTTATTTTTTATTTTTTGTGAATGTGGGGACTATGTGGATTTTTTAATTATTATTATTATTTCTTTCTTATTTAGTTTTAATGATGGTCTGGCAGTTTGAGTAGTATATGAGGCCTACCCAAATGTCCTTTCTTTGGTATTGTTCGTCGAGTTGAGCTCCTTAAGTTCTGGGTTGAGCTCCACGATTACTGACAAATGCCTGCACTGACAGGACAGGTCCACTCAAATCTGTGTGGTTCTTTTCTCAAAAGACCATTTCAGACACTAATCTACATGGTCCACATATGGCCTGACCAAGATTATGTCTGGACTTTAAAAGAGACTGTGACCTCTGAGTTTGTTTCGGCCTTTCTTCTCAGAGTAGTCAGATAGGAAACGCCAAACTCATCTAGCGATTTTTTTTTTTTTTTAAGATGACCTGTAAACGTGATTCCAATATCCTATTTACAGAATAAACATTTTATTTCATAAACGTTCCTTGTTTACTACGGAACCCTAAAAGAACATATTCTAGCTTTAAATGTCCTTCAGACATAGCCGAAGACCCGAGCCCGGGCACGATAGGGCTGTAGCGATTTGCTGTTTTTTTATTTGTATTAGCTAGTCTCACTTTCTGGGCATTTCCTGAACTGTCACGCTAACTTTTGTTTCATTCAAATTATAACATTTTGGTAAACGAATAGTTTTCTTCTCTTTTGCTAAGCCTTTTTGATGTATAATATCCTACCTTTAGGTTATCTTTTAAGCAGGACTTCTCAACTCTCTGTGTGTTTTCAATCTGATTGAATATTTTCTACCAACTCCAGATGGACATTTTCATGATTAGCATGTAGATATGTCAGATGAGTTGCTTACTGGGGGATATTAAAATATCTGGAAAAGTATACTTCATGCATGCTGGAAAGAGCAATACACATTGTACCAAATAACCATGTTAGTCCCCACAGAACACCCCAAGGCCAGGCAAATCGCTCACATTATAGCCATTTTAAACCACGTGCGTTCCCGGAAAACGCACCACAGGTTAGGCAGAGCTTCAGTTTCAGTTATAGAAAAAGTCCACCACGTGTGTTCCTTAAGAACACCCCACAGGTTGTTTAGCTTGCAACATAGCCATTTCTAATCACGTGCGCCCCCACAGAACACCCTACAGGTCAGGCAAGTCGTATTGAAGCCATTTGAGGCTCAGAATGTTCACTCTTAATTGCAACATTTGCAATCATGTGCAAAACCCCATAACACAAAACACAATATCACACTCTGTTTTTTTCGACTAGGTAGTGATATCTCACACTCTTGAATGTCCTTACCTTTGATGTATTTATAAACACTAAGCACATAAGCAGGGGCCATCAGAAAATATTTACCTTCGCCATTGGGAATTGAAAATTACGAGTTTTTTAATCTTTCTCAATAAATGTGATCTTTTTTGTTTTATGACTTCCTCTTTTCCATTTTATGTGAATTTAAACGCTTTTTACACAAAATAATTAAAAATCTGCTGAAATATGTGACGCCATTACTTGACATAAAAACCTAATGAAGATAGTTTCCAGAGGCAGATGACAGCACACATTAGGACACGTTCATTTTTTAGTTATTTCTTCAAAATTATGTGACTAGTGACTCGACTAACTCTACCGTTGTATTCCTTCATCATTGAGAGTGAGACAGCAACGAGTATTTAATCACTTCCTAAATAAGTACTTATAGCCTATCACAAGTTTACAAGTTTGGACATAAGGCTCTCCCAAATAGGAGATTACCTCACTTGGCAAGCACCCTGACTCCATCCTCCTCTTACGCCCTTAAGTATTTACACTGGAAAATTATAAGACGGGCGTATCTCAGTACATTGTAAACCTTGGAGCAGACTTTGTGACGTGCTGTTATAAGACGTTTCCATAAACCTGGTGTTCACGCAACATAGTGCAAGTTATATTGCGATGAAATGTGTACCGCATTGTATCAGTATCATTAGATTAATATCACCAAAATCAATCAGTCTACCTACCAGATGTCGATCGTTCGGAAAACGCAAAAATCCATTAAACGTTGTTGTTTGACGGGCGGCGTACGGACTGCGTACGGGGGGCATACGGGCGGATGATACGCCCGATCGGCTACCCACATCAAACTGTGATAGAACTCAAACAAATATCACAAACAGTTTACACGAGCAAACAACTCCACGATCTATGACGCTTTGACGACCCTTCAACGACGAGATTTTTTGTCAACATCAGGACCTTAGACATACAACAGCGCCTTAGACATACAACAATCCTATCTCAAGCCAATAGAGTCGTATATTCAATGGCTTTGGTTTTTGGATTTGGATGTAAAAGGTAGTCGTTGTTGAGGAGATGTTTACATTGGATTTTACGGCGATACTGAGACAATTTTTGTGTCAAATATTGCGGCGATCTCTCCGCGTGTTTATGTGTTTAGTAAGAGCTCTACTCTGTGGGCCTTCAGCTCAGGTGCAGTCAATTTGTGATGCAAACATACCCGGGCCTCAAATAAGACCGAACGTGGCTACGAAAATATTGCATTATCTGCTTCAAAGAATGTCAAATAAGACTACCAATTTTTGTTACCTTTATGTTTTATTTCATACTTGTACCAATTGAAATGCTTGGTTAAATAGTGAACTTGAGATGGCATTAATAGAACAGTATAAACAGAAAAGATAAAATTTCACGTCAATCGTCTTGTGATATAAATAAATAATAATGAATAATTAAAAGGCTTTATTGCCATAAACAGGTTACAGAAAAATTTGAGACCCTGGCTCTAGACCTAGGTTAAAGTACCTGTGGTCCA
The DNA here is from genome assembly GCA_949128155.2 of Xanthia icteritia. NCBI lineage: Eukaryota > Metazoa > Arthropoda > Insecta > Lepidoptera > Noctuidae > Xanthia > Xanthia icteritia. The sequence goes on along the minus strand of OX421950.2, from coordinate 20,499,129 downwards.
GGAGCCAGTGAGTCTTACATTATGTTACAATTAACAAGTATATGCAGCAAAGGTGATAAAATTATAGAGTAAGAAATATATATTAGAATTAAAGCAAATCAAATACTCTCATTAAATCGAAACAACATCAGAATAAATGTGGATTAATACAAAAATTGAGAACAAAATAAAATTAGAACAAAAACAAATTACAATTTATTAAAGTCAATATTAAACAACATTAAATAAAAAACAGGGGGTACTGGTATGCGTGTTTGCGTGTGTGTGTATGTGAATATGTGTGCGTGAGCATTGGGGCGTGTGTATGTGTGTGTGTGTGTGAATATCAAAGATTTAAGTTCTCATATATTTAGGTTGATTGTAAAAGTTTTCAGTTGTGTTGTAGTCCTGTGTCAGTAGCCAGATCCTTACCTTCTTTTTGTTTTTCGTAAGGGGATTCATGTTCAGGGTTTGTTCAGCTAATTATAAAGAAAACGCTTGGCGCACGCCGTGTGACAGCGCAAAGGTGAGCAAACGTTTGTTATGGTGAGCTTCTTATTAATTTGTGCATTATAATGTGTAATACTGTGCTGCTTGTTGCCAACTTGCAGAATATAATTCTGTCTTACTGTAAGAACTTCACACTTCTCGTATAAGACTGGTGGAAAATCTAAAGGGTATGAAAGTCATGACTTTAATTAGAGATCTTTGGGCCCTTTCCAGGTGAATCATAATAGTCTTGCAACCAATACCCCAAGACTGACTGACGAGCGCATCATACACTAGTATACAGTGCGAAGGAGTTTGAAGTCGGCCAAGTGTCTAAGTTTTTTAAATACCCAAATATGTTTCCTTATAAGCGTCGTAGTGAGGTCTATGTGCTGACGCCAGCCAAGCTTTTCATCTACAATCATACTAGAGTATTTCCCATGTTTAGACTACGCTCTGAGTAAACTTATATAATCTCACAATACATAATGTATTTCCCTATATCTCGCGGCTGGAAGGTACTGGCTTTCTATAAAACATTAATAATAGGCTGCATATGATCATGTTTGCACCACATGTCAAGCTGTTAGTGAAGCTACGAGCGACACATAATTAGTATGCAGGTATGTCGTACACACCCGCGATAATGACGCCTTGGCATTTAGACCGGGAATGTGAGGCATTCTGGATCATCAGGCTATGCACGCAGTATGTAACAGCGGTCGGTTCTACATATAGTGCTTGCTCTAACTCATGTTGCTATTCCTCACCGAAAGGTCTCTCAGATGTTATGGTTCTCAGTTACCGAGAAGATACATTATGTCACAACAATATTAAGCTGCAAAGAAATAAGTAAGCAAAAGAGAATCTGCCTCAAATCGAGATATAATATTTTCAATAACGCTGTTCACTTCCCTTTCATTTAAATACATTTTTACCACGCTTCTTAGAAAATCACTTTTCTTTTTTGTTGTCAGACTGTTAGTAGAATGCTTCAGTCTGTTCTATTGACGTAACTTGTGTACTACTTACTTACTATAAAACATTAATAATACCATCCATCATGCCTACTTACTTACTACTTACTACTTGGGTACTACTACTAGGCGACTACACTCTTTAGTATTACTCTTTAGTATAGAGATAATAATGCGTTGTTTAAAACCAGTTTTAAACAACGCATTTCTGTAAACAATTGTAATATTTAAGCATTCTCCTCCATTTTGTGAACGAATCTCAAAGGAATATTGCTTATTAAGTTTTATGAAGCAACTTTTAAACTTGAAAATTAATTATCTGCGAATGAATTTCCTCTGTATTATGTACTTAATTGTTTTTGGATGTTGTTGGGAGTTTGTTTCGCTCTATTTTGTTAACGTCAGAGTCGGCAGTGTTTGATGTTGTGACTTTCTGCCGGAGGGCGCGTTCGCCTGACGTATCGTAGGTAGCGTCTTCGGCTTATGAATTTCTAGGAAGTTATTGAAATTTAAAATACGTGTGTTTGTTTGTGTTTGATCAAATGTTATTTTAATTTATGTTACGCTGAATGAGATGTTAGCATCTCACTCCACTTTTTTGTTATTTTTGGACTATTCACAGTATGAGGTAGTTTAGTCGTCTTTACAGTGAGATTTTCTCTATATCTAAGGGTACCTAACTGTACAATATCCGCCTTAGTGTGGATTAAGAGTCGATAACAGAAGTGCCACTTTATGAACACAAACTTAAATATTTACAACAAGTACTTCCTAAACAGACACACAGTCTAACTACCCACATTAAACTCGGCACTAAATATGAAAGTAAACACGAAGACAACAGACTCCCGAACTCCAACAAAGTACTTACACATTACTTCAACAGTCGAAATCCCCCAAAATGCACATTCAACAGTTTTCGCGTCATTTTCTGTGAGGCCTTCGTAACGAAGAGTCCTTGCCTTTAACTTTTCCAACATAACTCTATCACCAGCCCACTCAATAACCACTCTTATTTTATTACTTTTAAGGTTTATACCAGCGGCATGACTAAGGTGGTTTCCATAAGTTCACACTCGTCGCGGCCGAGAGAGGCAGAGCGGTAAGGAAATGTTGCTGTCAAGTATCTTTCCAACGGAAAACGGTAGAAAATATATATACTTAGGAAAGTATTTTATTTAACGTTTGAGAGAGCCTTTAAGATGTTCAACCGTAGGTTTTGAATATGTGAGCAACTTAAATATTCGGGTACTTACCGTGGAGGTGGAGCAGTGTATTTTTGTACACCCTTTTCGCCTAGTGATGATATTAGATAGATGCTGGTGACTTTGATGTAAGTAAATAAAACGTAGTAGATTTTTCTCCCGAGACATTGATTTGAAGATCAAAATGTTCAAAAGCATGATGTGCACTTATTTTAAAATATATTACATATTAAAATAATCTTGTCTCATCAAAATTGGGAGTCAAAGGTAAGCCCACACAGTTACAGTAGTAGTTACACGTGTTTGTGTCCACTAGACCAGAAAGGTACCACTAAAAGGCAAGGTCATTCCCCATTCATTTAGCGTGGACTCTCATGTAGTTAAACTTACTAATTAGCTCATTCTCATTAGTTTACCTGTGATCATTAACCACTTCAGCCAACTAGCTAACCTAGTTAGCGCAACATAAACGAGTTTAAAGTTTAGCGCAGTTTTAGCGCTAGTTATACTGGAGAGCAAGTTTACTATGACCACTTTGTTTTGTTAAAATTCCTTTAACATGCTGTGATGAATATTGAAAGGTTATTTGATATTATATATAAAGATTCAATTTTTAAAGTGATATCAATGAAGACTAGTTTTCCTTATATTTAAACATTTAACATTTATCTTCTTTGCACGTCCGGAAACTTCTTCCTAACGCTAATAAGGGTCTAAACACAAACTATTAACTTAATGATAATTCTACGCCTGACTCCGCTTATCAACATGAAAAATTCACGCTAAGTGCGCAACCCACATTAAGTTTTAATTCAATAACGCGCCGATGGACTAGGCCTGCTTGTAATTTGTAAGATTAAGTCAGTCCCGGGCTCGTCCCGGAGCGTCCCAGGCTGTAAGCCGGGACTTACGGACCGCGGCCCGGACGCGACTCGAAGGACCACTTACAAATTAATTCAACAAGGTACTGTAGCCTTCTGTGATTTGCATACATTCTGCGGCAAGTGTTTAAGATTGGTCTTCACGTAATCCGCTCGTAAACTTCCGAAGTAAATATTGACGGAGCTGTGGTCGATGACCGCACCTATTTGCTGGAATTAGAAACGGGTTTGGCTTACTGTTCGCTGCCTACAGTTCAGTGTACTGTCCTACCCATATTATATGTCAGCTGTATATTTTCTCACGTAAGTTGTGATGTAATTAACTAACGGAAATTAGGAGGGTATCTTGTAAGGGAGACGTAATCTGTTATCATTACTTGCATTATTTCCATGTGCACGTATTGTGACTCGTATTTTATGTTCTTAATTGTTCTTGTAATTTCATTGTAGCTAAATAGATTTTGTTCCAAAATAACTCTTGAAACAAGTTCATTAAACCAACCGAACCCTGTTGAGAGTATATTTATTACTGACAGATTTTACAACATTAAAGTCACAGTGACTCTCCAAAATGTCCTAAAAGGAGACTCCGAAACAATTAGGGTGGCACCCAATTAGTAGGCATTTACGCGTTGCTCATAAAACAAGCACAGCGAGTGACGAGACCGCCTCGTCATGACGTGATCGTCCCGTCGCGTCACATCACGTCACGTCACCTCACCTCGCGTCACCTCGAGTAATGATCCCACTTGATCCGTCGTTGTGCTTTGTGTAACAAAATTAATTACTGTAATAGCCGCTCGTATAAGCGACATTTTGTTATTTCGCTAATAACCGATATTACACGGCCATGTTCGAGCATCAGCAACTTCATTACCGATAGGGCTGCCCACGCCGTGTAGAGCGAAGTACCCGCGGTCAATATTTAGGCTGCATCATTAAAATATTAAATTACACCGCTGTACAACTAACGAGTGTGTAAAATAATTATTTTAATTGCTATATTTACCAGTTTTGTTTTGATATCGCGTTGATTTTATTTTAAGCAGTTAAAAATAAATTAGGGCGTAATTATTTGGGTAATTAGTTACTACAAACCAGTTGGATGGATTGAGGTACTAACCATGTTGCTTCCAAACATATCCATTTTTGCATTCTACTACATTTTATGCATGTAGGAGAAAATGCACAATGATATTAAGGCAATGAATTCTGCTTACTCTTACAAATATATAAATGGGCACAATAACTTGACCGCGCCACACAATTAGCGAGTGCCCACAATGAAACAAAACTCGGCTATTCTGCTCCTTTGTGTTATTCCTAGCTTTATGCAGGTTTAAGTGCCTTTGTGCCCACGCCGGACCTTCCCTGCCGGATTTCCGAAAACCCTCCCTTAGGTTTTCCTTAGGATTTTCTTATGTTTAAGATAGAGCGGATTGGATGAGTAAGACAAGAAAAGCTTGCAGTTACACTGACTGGAAAAGATTGTAACTTAATCGCGATTATTTACCAAAAGCTTTGACTAAAGAAAAACAGAAAATGCCAACAATTTCCCAACTCTGCCTTATGAAAAGATTTAAAACTTTAGCACAATAAAGGCTGGTTATTTTGATAACGAGATACCTTAAAACAATGACTTTTCATACTCCGTTACATCACTCATCTAAAATAAGGTGCGTCGATTGTTTCAAATATTATTTAGGTTAAGGCTTAAAAAAGATTTATTCTCAATAAAGAGAACAATACTAAAGCATACATAGGTTACACAAAGTTCGTCGTCATCAGTCACAAACTAGATACCCATCCAATGCTTTTATTTCTCCAAAAGTGATTGATCCGCAATTATATACTGACCAAGTTGAGTTTTAAATGCATTGAACTAGTGTAGATTTATATTATAAAGTTGTGCTCCTTTACAAGTAAGCATTATTTTGCCATAGTCAGTTCTAGTTTTGGGTAAAAGTAACAAGCTAGCTCGCCTTGTGCTACGTTGACTCCTGTTGATTTATTTCAAGTATCCCTTGTTACAATGTTTAATGAAAAAAAGTGGCAACACTGCCCGAGTGACATGTCAAATTATTGTTCCGTGTTTTAAAATTAAATTAAATTAGTAATTACGTTAAATTAAGGTGTTATTTTATGTGTAAACGTAATATAATTGCATAAATACTCAGGATTATTGTTTTCCTGTAAATGTATAACGTAAAACATAGTGTTTGGTTACGAACCGGTAACCTAAAATCAACAGCTGACGTTTGAACTTCGGATTTAAACGGGGAGTATTGCTTTACTTTTGTTTTATAATAGCACACAATCGTCACATTAACTTTGTTACACGTCCTTGTTAAGTCCTAACATAAATTTTTCGCTGATTTAGCACTCTGCATTAGATCTAAATCGCAATTTTCATTGTAGAAAAACGAAACTTAGCGAGGACTCTGCTACTCTCAATCTAATCTTTAATTTAATATAATATATACATACAACAATCAAAAACCTACGTGATCGTTAGTTTTGCATTGTCTTTATACTGTAATATGAAATAATAACTTTAAAATCTAGGCAACCTACCCACATAAGAAAAAGTAAATCCTCAGACAATAAAAATATCTAAATAATACATTTAATTTGATAATATAGCATTGATAATAATAGCTCTTCAAGCTAATTTAGTAGCCTACCTCATTTCTCCACTAAACAACACTAACTTCTCCCATTTTGCCTTTCATTTCCAAGTTTATTTGCCTATCCTTCTTTTTCTCACCGTTTATTTATTCTAATTTCAGTTACAAATCCTGAAACCATGCCTGTAATGACCCGTAGGGCTACTGCTCAGGATATGGAGCTTAAATTGAGAACGGCCCTCCAAAACCTTGAAGCATCTAAACTCCAATGTCAACAATTATTACAAGAGAGTGACGAAAGTGAGGAGGAAGTCAAGAAGATTATCAACAAAAACTCCAGCCTTAAACGGGAGCTAGTAGACCTACATCAGCAATTTTTGAATGTTGTTGATGAACGCGATCAACTGAAGGTGGTCACGGATGGTTTCAGCAACTGTAGTAACTTGTATGAGGAGGCTTTAAGCAAAATTAGGGACCTAGAAGATGAATTAATTCATGCTAATAGTCGTATTAGCCAGTTAGAGAAAGAAAAAGAATGTACTCAGGTTAAAGAAACTAATCACTTATATAATGAGTTATTAAATACTAATTGTGACCCTCATTCCATGATAACTATTGACCTTACTGAAGATTCCTTATTGAAACAGAATTATAGCTATAAAGTTAGTCATAAGAAAATGAAAAAATATGCAAAACTAAATAGAATAATTAAAAAATGTAATCAAATTAAGAGACAACAAAAACATTTTTCCAAAAATATTCCACGGAGAAAGGAACGTATTGATTTAATCAATAAATTAAATAATTATCAAATCAAACTAGAAGACAGCAAAAACATCTATGAAATTGATACACAGCGCTTACAGTCCGACATACAGGTACTTGAGGGCAGACTTAGTTCCCTTTTCATTAAATATGTGGGTTCTCAGAACCAAATTAAAGAACATATCCTTGCTGCTAATGAGTTAGTTATGTGTCAGTGTACTTGTCAGAAGGTTTCAAACCCTGTCGCTGTCCAGCCTGAGGAAACGGAGGACCCGTCCCAGACTGAGTCTCAAGACTGTATCCTCCACCAAGATGTATCTGGTTTAGTACAAGATCTATCTCAAGTGGTACAGCCTGAGATTGGTAGTTGTCCAACTTTCAGTAGTCTTGATTGTTATCGTTCAGTTATGTTCTCAGATAGTATAGGAAGAGGTATAGGTAAATTAATTAGTAACAACCTGTGTTATTCTACTCAAAATTATTGTATGCCAGGGTCAACCTACAAACGAATAATGGCATCAGTAACAGGAAATGTATATAATCCTAAAACCAACATTACTGTATTTGTAGGTAATAGTTCTAAGGTAAAAAAAGAAGAAATCACTGACTGTGTAACTGAGTTGTTAAAGTTAAATTGCAGTAAAATAATATTGTGTGCTTTCCCATATTTTGAAAAATTGACAAATAGACAAAACAATTATATTCATATGCTTAATAAGCATATGCACTTCTTGGTTAGTCATTATAGTGACAAGCTTGTATTTCTTGACACCAACATTTTTGTGGAAACTTTGAAATCGACTAGGAATACTGTGTATTTGCCTGTTAGTTTTAGACACATAATAGCAAGGCTATTAGCTTTTTATATAAACTCAGACATAGGTAGTATGTCGAAGTCTTGTGTTATTAACACCACAATGATTAGTAATAGTACTAATAATATGGTGGTGAGCCTGAATAAATGTAGCTCAAATGCTATAAATATTTATACAGATTGTACGAAGGAGGTTCCATGTCCCTCACTCACTATGAGCTCACTGCCTGGTGATGACATTGAGGTCATGGGGTCAACTCCGGATAGTCATTTAAACTAGTTTGTAAGACAACAGAAGGTACAAGTAAGAATATTCTAATAACTAACAACAACAAGGTATCTTCTGGCTCTAAAATAAATATTTACCAGAAAGGAGATCAGCAGAATGCCTTGAAATTATTTCATCAAAATATTCAAGGTATTTCTTCCAAATTATTAGAAATTGAAATGTTTTTAGAAAAAACAAAGTTTGACATTGTTTGTTTCACTGAACATTGGTTAAAGGATTACCAAATGCTAATTAATTATGAGAACTATAGTATGGGCAGTTGTTTTAACCGTAAATCTATGCTGCGTGGAGGTTCTCTAATCTTGATTAAAAATTGTTTAAAAACGAAGGAACGTAATGACATAGTTGGTTTATCTGTTGAACATTGCATCGAACTGTCCTGTGTTGAGCTGGATAAGCATGTTGTAGTGTGCGTGTACAGACCCCCTAATTATGAGAACTTTTCTTTATTTGAGTCAATAATGGAAGATGTCCTAGCGAAACTTGCATTCAGTAACAAAACCGCAATTATTTGTGGTGATTTTAATATTAATATTCTGGAAAACACTTTAAATAGCAGTCGATTATTAAGCCTTTTTAAATCGTTCAATTTATCTAATATTTTTACAGAACCTACTAGAGTAACTTCAACTTCTGCTACTTGTATCGATAATGTCTTCTGCGATTGTGATTATTTAGCTAAAGCCATCGTAAATTATTTGCCGTCAGATCATAGTGGACAAACTGTAACTTTTAAGTTTAAAACACCTTTGCAAAAAGTGCAAATACAATTTAGACCAATAACAAATGGCAAATTAAATAGATTCAATAGTATCCTAAATAATGAGTTAAATGTTCTGGATCATAATATGGACGATGCAAATAAATTGTATGAGGATTTCTTTTCAGTAGTGCACACTGAATTCAATAAAACTTTTGAAAAGAAAACAAAGTATATTTGCCCTAATTTTATATTTAGTGACTGGGCAACTAGAGGTATTAGGATAAGTAGGGAAAGGCTTTTCGAGCTGTATGGCCTTAAGCCTTACATTAACACTGAAACTTTCAACAAGTATGTTGCTACATATTCCAAAATTTTTAGAAATACCTGCAAGATAGCTAAAGCCTTGTACATTAGCAATAAGATCAAATCAGCAGAAGATAAAATAAAAACAGTTTGGAAAGTTATAAATAATGAAACGAACAGGAAAAAAGTACGAAACACTGATTACACATTGGAGACTTCACGTGGTGCAATAAGCTCTAACTTCGAAGTAGCTCAAGAATTTGTACATTTCTTTACTAATATTCCATCTAAAACGACGGAAACTATAAATTCTTCACCCGATGTCTCAATTCATTTATTAAGAGCGAATGTCCCAGGCTGTCCGGTTGAATTTCAATTTAAACATATAAATCCTATGATAGTTATTAAAGCTTTTCGGCAAATTAAAATCAAATTGACCGAAGATCTATGGGGATTATCTATCAAAGTTTGTACATCCATAATTGAGACTATAGCACCATACTTAGCTTTAATGTTTAATTTGTGTGTGGATCAAGGAGTCTTCCCGGATTTAATGAAATACAGTAAGGTTATACCACTTTTTAAATCTGGGGACAGTAAAGACGCCAACAATTATAGACCAGTATCCGTGCTGCCGGTATTCAGCAAAGTATTCGAAAAGGTAATGCTCAATCAAATGCTTAATCATTTTAACACCAACCAAATCTTACACGATCAGCAATATGGTTTCACCAAAGGACGTTGTACGACTGACGCCGGTGTCACCTTATTAAAACACATATTTACAGCGTGGGAGGAGGCTCAAGATGCCATAGGAATCTTTTGCGACCTCTCGAAGGCATTTGACTGCGTAAATCATGAAACCTTACTCTTGAAACTTGAGCATTACGGACTAGGTAAACTTGCGCTCAGTTTAGTAAAATCTTATTTAAATGATAGACAACAGCAAGTCCAAATTAATGGTGTCAATTCACTGGGTCTAAAAGTAAAAATGGGTGTTCCACAAGGCTCGATTTTAGGTCCTTTCCTCTTTTTAGTTTATATTAATGATCTACCCCATTTATTAAAAAACCAACCACAAATGGTGTTATTTGCTGACGATACTTCCCTAATTTTTAAGATAAATAGACGTGCATCAAATCTTGACGACGTAAATAACGCCCTACTGCAGGTCCAAAATTGGTTTACTGCAAATAATTTAGTATTAAATGGGAAAAAAACGAAATGCATAAGATTTGCTTTACCGATTGTTAAAAGTAGTGATTGTGATATAGTATTGAATAGGGAGAAACTAGAATTCGTTGATAAAACTGTTTTCCTGGGGATCACGCTCGACTCAAGGCTGCAATGGGGTCCGCATTTAACATCTCTTGCAGGACGGCTAAGTTCAGCAGCATATGCTGTAAGAAAAATCCGTCAATTTACTGATGTAGATACCGCAAGGCTAGTCTATTTCAGTTACTTTCATAGTATCATGTCTTACGGTATTTTACTATGGGGACGGGCTGCAGATATCGACTCTATTTTTATTCTGCAGAAAAGAGCCATTAGAGCAATATATTGCCTCCGCAGGCGCGATTCTCTAAGGGAACTGTTTAAAAACATTAACATCATGACGGTACCTTGTCAATATATATATGAAAACATCATGTACGTCAGGAAAAATCTTAATCTTTTCAGTAAAAGAGGTGAAAGACACAATTATAGTACTAGAAATAGGGATCAATTAGTTCAACCGGGTTTCAGACTGGCGAAAGTAGACTCATCTTTCATGGGGTACTGTTTGAAATGTTATAATAAAGTACCTCCCCACATACTACAACTAAATGAAACTAAATTTAAATCTTGTATAAAACGCACACTATGCTACCAAGCATATTATAAGCTGGGGGATTATATAGGTGACAAAAATGCTTGGCTCAACGCTGGTCCAGCTCCACAAGGGCGCATAAACTAATTTAATTTTAGCATTCGAAAATATTGTCGGAGCTGCTGAAGATTGCATAAATTATCTTTGAATTGTATAACTTCAATCTCATAGTATTATATAATTGCAAAGCACATGTGTGAGCACTGTGACCATGTACCTTCTATGAAGCTACCATTTACTGAGTACGTCTTTCATTGACTTGAATGTGCCCTGGCGGCTGAGAGTATGTCATGCTCACTCAAATGTCTCGCTGGTGGTGGCGTGTGTGTTGGATCGTTAAGTTCCCTTCAAAATGGTTGAGCTAAACGGTGCTGATCCATGCGTCATGTTCGTGAACGGGCGCCGTCAGTAGGGACTGGTCATCTCTTATCTGCCACGGCTTATTTTAATTTTTGAATTGTTTTTATCTTTTTATAACGGACGCTTTTTACGTGCACGTCTTTCTACATTGCATTGGTCTCACATGTATAATTTCAACATGAATGATGTAACCAATATTTTGTAACAACATTATGATTTAAAAGAGTGTCCATGGAGTTTCTTGCCCGTTCTTCTCCATAGGAACCTACGCTTTGGAATGGGCAACTAGCTTCATATTTGTGACTGACTGACCCCTTGACAATTCAAAAGTGCCTGTAAATGGTTTAATTGAAATAAATGCTTTGAGTTTGAGTTTGAGTTTGAGTTTAATTGAGTAAATCTACTTAAAGAGCACGTTGTTATTGTTAACTCGCGTACTTACTGACTTCTCGTACGGAGCAGGCACTCGTAAGTATTCCTTGTTGGGAATATTGTTCGAACGTGATTTAAGAATAACACAACTTTCCTGTTTTCATGTATTTTGATTGTATTAATTTTTGAAGGTGGTATATGAAATGATTGATCAGTGGTATATTATTATTTTTAACCGACTTCTAAACGGAAGATGTTATCAATTCGGATATTTATACAATACATTTTTATGTACGAGTATGTTCGGGCATAACTCCGTCATATACATATAGACGGTTTTGCAGAATTATTTTTTCGTTTGTATGCTCCCATTGTCATCAGGTCAGGATCTGATGATGGAATTCTGGAGAAATCGAGGAAACTCTTCAAATAATATAGGCACAACTATAGCGATTTGGGTATTTTTTATAGTAACTCGAGCATTTGCTCTAGAAAAGCAACAATTGGTGAAGTGAAACTGATGATGAAGACCGCAGATGGCCACAGGAACTACAAAATAATAATTATTTCACGGGTTGCGATTCGATTAGTTTAATATGGTTGCCAAGCAATTTATGCTCGTCACAATGCATATATGGAGAAGTGGAGCTGATGGCGGAGTACCAGGAGAACTCTTCAACGATTAACGCCCCTGCATCGGGAAAAGCAATATTTTGTAAAAGGTGACGAGTAGTTGACATTATGCTATTGTAATTTAGATAAATGACAAACTGACACTAAAAAGAGAGAAACAAAAACGTTCTTACAAAAAAAAAAACAACCGACTTCGGTGGTGAATAACGAAAATACAAAACCTGCAGGTTTTGTATTTTCGTTTATGTTTTTTCGTTATCATTTTGGAAGGTCTTTTTTTATCTTTGGAGAAGTACGACATTCATTTATGACACTCAAAGAAAGCCTTTTGAAAGATTTCTAGTGTATCTAACTGTCATAAGATGCAAAAAAAAATCTTGGAGGATTTTTTTATATAGATTAGACTATTTTTTATTTAATTACCCTATAAATAATTATCTTCGTTTTTTCGTAATATCACGTATTTAGGACAGACTCGCATCCCACACTTTGTGTTTAAACAATTATTATGGACCGGATGAAGCGCGGTTTATAATTAAATTCCAAGATGGCCGACGTGACCAAATTATAAACTTCTCTGTAATTGTTTTTTTTAGCGTTGTTGGTTTTTAATATATTAAACGTTATATTTTTCCCTGGGTTAGGCGGTTTTCCTTTCGTGAATTTATTCGGTGTTGTAGATTTCCTGGAATTCAAAACTTTTCAGTGTACAATGTTGAATATTGTTATGTGAAAGTTGATACGAGCCTGAATCAGTAATGAGTATCTATAATCCCTATAATCAGTCACGTTCGATTGGGAAATGAAAAGGCAAAAAAAATATTTTGTACAAAAAGCCATATTAATCTTTCACGAATCAATTTTCCCATATTGTAAAAATTGGCAATGTAATATTTATGGGAAGTGTAACGAACTATGCAATTCCGTGTGCAATTTTTTATTCAAAAATCACCTTTCAGTGTTCCTATCTATCTGCCCCACCCTCTCAACTGACTTACCTATTCACAAATTATTATAATGTTGTCATCTGAGGCTAAGTAAGTCAGTGCTCTAAGCTCGGTTTAGATTCTAAGAGACAAGTTAATTGGCTGGCCTCGTCCGCCGCTGATCGCGCGCGTCCGCTCGGCGCCGCGCGGTGACGTCCGGGCCGCAGCGCTGACGTCCGGCTTGTAATGTTCTTATACCTATGTTGTTGGCTTTGTGCAGCACTCGTTAGCGGTACCCACTCAATACTGAAGTACCGAAGGACCATTGCGTACAATAAATAATTAGTGCAGTTGAAATAAGTGAACCAGAATGTAAAGAAACATAATTATGCCGTCGAAGTTGTCACTAAATGTCAAAGAAATCATCTTTCAATTCCTTTGGAATAACAATATTTGAGAAGAGACATTGTGCTTTACCTGTTAACTTGCACAGCTCAACAGAAGAGAAGTAGCGCTACAAAGCATGTATCGTCTTTAATATTTAATTCGTTTTTAATTGATTACGCTTGCCAATAAATATTGAACAATGAATATTGTCAAAATACCGATCTCCCGCACACCTTTACCATTTTATTCCTGTTTTTCCAACGATTGGGATATCTTTGACATTATGATATCTCACGCATAAACTGGTCCTTCTGATTCTATTCTATGCTGTTATCCGAGTTCTTGTACGTCCGAGTACTACCGAGCACGAGACTTTACTTTGACGTATTTATTTCATTATTTGACAAAAATAAATTAAATGGATTTACTGTGCTAGTGTAAACGTTAAAGAGAAATGGATTTAAAGTGAAAATAGCTTGAAAAATGCACTGAAACTCGTTACATCGGAAAGCTTTTTAAGTGCACCAGGGTGCAGTCTTCGGGAATTCTAGACTATTAAGTATTAACAGATTTGATTTCTACGATTCACTGATTACCCAAAAGTTATGTTTTTTATGTAAATGTTTATGATTACAATCACTGGCTTTTAAAATAGCTCATCCGCAGCCCTCACATCTCTTTCACTATAAGAATATCATCAAGAGATACATTACTACACAGCATTTTAACCGTATGGAATTTCGTCGTAACAAACTTTTCAAATAACTCATCCAAATATTTTTTACGACTGCCATGTAAAACATCGCTCTATACGAATACGTCTAAAAAGTTGTAAAATGAACCGTCAGTAGTAACTCAAAGAGTCGGTTAGAGTAACTTTAAAGCACTGCGCTCATGTTTATACGAGTTACAGAGTTATATCCTCACCTGCATTAAGGAATGGAAACTATAACACAATCTTGGAGTACACTTTTCGTTACTTTGTATGTTTATTTTGATACTTTACACGGACCCAGATTGTACACAACTTCAGTCAGTGGGTTATTGATCGAACAAAAACGTTAGCTGAAAGTTTAAGTTAAGTTTTAAAATAAGAAAAGTACTTGAACTTTGTTTACCTTTTTGCTCTTCCTTCACTGTTTTCTAAAGTAAGTCCTACGTTTTTCTATGGTGCCATTTATTTACTTTAACCATAAGCTCCTCTATATGAGTCTCAGTTTTCAAATATTATTCAAATATTCCAAAGATAGTTAAAATTCCTCCAAAGTTGACTACGCAAGAATAACGTAACAAATCTCATAAGGTTAGTGAAGCGACTCCGACAGAGTTCGACACGACAGCTGTTCGACTTAATTACGACTGCAACCTTTAAACTTAGGTGCTGAAAAGACAGGAACTTAACTTCTTACATAATATTGATATAGATTCAAAATTTATTATAAGTACACTTACCCAAGTAGCAAAAATGTTATGGCATTTAAGTGAATATAAATTGTGGAAATAATTTACACTTGAAAATCGAATAAAACCTAATCTAATACTACGAATGCTAATTACAATAGATCACTATCTACCATTTAATTAGAAACTTAATTAACTTCCTTTGAAAGTCAATCGTTTAGCCGCAGCTTGACATGGCGATGGCATTGAATATTGGTCGCCAATAAATGCGAGCTGCAAATGGAACTCGCATTTATTGGCGACCAAATTGTCGCTTGGACAGTCGACAAATATAGGAAAAATGGAAAAGACATATTGCTGTGTCTCATCTATGCTACCGAATTTAAACTTTATTTGGTAGTGTTAAAGTTGGTTTTGGGGTGTCAGATTACTTAATAATGGTAGAAAGATTGGCAAAGTTTGTTGACACGCCTGAGTTGATGCGTAATCTCGTCTGGAGCATTCGTTTTGTGAACACGCGGCGGCGGCGGGCGGCTCGAGTGGGTGACGGAATGGAAGATGGCTTTTTATTATCGCTCCTCGTTTTGTTCGGAACAACACAGCGGTTTGAGATCGCGCCTCAAAGGACCGAAGTGCGGAGTCAAAGCGTATTACAGCAATTAAAAGTATTAGGATTGTTGAGAAGTTTTCTTAAAGATGGATAATGGAGTAATTAAAGCTTTTATTCGGAGCTGTTTTAGACGTTAATGCTCGTGAAATACTGAGAACTACTTATTAGGTTTGAGGATATTTTAGGACACCACGAACGATTTTGAACGAAGTTCAAACGAGTGATTTTCAGTGCTTTTAAGAGAAAAACTTTAAAACTTTACAGAGGCAGTTTTCAGAGTGAAAACGTCTTCATCTGAAAAATAAAATAAAATATTAAAGTACTGATACATATCTCTATTTATTTATTTATTTATTCTTCTATTTCACAAACATCCACATAATTATATACATGCTCTGGTATAACATTCAGACACACTATCAACACCAACACAACTATCTTAATTCATAGACCCCCACAAACACACCATATCACACATACACACACACCATTACAATTACACACAACATTCATACATACTTTTGTACATCTACTGTTTTCTTTCTGTATTTTTTTTAAATTGTATATTCCTTTTCTAGTAAATTATATGAAATTAAGACAGTAATTGCAACGTATATAATATACTTAATACATACATACCAATAAAAATGCAGACGGAACGAAGGAGCCTGGATCTCACGACACAGGGAATCCTAGTGTGAGTTCCAGGAATCAACGCATATGAATGTAATTTAATTTTTAACAGTACTTGATTTTTATTCTTATTCTTAGGTGCAGTTAATTTTTAGTGTATTTAATAAAAACGTATTTTCATCCTTTTTGATAATTGCTGGCTTATCAGAGTACACAAAGGGCTCAATTAACCATTATTAACATTCTCACCTCAATTCGAAATATAAACTAGTATACAAAAAGTACAAAGTGTTGAATAAAATGGCAAAGCACTCCAGTTGGATATGTGGCGGCAGGCAGTGATGAATGTGCTAACTTACATTTTTGAAACATACTCGAGCACAGATCATAGCTTATAGCGAGTTCCGTGCAGAAATCTTACTTCATTTAGGACGTGGGAAGATAATTGCACTTGCTAAAAAAATCTATTGATATCTTCGTAGGCTGCAGTTAGCAATGTTAAGATACTAGTGCTGCTTTTACTAAACTTGAAGTC
The DNA here is from genome assembly GCA_949128155.2 of Xanthia icteritia. Classification (NCBI taxonomy): domain Eukaryota; kingdom Metazoa; phylum Arthropoda; class Insecta; order Lepidoptera; family Noctuidae; genus Xanthia; species Xanthia icteritia. The sequence continues at coordinate 20,482,370 of OX421950.2, read as the reverse complement.
TGAAGCATTGCATCTAGATGAATTAAGTTGCTGTTCACCAAGACTTGAGTGGCTCTAGCACTGCTCAAAAAGTTTATGATGATGCAAGCACAATTTGAACTTTATTTATTTATTTATTACATTAGGGAAAACAAACAGTAGTATACATAAACAGGAAAAACTTAAAATTACACTTAACAAATATACTACCCACAACATATTCCACAGATTACTATTATATAGTAAAAATAAGCTGTTAGCAAACGTTAACTGTATCAGGGCTAACTTAATGAAAAAGAAATTAAAGAGCAAAAAAAAAACACATATACAATATTCTATAGAAGATGTAACAAACACAAAAAAAAAAGCATGCGTGATGTATCATACATGAATTAAAAATAGCCAATTAATAATTATACCTACATTGTGTAAAACCCATGGAGCCTACTGCCGATAACTTATTCTGATAGCTGCAAATCCGCTCGTCTCTTAAAACTTAGTCTGTTACAACAAAGAAATAAGAAAACCCTGATGTTCCGAGCTTTGTTCGGTAACTTGTCGAGCGCGTGCGATTTGCATGAAACTCATACGCGGCGCTCATCGGGGCTTTGTTATTCAAATCAGAGATTTTTATTAAATCACGCCTCTGTGGTGTTGAGTAAGTAGCCGTTAGTTAAACTGCTGTTATTACAAGTTTTTAAAAGAGAAAATACCTCTCATAAAATGGGCTTACGGATAATATTGATTTAGATCCATTTTAGTTGTTGGTACGCGTAAGTTATAATATTTATGTCCTTATGCGTTAACTAAGTTTCGTAAACCCATGAAAACAAACGTAATTGTGAAATAATTAAATTTAATAATGATTAAGTGGTATTAATAAGAAAATAAAACTTCGTGTCATTTCAATTTATATAAATAAAAACTGAGTTTGTTTCAGTGTTTCTTCTAGAGTCGGATAGAAATAGCTATTTGAATAGGTTTTTTGTTTTTGTGGTAGGTACCACAAAAGGTAGGCTTTTTGTTTTTGTTAATGTTTGCGGTAGGTACCACAAAAATTAACAAAAACAAAAAGCATATTCAAATAGCTATTTCTAAAATATCAAACACAGCCCTCTACGGCTCGCATCTGGTCGGAACTCTCGTCTCGTGCTATTCACCGTCAACGCGTTGCCTCGCAGACAATCGCGACTGCGGCTGCGCAATAAGAAATACCCATTAATACGACCACGCCACCTGAGCTAAACCCACAGTCTGCACGATCTGGTGCAGTATTGAGCAGAAGAACAAGTGTAATGTTGTTCTACTGCTCTAGAGAAAATTTCGGGACGGAAATGATGGTTAATTCCATTTCAAATTTATTAGCAAAAGCTATGGAATCTTTGTCACTATTATTGTTTATGTTGCAATTACGGTCACTGGCAAGATGTTTCGATCAGCCGGTCATTTTGTATAAAATTTCCCGTTAGTTACTTCAATTTTAACTCACTGGAAGGGGGACCTTACGGGGATACAGGCATGCTGTATTACATCAGTTTAAAATTCAAAAATATAGTTTGCTAAAATAAACCTGCTAATCCCGACTGAAAGGACCGAAGCTCAAAAAACCGCGCCAACTGAGCACACGGCCACACCACTACACTGGTACTTCACTCCACAAATTAAAATATTCCGCGCGAGATGTCGCGCCACAATGGCAGCCGCTGATTGAACACCCGCACCTCACTGCCACCCACGAAGTAAATAGGTGCAGAAGGCTTACGATGAGTGAAAACTGTCAACCCCAAATCCATGGATACGTTGACAGCGCCTTTATTTTGTAGCTTTAAGGACGATTTTCGTAGTTCAAGCATTACTGCTGACGTGTGGTTGACCGTAGGTACGTACGCCGATCTGAAACTAAGACAAGCGAAGGCCAGTCGTGAGTACGATTGCACACTCATTTTACGTAGAGTCAGTTTGGTAGTCGTTGTAGTGACAAATTGTCAAGCGCGCGTAAACTCCTCTGATTGGTTGAATGATTTTTCAACAACTTATCGCAGCAATTTACGCGCGCGTAGACGCACGTACCTATAAGTGCGTGCGTTGTCGCTGATTATGTGGACCCAACCTTCTGTTGTACCTTTCAATTTTGTGTCACACCGCGCAGCGTCGATCTGATCCGCCCTTTCTAATTACTCAGAAGACTTTTGATTTTCACGCCGGTATACAAATGTACTCATTGTATTCCTGGTTCTTTGGAATTCTTCGATGACTTTGATGTATTGGTGTTTTTGAATGGAGGAGATTGAATTGGAAAGGGAATGGGTCAGCTGGGGTAAAGTGAGACTGGAAATACGGTAGAGCTATCTTTCATCATTAAATAATTAAAATAATTGGGTACCTTACGATTCGATTAAACTTCTGCAACTGTTTTTCAGTAAGTAATTCATAAAGTTATGTAATTTATTTAGCTATAATTAACTTATTTTATTTAATTAACCTACCAATATTTACTCGCCCTTCTCATAGGAGAAACTAATTTCAAATTACTCAAGTAATTTGTTAAAGTTCCCTAAAGAAATTCTAAATATTTACCAACTAGTTCGCAAAGTACGGGACCCCACATTTTGTAAATTGCCAACTTAATGAGCTCTAAATAATTTCGCATTACTTACACAATCTAAGTTTATTTATTAAAACCGATATCTCTAAGGGTTCTAATTAAATACTTTGCAAGTATTTGTATCGACGAGGAGTAACTTTGGGAGAAGTTTACACAAAAATCCTCTCTAAGCCGATCTACTGCTACTCAATAATAAGTACCTACCTGCTGGTACTGTGGATCCCCAGAAAGAGTCTAACTTCCAAACAAACTGTCTTTGTAGAGAACTAAAATAAAATATTTTATGTAGTGGATAGGCCTGTGCCACAGACTAGAATATTGATTCAAATATCATTTTATTTTCAGTTTACCAATATTTAATAAAACTTAATCGTAACTTATGGTTATTTTGATAGAAATAAACGATTTTCACATTAACGCACGCATTAATCTTTCGTTTTATCGAGGAGATAAATCTAAGCTACTAAATCGCCTCGGCCGTATATTATATTGGGAACAAAAATACTCCATTCCATTAGTCGCTCCATTAAGTAGAGCCTCCGCGTCCGAGAGTACACATTAGCTAACTAACGATTCGTTTATGCGTAGAGGTACATAATGTAAGTAGCCCAAAACTAACTACTACCTTCCAAATAGTACTCGTTACGTACTTAAATGAAAAGTTACGCAGTAATGAAAGTTGAATTTATTGTTAACCTAGTTTAATTCATTAGACCCAATAACCAGGCAAATATGCGATAGCTTGGGCACGCTTGGATTATTTCATGGAGACAATCCCACTTACTTATTGTGGCGATACCAGACTCAAATTCAAGATAGGCTCTTGGTTTTCTTGAAAAATTAAATTAAATTAGTTCATTTTAAATAAATTTCCTTTTTTTTTATTCTTAAATTTGAGCCTGGGAAATTATTTGTGGCCTTACTTTTGTGAGGCCACAAATAATTTCTCAACACTGTGACGCCAAAGTGTAACGAGTGTACATAATAGGAATGCGTTAACAACAACAGTAATTTGGCCAGTCGATATGTCGAAGGTGGTCTTTAAGACAGTTTGATTAGTTGAGAAGTTCCCTATTTAGTGGGGAGGCAGGGGGATCAGGGGGGCAGGACTGGCACTATGGTTGTTATTTTATTGGTTATTGGTTCCCATTTTCCAAGTCATTGGCGAGTGACGACGCGACTCGATGAGAATACAATAGTTATTCATAACTTTGTCCGAAACATAAGCGATGTTTGCTACACGTTCCGTAAAAGGTCTCATGAAACTCAATGGGTTGAAACTTTTATTGATTGGGAAGGTCTTTGCTTGACGTTGAGAATGCTTTGTTATAATGTTCTTCAATTAGTTGAGACATTTTTATGTATTTGAAGGAATGTCTTTAGACGGTAATTGAGCGAAAGAAATGGATGAATATCTGTTCAATCCGCGTGTCTGCCCGCAAAGAATTGCGTTTTTAATATAGGATGTAAAGTTACCAAACGTCACCACAAAAAACCATCATATTATATATTGATATTCACAATATTAACATCAGAAATAAGGACAAATTACAAACGCCATTTCACCGACTTCATAAGTTTAATAGCTCATTTGTTGGGCTTGGTATAACCTTTTATAAAAAGCTACACTCTTCTTTGCTAAATTTACCTTTTAATGCGTTTAAAGCTAAAGTAAAATCCAACCTCTGTTCAAAGGCATACTATTCTATCAACGACTACTTAAATGATAAGAATAGTTGGTCGCTGTGATTAAATCAAGACAATGTTTAAAAATGTTCTTTCTCCAGAATCAGCTTACCTACTGACAGGTTATATGAGTTACATAATTGTTAATTTTATTTGACTGTATAAGTAAGTTTATTTTAATTTTAATTTATTATTGACATAATCTACTCATTACAGTGTTTTTTTTTTTATGAGTTGTATTGCAATATGTGGTTAGCTAGCGGCTTCGACAATTTATCATTATTATTCTTGCCTAGTAACCGGCAGCAAGTTCGTCATGCTCCCTTAGATGTCACTGCTTGCGGTAGCGTCGGGGGTCGGGTTGCCTCCTTCCCTCAATGATCTTTGCGTTATGCTCGTGAACGGGTGCTGCTTGTGGTGACTGGTCGTCTTGCTGATCATGGTTTTGTTGTTGTTATTAGTAATTAACTGTTTATTTATTTTACCTCGATGGTCCGAGTTTATCATTTATAACTTCCAGTTACAGCTATACATAGCTCAATGTAAGCGGGCACGCCCTTTATGCCTGGAGGGTTTTATTCTGGTATTAAGTTCTGTTTACGTTTTTTCGTTTTTATTTTCGCTTGATTATAGATTTTGATGTTTTTGTTGGTATATTGGCGTGTGCTAGCTGATATTATGGCAAATAATTTTATTTAATGTTTTGTGTTGAGTAATGTAAATTATTTTGCTTACTATTATATAGAATCAAGTTTTTTTTCTCTAACTGAAAAGACAGCTGTGCTGCTGGGGAGTTTGTTGCGCTATTTCTTCTTCCCAGCTAAAGCACTAGGAAGTGGTGAAGGGCGGGCGTTTTTGGGGGACTGTCTTATATAGTAATGTTGTTCGGAAAGTGTTGATTCACAGCCTAGTTTGAATAAACGAATTTAGTATTTTTAAAATTAAACAAATAGCACAAATTGAAATAAATTTACTAGTAAATGAGAACTTAAATCTCTCAATTGTAAATTTTTGACGTCCTACTCAATCCCCTTATAATTTAAACACATTTCTTAAATAAAATCCGGTTCCTTATCAATGAGTATCAGCCCTGCACAGCACGAGGGGGTAATGTGAGGTATTACAGCGCAATCGGGACGCGCGGGCCGATATGAGTGAGCCGATATAGGCACGCCAGCCCGGAGAGCACCCTGTATACCAACCCTGGTTACAATAGATTATGCATTTATAAGAGATAGATGGCTGTATAGAGATTAGGAAGTCATATTTATGTAGTATAGGAGTAGTGAAACACCCTAAGCTCAAAAGCAGTATAAGCTTTGAAGTTTTGGTTTTCTTTGAACGGAAGAAGTAAAGCAAAAAAAACATTTTTACCCGGATGAAGGGTATCCGATGGTGGATGGACATAATATGATGAGAGAAGTAAGAAACTCAGAAAGAGAGGTCTATCTTACTCTAAAGTAGGTAACGCTATCATTGATGGCGATAACTTTACTATGTATGTAGAAAACCCCTATGCATTTACCAATTCATTAAAAAAAAATCCCTTCACTTAGGCAGTACGTCACACTTACAACACTCGCTTTACCCATCATTATATCGCCATGCATGGGATATGGAACACCCAATCAGCCACAATTCCCGCCGCTGCACGATCGCGAAGATTCGGTCCGTGCTAGAATATTCAGTAATGAGGCGACCCGATACCGCGCGCAGGTCGCTGCAGCCAGCCGGTATATCGCTTGCATTAAGACATAGGGATATGCAGAAGTTCTATCATTCAACAGCTTCTTGCATACCACTGCTAGATAACAGTTTCATTAAGGATGAAATACCTATTACAGAATAGGCGCCTACTACCTAGTCATTCTGTATTAGCAAAGCGAAGTGACGGTTAAAGTCGTTATCATTAAACAACCACATTCTTTTTATTGGTCCGACAGCAGAGACTAAACTTTACAAAGCTCTCTGCCCTCAAAATGGAAAAAGCAATATTGTTTACCAGAAAAATACTTTTTAAAAGAGCAACTGATGCCATGAGTTGATCAAGGCGTTGACGAAAAAGGAGATTTAAAAATTCGTACTGGCCTTATCAATATATTAACTTATAAGGTTGTGATGAATATAAATGTTGATGGATGGATTGTGTGCGGAATGAAATGAACGATAGCGTGAAGATTGACTGGGGACAATGGAAGAAGAACGCAGACCTGCGTAACATGGGACAAGCGCAGGAAGCTGACGATGATAAAGAATTAAGGAGGTAGTCCTTCTGCGATTTATCATTGTGTTGTGAACTCTCCACTTCACCTTTAATGTCAGCTATGCATAATACGAACGTGCAGTGAAGGCATCGTGAACCTAATCCGGTTGTGTAATGTGGAAACATTCTGCGGTACAGGAAACGTTTTGTGAGGAATAATGCGGGTAACCTGCGGGTTTATTAGGTATTAACGTATTAATAATAATACGTTAATTATAGTTTTTAATAAACATTATAACCATACGTAATTATTAATCATTTGAAATTCAATATGAATCAATTGTCTTATACTTACCTACTAACATAATATTTCCAAAATATGTAGGTAATTATGTTATTTGATATGCACATCGACATTCGTATTGACTCACATAATATTAAAATTACTTTTTACATAAATTTGTAAGTGAATTTGTCAGAACAGGAACGTATTTGGCAATTGTGTCATAGAATCAAACGATCTTGTGCAGTTTTATTGACATAATTGCCAATTGCGTCATTGTTCTACCAATAAAATTGAAATAATTTGTCATAAGTTACATTTACGTCGCTATGAGTCCTGACACGTTCTAAATTCGCGGGGCGCCCCGCACTATTGTCAAATAAGTCGATGTTTCCGGGTGACCTTTTGAAAAATACCCCAATTCCCAAACGACAGTCACTCACTCTATCGAAAACCACCGTAACTATAATTCTGTCGTTTTTGTCATAGATAGAACTTTCGAAACGTGAACTTATGACATTCAAAACTCATTTTCGACATTTTCGTAATTACGTCGTTGTTCTATTGGATGAGCGATATAGTTTCATACTTTCATTTACGTAATTTTTGCGAACTAAGTTTATTTTTTTTATATTGTATTTATTTTACCTATGGCGTTTTTTGTTTTGTGCTCACATCAAAATTCATTTTTATTATAAATCTATACGTGAGGACTTGTAATTGGCTTTCTGGTGACTATGGTTTCTTCTTTTTGTTTGTTTTTATTAGCTGTAAGTCTTCCATGTACTAAATAAATAAATAAATAAATAAATAAATAAACAATACTGTGCTGAACACTTCGGTGATGGAAATAATGGAACATTAACAAACATACCTATGTTTGTTAATAAATAACCCATTAGTTAAAAATAGATAGGTATACCTACATAGGTACTACATAAAAAGTATCAGGCATTATGTCATGTTTTTTTTTAGAAACCTGTTATTTCACTGAAGGGTCGATCTAAACAAAAACATTTACTTGTAGTATTTGATTGAACAGTATTGTTATAAAAATAAAAATAAGTACTCTACTGTGAGTCATACATGGACGTGGGGAAGTAAGCTTAAAATATAAAATGCTAACGTTTTCAGGACATCGCGCGTCTAATAAAATTGGGTTTGAAGTTTTAATACAAAAACCCCAAAGTTTTTCAAGCGGAAACATCTAAAAGCATCCCCTCAAAAATCATTCCGAGTGACGTGTGCCTCTTCAAGCCACGACTACGAGCAAAGAGCGCATAGCTAAGCAAGCAGGCTTCCACGCCGCTGAGCAAGCTCGTTGAAGATCAATCTTTCAATTTCGTGGTCGGGCTGCCGGCGCCGATAGTTTCAATAACACTCGCTAATTTGCATGGAACAACCCTCATCATGCCACGTCACTAATAATAATTCAAAGAGTCCACCCGAGCGCACCGCTCAGCTTGTTCAACCCTACAAATGCGATCTAATCGGTCTGCTAAGCCGTACAAATTCAATTAGCGGGATTAAAAGCGACTATGTGAGGCTAGACCAGGAATATCACACGGCACATTGGTCATTTTAAAAGTCCCCTTCCAGCGTGTCGTGTTCCTTTGTGTCCGTGCCCTCAATTTGTGCCTTTGTGCTATTGTCACGAACAAATATTGTCTAAATAAATACACAATGGCAACCAAATCGGTGTAATATTTTGACAGATTATTATGAAATTGCTGAATTAATTATGTTTGCTTTGAATGTTTATTTGGAATAGTTTAAATATTGAATTGTAGTTTGCGTATGTAAGTATTTTAACTAAACAGTGCAGAGATAATTAGTTAGACAATTTTAATTATCAATTAGGTAAAAATATTTTTGATACTGAGATTTCTCATGACTATAATATTTTTATAAACAAAAGCAGTAAAAATAGTATTTAATTCTTCACTTGCGTGAAATCTTTTCATAAGAAAATCTTAGCAGGCACAGAATCTATTTCTCCATCCATAAAAACATCAAATTAGTTATTATTCGCGTCTGGTGTGAGTCGTCTGACCCTCGCATCTCGCATCTAAAGCGAAACCAGATATTTGCGGCCGGTGTTATTATCAATATAGAACTCAATACTGCCCTTCTCATAGACACAATCGCTTTAACATCTCTATTCAAAATTAGTTGTACAACATAGGGATTATAATATCGGGTTCATAATACCGCTCAAAGGTACGGAAATTGTGGAGACAATTAAATTGTTTCAGTTTGGAACTATACGACTGTGTATGTAATTCATGAATGTCGGTTATGGGTTAATTAATGATTTGCTGTAGGTAAACATTTTGTAAATAAGCACGAAAAGTAATTTTTAGGCAGTCATTTATAACATTTTAGGGTTCCGTGCGTCCGAATGAAAAAACGGAACTGTTATAGGAGCACTCGTGTGTCTGTCTGTCCATCTGCCACAGCCAATTTGCTCCGAATCTAATGGACCGACTAAGTTGGAATTTGGTACACATATGAATGACTATAACCCAAACACGGACGTGTAACATACATTTAATAAACATAAAAGTTATAAGAAAGTTTAAAAAAAAACAGATGAATATATACATACATTTATACCGGTCAAAATCATAACCCTCCTTTTTGCTTCGCCGTAGTCGGGTAAATAAATAAATTATGGATATGGGGATCACTTTTGAGAGGCAAATAAGACAATTAAAAAAAGTTTTGCTAACTGTACCGTGTGACGTATCAGATAAGAAGAAAGGGCCTACTGTGAGGGTCTCTTAATTACTTCCTATAAAATTTAAAAATAAATATTGTTGAAGTACTCTAGGATAATAGATAAAAAATGACCATTTCTTATCTCAGAAACAACTGAGCCTAAAATTTTAAAAGAAATACAGACAATCCTAACTAATATTATAAATGCGAAAGTGAGTTTGTTGGTTTGTTTGTTACTCTTTCACGCTAAAACGACGGAACGGATTTAGATGAAATTTGCCACACGAGTAGACCATGACCTTGAATAGGACAAAAAATACTTTTTATCCCGATAATCTCACTGGATCGAGACTTATGCGGGTGAAACCGCGGGACGCAGATAGTACTTCTATAAAGGAAAACCTACATGAAATCTATGGTCTTAAAAAACATGGTAAATCTCTCAGTATTATGCGTACAAACTTACATTTGCAGTTGGAATAAATGGGAGAACATGTTTTTCAACTACAATGTTAAGTTCGTTCTTGGGATCTCACACTTGGCCGACACTCCCTCTGTATGAGAACCTCTTCTCACTGTTTTGCTCTGCAGTGGGACAATAATAGGCATAGGATAGTAATAATAATTATTATTACTGTCCTATTCCATTTTCTTTTATAAGCTTGTGCTGTCCTGCTCTTGGACAAAGGCTTAACCCATTCCTTTCACTACCCTCGATCTTGTGATTCTGGTCGCCAATTTATTTACATTTTATTTGAATGTAAAAAGTAAACATAATCTTCCAGAGAGCTTAATATTAAGACGTACACACTCTTGCCAATTAGTTGCCACATGCTTTAAAAAAGGGTTGCGGGAGTAGTATGCGGCCCCATCCGGGCCGGTTGCTGCCCGCGTCGGTTATATCGGCGAACGGCCGGCGGTCGCGCGGACGGCGAGGGGCGCGCATCGAAGAGTTGAGTGATTGATGTGTTCGGAACACTTGACTTCCGAATTTATTAACCAGGATGAGTATTATAATGTTTTCGTGTATGATTTAACAAGACATGCCGATGAGATTGGGTGAGAAGGGTTCTTGGATGGGCAAAAATATTACTTGCGTACCCAGACAGAAATCCAAATTTAATTTCACAGAAAAATATTCAGGATTTAAATTTTATACTGTTATCGTTTTATAAATATATATTTGCCGAAGTAGTTGAGACACATTTTTGACGAGGTTTTATTAATATTGTGTACACCAAAAATTCCTGCCGAATATTTCACTTTGACCGTCACTGTGAAAAAAGGCATGTCGTCATAAAGGCGGCTGCACACTGCTCCGCCGCGCGCCACAAAGCGGTCGCACGCCAAAAAATCGCTTGTTTTCACAAACAACGGTGCTCTAATTGCGCGCTTGTTACCACAATAATAACGCGGCACTTGTTTTACGCACTCTGAAGGATCGACGACGCGGTTTGATTCTGATGCCGATATATGTTTTAAATTCGTAAGTGAAAAAAGTAACCTCGCTGGATGCGAGAAGCACAGAAGCGGTCGAAGTGGCGATGCTCGGGATGAAAGATGTCCAAAGTTGGACATCCTCCATGTCAACTTTGGACATCTTTCGGCTGAAATAGTGATGATGAAGTAAAAAAATACCTCCACAATATTTAAATGACTTCAATTGATGGCTAACTCTTTAATGTAAACTCAAAAGCCACTCAAAAAACGCAAAGCAAAGGTGATATCCGGAATTCGGGCTAGGATACAATTTCTTTTAATTTACTAGTTACTGTCTTAGAAACATTGTCTTTACCACCCAGTGCGTGCTAACGCACAGAGGCGTAAACGCGCGAACCAAGCGCGATCGTCGGCGTCGCCTGCACAAACTCGCGATCGGAATGTTACAAAGCAAACAATTTGCTTTGTCCGACCATGCGTCGTGTTATTGCAATGCGTCCTACACACTTTTAGTTAGTCTTGTTGCGCCGCATATTGTTGGCCGAAAGTGATGAAAAATGTTGCACATTGGTAACTGTTGTGGAGCAACTATTTGAAAAAACATTAGTGTTTATGCTATTTGCTAACTCAGATAAAGCCATAAAATGAATAGGTAATTAAAATATAGCACACTAGAACATTGCAGTTTGAACAATGAGAACCATTCAACAAAATCCACTTAAACACGAAAATCACTCAAAAAATCCATCCAGCAATGTTTGCCCTGAACAAACTACCTGAGTGGAGCGATTATATTGCTCATCAAAGTAGGCTCGCTGCAAACTTGGCTCGGGCGCGGGCCGCAATCATTTTAATTGGCTCGCCTCAGCGGCCCACTTCCCTCATTATCTCCGAGATTACTCTTCGCCATGAATATTTCGAGATCCTCTACACCCCCTCATCTCTAAGCGGGCAGAGGGGGGTTGTCGGTTAATGCATTCCCAGACTACACTTTTAATTAGTTTGAACTTGACCCGACGGAACTTCATTACATTAAAAATGAATCATCGTTGTCTTCAGAAGAAAAATTTGTGCAAGGAAATGAATTTTTGAATTTAATATCACTTCTGTAATGTCTCCAGAGATTAATGGAGTTAGTTGGCTGCAGTCTGTAATCGCAAGATGAGTTCGCGCTACTTTCATAAATCCTATCACAATGTTGGATTCTGGTGCAGAAGTAACTGGAAATGGTAAAAGAACAAAAACTTTAGTTATAAATCATACTGATCTGGATATGACGGATAAAAACTTACCTGCTCTTGTTGGTAAGTAAGTTCTCAGAGACAGTCAGGTGACAAAAACAAGATAAAGAGGTTCAGGAACTGACGAAAAAGTAATGATTGAAGACCTAATCTACCACTACTGCTGTTTCTCACAAAGAACCTATTTAGTACCCTTTGTAGCAACAAATTAACCCATTATACAAAATACCATGTTACAGTTCCGACAGATACTTGTGAAGAGCTGAATTCGAAATAAAACGACGCCCACGTCGCACAGCGCCCCACTCGCTGGCAGTAAGCAGTGAGGCGATAAAAACGAGACGGATGATATTCATGGCCGGATCAGAAGAAGCTACGGTTTTTCATTGCTGTGCTCATAAATGAATAGTTCATGTATTGCTCGGCTCTCGCAAGATGTAGACTTGCTAAGCTTACTGAAGTTCAGGGGAATTTAGTATAGTGGTGAGTGATTCTAGCTGTGTCAGTTAAAGTTGGCAGCTAAGTCTATATTATAGTCATCAAGAAAATTTCTAAAATCATCAGTAATTCTCCTCTCCCACCGTCCTTCAAGCCGCGTATTTGACAAATGCCGCTTCCAACAATCAATGGAGCACAGAGCCTCGATACACCATTTTCCAAGTCGCGTTGTTTTGCATTGTTAATATGAAACATGAAATTGATAAAGCAGAAGGTCCTCGGGCTGCCACAGTTTGCCCATGTTTCTGATCAGTAGCCACTGAGTCTAACATTGCTTTGCTAAGAGTTTACATTAATTCCATTCTATATGTTCATCACAAACCGTTGTTTAAAAAGCATTGCATGTTTTGCCCAGGATTAGGTTAGTTTACTTTTACAGCAATAAATAAATAGCCAAAGAATAATTATTGTGACGAGTGTTAAGAGTGTCAGGAAGAGACTTAAACTTTGACAAAACGTCCTCAGAACAAATGATGTCAACACTGGGCTTTAGTATTGTGTTACTAATGTCGCGTCAAATCGCGTCTAGCCGCGCGATATTACTCTTGTCATAAATTCGATTGCGGAATTCTTGAATCCGAAATGAATTTAGGTATTCAAATATTTGAATTGTATTTTAAGGACAAAGGACCGGTTCGTTAATTGTTATATTTATGAAATATTCGAAGTTTTCAATTAATATTGCTATTTGTACTTTGAAGAAAGGCGCTGCGGAAGCTGTGGTGGTTACATTGTATAACAAGTAACGACGCTGATTAGGAAAAATTGTGCCTGCAAGCGTTGAAACCAATCAGTTATTTCTTGTCGTTATAGAATTCGTTGTCTTTAACTTAAAATCACAGGCGAAACGTAAATCAGAAACAGACTCTCTGTTTCTACTGATTTCATTTCATCTAACATACTCGTAGATAGTGCATTAAAGCTTTCATATTATTTAAAGAAGACAGTGTTCTGTATCATTTCCTAGCAGTCTACAACAAAAAGGAGTCTCGTAGATTACTCTAACGAGCCATTCCTTCGGCTCTCGAATTAAACACTTAAAGGCGCAAAGGAATACGGGCTCCAAGAGTAACCGGGATCCGAGTCACACTACGTTGCGGTCTTGGCACGAATTAATATCTTCGTTTATTTCGCTAGCCCCTTCCCCCTCCGCCCCTCACTCGTACAAGATAAATAATATCATCAAACGTACCAACTGTTTATATTTTATTTTATCCACGTTTGTGTCAAAGGGTCCTCGACTTACACCGGTATAATTCGGGTCGCTTACGTTTTAAACTGGGTCGGATGATATCTCCGTACAATCTAGCTTCTTACAACCTTGATACGCGAATTTATATCCTGTTGCTATAGCAACAAGGTTTGATTGAGATGCATGTGGATCCTGTGCAAGGTTTAGCAGACGAATTTGGGTGCTGCGTTCCCGAAGTCGTAATTTAGACTTTGTTTATCTGTAATAGGGATAGTGTTCGATTGTTCTGTGTGTTTGTCAAGCACTCGAGGTAAATTTGCAAAGGTGTAGGCGTGTATGTCATTGGAGCTGGTATTTCGTTTCCCAGGAGCGAAACAACCTGACACACAATAGCTACAGAGGACACATGAGTCGTGTTCGTTTTGACATGTTATATCTAACGTGTGGGTAATAGACGTCTCGTCAGAGGACCTGTCTGTCTGCTCTCGCTGTAATGCGAAAAAATATAAATTGTACACAATTTTATGCTTATTACGTTTTTATTAGGGCCAATTTCACTGATCAAATAAAACGTGATTAATTGAACATAAGCGGCGTTATAGTTTTATTCTAAGTTTAAGGTTTGCTTTGGCATTTACCAACAATTTTTAAACTACTTTAGTGATAAACACAGTTACTGTACTAAACGCCCAATTTTGAACATTTAACGTTTTAAACGCGATTATGTGCTTGACATAGCGTACTGTGGACTTCCGCCATATTATGTTGAAGAAATAACGCTTTTGTATATAACTTGTTTAGAATCGCATAATTACGAATATTTTGAGATACAACATAATGAGAAGAGTTTACTCATTGGCTAATGGAAATGCTGGGTCTCTTTTTCTTTTAGACACACTGATAACACAAGTTTATAAGTAAGTAAACCAACAATCCACAAATTAAGACGTGCACTGCCCATCAGAAAACAATAACCACACAAAACGAACAATACTAAAAATAACCTCACTTACTTTACCAAGTTGACAATTGACTTGAAAACCGAGGAATACGTGAGGTTATTTTTAGTATTGTTCGTTTTGCGTGGTTATTGTTTACAAAACGATTGCAATAGTTTTGTCAAGTTTCGGTGCAAGGAAAACACGCAACGCGATGTTGCCGTTCTAACATGCCGTTAACTTGGTTTTCGTAAACGCGATCAACGAACGTGGCGTTTTGCTTTGTGAAATGCAATCGATGTTAAACGAGCTCAAATCTTGTTACTAAACGCAATTAGTATAAACGCAGTTTTACTGAACGCAGTTTTGGAGACAATCGGTGAAATAGGCCCTTAGTCGCCGTCTGGAGTACCACTTGACGTCGTCTTAACTGGGATTTTTGTAAAGTTGAAACTGGTACAGTCATGCTGATAATGTTGTTAGATGACCAGTGAGTACCTCATAGTTATTAATAAATCTGGTCCAAATGAGCTAGACAAGAGGAGATTTGTGCTATTTCTGAAAAATAACTCTTTTTAATCTGCTTTAGTACCTAATCGCCTTAGTTACAAAAAAAAACATTAAACAATTTGAAAGCTATAGTATTTTTAACCAACGAAAGAAAAAGGAGGAGGTTCTCAAGCCGACGCGTATATATATATTTTTTTTAAATGTTTGACCACGCATAACTTTTTACTGAGTAGTCCGATTTGAACGATTCTTGTTTTATTGTTTTGTTGGTCCCATCTTAAATTGAAAACTAAAATCCACCCGATTGATTTTTCACCTACTGGATTTTCAAGTGCGAACCGATAATGTTGTAATTTCGCGTACATAATGTAGTTCTGACGACACATGGACATAATAAATAACTGGAGTTGATCTGATGATAGAGATGGAAGACGGCTTATTTCATTCACCTTGATGAGAACCGTGGACCTAGCTGGGGTATGACTATTATCGAGGGTCTGAAGATGGAGACGGAAGGCTGTTGAGGAAATTCCTTACTTACTTGAGGACAACATATTAAATGGTAACTCAAAACAGAAAAATAAAAAAACTTTTTTACAAAAAAATAAACCGACGAAAAAAAACTGAAACGCGAAAAATAAAAAATAACCTTTTAGTGTAAGCTCCTAAACCAATTTATGTAACAAATCTTGAGGCGGCGCCAAACAAATAAATTAATTACTTATAGCGTAAAATGACCTTGATGGATCTTCGTTGAATGTGTGTTTGGCGCCGGTGAACCGTCAAGCAAAATATAGTTGGGATGAAGCATTTTTATAATATTGTCAATCATAGCAGAGCAAATAAATAAATTGATGACCGCTATAAAGCGACCATTGTATGGTACAAAAGCAGAAATAAAACACTCGATGTAACTGAAAGGCCCACTTAAAACAAAAACTTAATTAAAAGTTCGCTTCACGTATATTCTTTATTTTCGACGAATCAAAACTGAATTTATGGTCGGTCGAAGCAATTGATCGCTCTCGATATTTTATTTCCCGCCGTATGATTTGCACTGACCTGACAGCGATGGAAATTAAATCTTTTGATGGGATGTTGCGTTTTCATTTTAACAGCCATGTTTTAAAGTGATGTGGAAATTGTTTATTTTTAAAAAAGGAACGTATTTTTGCGCGCCGAATATTGAGCGGTTTTAGATATTCTGTTTGGTACGGATAAAACTTTTCACTTTGGTGCATCAGTCTTGTATTCAGGAATCTGTCGGTTTTAATCAAGTGAAACTATTAAATAAAAGCTTTAAATGACTTTTATCTGCTACCTTAACATTGAACATTTAAACAACATCAGTCGTAAAATTATTCGTGTGTAAGCAGAACCAATAAAATTTTGAATCTGTTGACAAAACTCAAGTTAAATGTCAATGTGTGTAATGTGTAACGTAATGTGAAGTCTGGATGTCTAATTTAAGATTTGTAAGTCACCGATAATTATTATTACGCTTGTGAGTCAAATTCTAACGGAATTTAACAAATGTTTACTATTTAAAAGAGTATTTCGTAAAAAAAATACACATTTTAGTTTCCACAGGCGGTTCATTTACGTTCGCATAGAATTTCAGTGTACAAAGTCAAAACTCATTCAACTCAATGTATAGTTTTAAACATTCTTTATTCAAATCAAAAGCGCGCCAAAGCATAGGCTGAATGTTGTACCATTCAGTCCCGCGTCTCATTGAGTTTGTGTCCTAAAGAGATAACTACAGAAGGACCAATAGCCATGTGTGATAACTAGAAAGAAAGAACATTTTATTTGACCCAGACTAAACACAAATAAGAACACACAAACAGAACATGAAAATACTTAGAGCCTATTGTTACCAATTATTAAGAGCGTTTATTCTAGAAGTGGGCAACGTCGCAAATGATGTATTGTGATTTATTTCGCTGTTTTGACTAATTTGGCAATATTACTAGAACTACAATATTAATAATGTTTTGCACTTATAACATCGAATTTGATGTTGTAACCATGTTTCCAAATACTTTTTCTACATCTAAACCTAAATATTTTACTTCACTAGTAAGCTACATTTCATATTTCCATAATAATCAAAACAGGTAAATATTTGGCAGCTATTTGCGACGTTGCCAACTTTTAGGATAAACGCTCTTAACATCACTTGAATCGGTCTCTCGCAAAAATGTATTTACGTGTTAAAAAGAAGTACTTATTTGGATAGGCAGGTTAGTGACGACTTTTCTGTGGCTGGGATTGCTACGAGCAACAGTGACATCACTGTCTGTTACCAAATTAAGGTATCAATTTAGTACCTACTAGGTAATATCATTTGCCAATATCTATACGGTTGTACGGCTTTACTTAGGTACCGTCCATTTTCGTGTCACAACAAAAATAAACATAATTATGTTGTGATTATTTCCAATTTCTATTTGCTAGCTATAGAACTTCTGTACTCAATATTTAATTGTCTGCGACGTTAAACGCTCGCTCATTACGCTGGCTGAGTGGCCGCCGCCCTCGCTTGACGTCACGAGTCTAACTTCATTACGTCGCATATTTTTGTTTGATAGGTACATTGATATGCTGCTTGAGTTGGCACCATTGTGAACAGTTGCAACTGGGTTGTTGTATTACATTGTGGGGTGAAATTAAACAATTTACAAAATATCAGGTTTTATTGCTTTTTGAGCATAAAGTAAGTACCTACACCAACAACATTAGGTATTTGGAAAACTACAGTTAAGGAGTGATTATTATTTCTTTGTCTGATGTGCCCGGTTGATGGCAATAGGCTATTACCCTTAGATGGGACTTAAAAAGAACTGGCGCAATGTGGGGGTTCATGCTAAGGCACACAGCCTCACCCTTCGGGGATTTACAGGCGTGATGTTATGTTTTGTTATTATTACTTCCTGAAAATAATCATTTTAATAAATAACTATACACTTCAAATAACTATGTAGACGATAATAAATAACCATAACTATAGGTTGGTAGAGCGGTCATTTCATGATCGTCGTCTGCTGTGGGGCAGGCTTACATGTTACACACGCTTAGTGTAGATATTGTACACAGTTGAGAATGTCCAGCCAGTGACAACGTTGAGCAAGTTAGCTCTGGCTTACGATGGGCTGTGTTGATTACACCTGGAAATCTATTGACTTACCCATCTTCTTGTGTTGTAGCTATGTGTGTGCAATAAATAACAACAATTAATATTTACTATTTCTCAGTACGTCATAATGTACCTAAGTATTCTTTGTATTCCTATTATTAAACCAAATCGCTATGGTTACCGTAAGTACATTTTGGCTGTTCCAAAATTACTGTCTAGACACGAGCAGACGTATCTTCTGCATGCTGTTGTCTTTTGCTTGCTTAAGCCTGCGAACATCTTTAGAAACGCTCAGGGGCTGTGTTACGAAAAGTTCTTTCTTAGTTCACTTTTACACCATCTAAGGAATATAAAAAGTTCTTTTAATTATGTTATAATTTTTATTGATCGTATTACTAACTAGCTGGGATCCCGTGGGAATATCGGGATAAAGGGTGCCCTCTGTCTTGTCGGTGTTTCTAGGTCATGGTCTACACATGTGCCAAATTTCATTCAAATCAACATTCAACAAACAAACAAACTCACTTCTGCATTTATAATATTATGTACTTGGGATTAGCAAATTAAGATTAAAGAGGTTTTTTTTAAATTCCTACACCCTAAAATAAGATGCTACGGTAACCATTTACGTTTTGCCAGTTTTAAAGTACTCCTAAAAGTTTCCTCCTGAACGACAGCTAAGCTAAGTCTAGTCTACACCCACCGCTAAGCCAATTTTGGCCACGAACGTTACTTACGGATGTAAGGCTCGGGTATACTTGAAGACTACGCTTCGTAATTGGTAAGGTTAGCTCAAAAAACACAAAGACAGAATTTTCCCAAAATTTAGCTCTGACTATAAACAATAGCCAGTGCCAGCTATTGAATATAGTTGTGGTTTTATACAAAATACATACGCCATTTTTTTTGGTATCCTATACTGTCAAGGTAAAAGCCTGCCTCATATTGATTTTTCACTTTATTTGCGCTGCCTCATAGAACAGATTTTTACAAATAGTACATTACTGGCGCGGCCTGCAACAAGGGCATTGATGGAAGATCGCACACATACGTGAGTCCATAAATGCCTGGTTACAGCCAACGCTTATACAGGTGGACCAAAAAGAGACATCATACCTATAACTTCGTAACATTCCTGCAAGTAACTCAAAAAAAAAAAGAATCGATAGCATTCATTTCAGTTTTTAGTGGTAAGACTGAAATTTTCAACTTCAATTTAAAAATACGAATATGAGGTTCCATAGATTTTTGCTGACTTTAAAAACTATGCAAGTCCCTAAGCTATCCAAAACATAAAAAGGAAGTTTATTATTTTATGTATGAAAGTAACATTCAAGAAAATACTCTCGCAAAAAAAAAACTGATAAATACCCGCTACAAAAAAGATGAATTTTTGAAGCTCCACCGGCAGAAAACTCAAAAAAATTAAAAAAAAATAATAACTCGATAACTACAAAAAATCGTGGAACATACATATTTACATTTTCGAATACCCCAGGACAGAAGGAACCTATGACGTCTCTTTTTGGTCCACCTTGTATATATAGAATACTTTTCTCAAATAATGCGAGGAAATTCAAACTAAGTAAATTAATTATAAATCCCAGAATCAATGACGAACAATGATAATTTTTCACGCGCCAGTATGTTCATTTGTTTCTTCAAATCGAAATTTAAATAAAATCTTCGATAAGTTATCTCCTTGGTTGCCATGTGTCGAAGTAAAAAGTTCGTTCCATTTTTAAATAACATGACAGAGATGAGATTTCATAATAGTAGTTTATTCGGCCGCTAAACCCTGACCGATTCTGTGCCTCCCGCATCCAGTGGCGGTGCTTGGGGGAGGCCTATGTCCAGCAGTGGACGTCTTTCGGCTGAAATGATGATGATGAAACACTGGATTTTTATACTAACGTTACCGGCCGGGCGCTCGCATATATTTAGCATTTTCGATTTATCTCGAAAAAGATAAAAAAATGCTCGAAATTTCAAGCATGTTAGAGAAAAAAATATTAAAATGGCTTGATCTTGAAAACAGTCTTCATTAAAACAATTCAATTTATCTAATCGCAATCTTTCTACAACATCGACTTGGGAGACGTAATTGAGCGTAAACCTTTCTGGTCCTTAGCCACCTTTTAGTCCTATTGCCACCACTTTGCTTTCGCATATAATTTACGCGACGCCGCGCGCTGTCAAAACTTGTGATGTTATCTGAACATCACGACTGTTTTAATTAAGATTTGTAATCATAGAGAATGAATGTGATGGCACGCGTTTATCTGTGTTCTACCTGAGTGGTTGCGATTATTTGAGATGTATTTAGTCTGTCTGTCTTTGCTAAATCATTACTATTTTGAAAGTTCAGGGCTAACTGGGGCAAACCTGGTTTTTCCAAGGTTGACAGTAATTTTCAGCCTTATTTTTAAAAATCTCGCTAATCGCTGTTTAGCTAACTGATGAATTAGCTCTTAATCAATGATTAACTTTTTTCATTTATAAACGTTTTTGGAAGATGGAAGGAGTGCAGGGAAGCCTTTTCGCAGGAGTGAGACAGTACAGGCTAGTAAAAAAATCGTTTATTTTTATTTTTATAAATACTACTTTGGTGGTTGGTACATTAAACCCAATTGTCAAAAAAAAAAGCTTTTATTACAATGCTAAAAGAAAATAAATAACATTTTCCTCGTCTTTCACCGACTCGTGACTACTCGACCTAATGACATGAATCTAATGGCTATGTTCCCAATACCATTTATATTATAACAGATGATTAGGTTTATCAGGTTGAGGAAATAAACAAGAAGTTGGCTTAGATTGCATAACAGCAAAAAGTCCAATATTGGCAATTGTCGCTCAAACATTTGTCCCAACGCAGCTAAGCCTAACCAACTGGCTCTGCGTACTGTTGGCAGCCACAGTAATCTCCAGCTCCATCACCTCCTTGTATCGATTAGCTGGTATCTGTACCAGCCTCACTAGTGTGATTCTCATAACGGTACACATTTCTCTTGTCTCCTTGCCAACAGCCATTACGAGCTAACGATATGAGCGTGCCGCTCGTTTGTCAACGCTTTGTTACTGACTGTACTTTGCCGAACGTGCTCCACACGAAATGAATCTTATTAATAAGACAGTAAAGTTCGGATTTGTGAAGTAACTACGTATAAAATGCTATACAAAATTAACAGGAACGGAATTCGAGATTGTATATTTCTTTTTGTGAATTTTAATGGAAGACGATCATAATTTTGTATGTATTTATATTGAAACAAGTAACAATAAATAAAGATTTGCCAAAAACGTTGTTGTAAAAAAAAACACAAGTAAAGCAAGCTAAGCGTAATTTTACAAATCCTCGTAAATCCTAAACTTCAATAGTTATCCTTTCATCTTCTAAATATAACGTGTGGTCCTTATGTACGACTCGGTCCTAATCCCCGCATCGATGAAAAGACTTGGCTTTTACAAGCTCCCCGTAAAGATAAGCCGAAATCTTATCTGTAGGGTTACGAGGGCCAGGTAGGGATCGCTCTTCGACCCTTTGGGAGCTTTTATGTTATCCTTATTTTCCTTAGAGTATGCATAAGTTAAGGTCCCGAGTGAAGTGAAGGTGTGACCTGCTATCTCTTCAGTGTCTGAATAACTATAAAAAGCTACTTCAATTGCTTGACTTTGCGGTTTTTAGGACCAAAGTTAAGACCGTTTTTATTACCGTCATTTGTACATTATTAAAAACACAATTATCCAGACTTTATGGTAAAAATCCTTGTTATATTCATACTCCAACGTAACCAACTCTTTCTGTGGGGCAATCAAACACCCCTTGTTGGTTCAATAAAGCCTGCTCTCGTACGGCTCGTAATGCCGGAATCTTCGCCGGCGGACGGCAATGCCCAAGAGATTCATACGTTTGGCAGCCGTCACGGCACGAATGTGCTGTTCTATTGATTTCTTATTTACCTTTCATGTTTGCGTTGGATTTTGTACGTCAGTTTTTGATCACATGTCTGTTTAAAAAATATTGCCAATGGCGGCTTTGTAACGAAGATTAAGACGCTATTAAAGTCGAACAACTAATTTTATTGTGTTTGATTAAAGTAACTAGAGGTGGATTTATTATAGGCAAAGCAAAACCATCATAAAACGAATACTACGCAGTAAAATGTCTCAACAGAATAAAAACCTTTTTAAGACTTCAGACTTGCAGATTACTGAGGTATAAAATCTCATAAAAAGAACTCTCTCTAAAAAACTACCATCATATTTATCTACCCTCAAATCTGAAATAAAAACTAGCCGGCAAGGAAGCTTAAGTGCGGTTCGAGACCGGAAACGGCAGTGACGTCATTGTGACACGGTGAGCCCTGATAACTGAGCTCACCAGATTTATAACTTGAGATAAGGGCAGATGACTCTGTTACAGTTTTGATACGGAACACTATTGATAATCTTATGAAACTTACTTTTACGTACCTCAAAAGGCAAAAACGGAACTCTTATAGTTTCACTCGTGTGTCTATCTGTATGTCTGTTTGCAAGCTGTACTATGTGACATATAAAATGAGAGGGCTTATTGTGAGGATCTCAATTATTATTATTTTTAATTTTAATATTAATGCTTTTTAAGTTATTTAAGAAAATATATGAAAATTTGCCATTCTTATCTCCAAAATCAATGAGCCTAAAACGTTGAAAAAAATATAGAAAATAGTTCTAAACTTATAGATTAGAAGAAACATATATGAAGTCTATGGTCTTATAGTATCATGGAAAATCTGCTAATATTTTGGGTACAAACTTACATTTGCAGTTGGATTTTATGGGAGAACATGTTTTGCAACCACAATGTTAAGTTTGTCTTTGGGATAAATTCATCCCAACTACGGAACCCTTCATTGTGCGCGGTCCGACACGCACTTGGCCAGTTTTTTTTAAATAGGTATTATATTTTGATACTATACCTACAAGGTAAAAGAAAACATATACAAAGCACGGAATGAATTAGTACTTTCCTATTGTTCTTGTCTCTACCGCACTCAAGATTGTTCCTTTGTAATCGGCTTGTTTTTTCATGAAACCAACGGTAGGTAGGTAGTTGTTTCCTCTAGAAATATTT
Organism: Xanthia icteritia; assembly: GCA_949128155.2. Lineage (NCBI taxonomy): Eukaryota > Metazoa > Arthropoda > Insecta > Lepidoptera > Noctuidae > Xanthia > Xanthia icteritia. The sequence goes on along the minus strand of OX421950.2, from coordinate 20,458,816 downwards.
ATAAAACAGTTGAAAGGATTTTTATTATTTTGTCAGATGACATAACTGATTCTGTTTTGTGCTTTCTTATTGATAAAAGTACCGTTACTGCAAGTCATGAACATAACATTGATGGCCATCTCCCCAACCTCCATTTGTCGCCCAAATCCCTCCACTTCGACGTCACATCAAATCTGACTTCCTAAGACTTCCGTCTGAACAACTTACTCCAAGTATCTTTACTTCACTAAGTACACGTCGGTATTGCTTTCGATGAAATAAACGCAAGTGGAACTAAGGACCAAGTAATAAGGACCAGGGAATAAGGACCTAAAGACAAACTATAACAGATCCGATGGTGAAGCTTCCGAGATTTATAACTGCAGATAAGGCTTAGTGACGGTTTTTGTCTCAATTGGGAATGTCGTGTTACAGTTCGGATTAGATTACATTTAACCATTGCTTTGATAAAGGTTGTGGATATAATTATTTTTGAAAAAAAAAAATTAAACAGAATTACAGAATCCATCGTTGCTTGATACAAGAACTCCTCAAAGCATTAAGTACAAAACTGATTAAGAAAAACTTAGCCCCTACCATGTCCTGCCAAAAATTTCAGACATTTTCAGGCTCATCTAAAAGTCATTACGGTCAGATAGGCTATCACTTACTGCTATAGCTATAGCCACGACTTCATGCCCCGAGTATTTGGAAGCCTGCCTATTCCAAGAGGAAGTGGTACATAAACACATATAGATGCTGAAGACTGGGCGCCAATATCTGGCAGTAAATCACCTTAAGACTTAGTGCGTTGAGCCAGCCCCTATGTAATTTACGCCGGCTTCGTCCAGGGTGGGATGTAATGGATAAAACATTTAATTACTGCACATATCTCGCCGTGAGCCGGCCCCAGACATACACAGTGGTGTGGAGAGGAGAAGAGGGCGATGTTTTTATGATATTTAATGGAAAATTATTTGAGTATTCATTTATTTACACTTTTTGTCAATTATATGCCAGAATTGATCCAGTTACAAAGTCCAGTTGTTCTTAGTTATTACTGTCTTTTTCTCAATTTTTTGACTTTTTTTAATGATTTTGTCTACCCGTCCCAATGTATATTGGTAGAGTCTAGTTAAGGACAAAAGATGGATAGTTTACTTTGATTATATGGTTTTTGTTATTTTGGACCTATTTGTTTCAAACCAAAACCAAACTTCTTAATAATAGGTATAAGGATAAAAATAACTTCGAGGTACTTGAGTGTCGACGTGACAGCTGGTGTGAGGTACCAAAACACGCAGGTACGCTCGTGATAAACAGTGTACATATGTTAGGAGGGAGCAAAGGACCCTAGGACAAGTGACGTGGCATTTCTCTCCGTGTTAAATAATGACCTCTAAGAGGTAACTCGGAAACCAATAACTATAATACAGGCTGGTTTCTAAACTACTGATTTTCGCGGAACATGTGTTGCCTTTAGTTAGATGAATATCTGGGATGCCCCAGACCTAAACAAAAAGTTGGGCCACCATAAATGGGCCATCCGGTATAATAATATTACGAACATAGCATAATAATTAGCCCATAATGTTCCCACTGCTGAGACACAGGCCTCCTCTCTTCGAGAGGGAGTGGGCTGTATTCCACCACGCGTGCCTTCGAATTTTTGGTTCTAGGACATGCCGGTTTCCTCACGATGTTTTCCTTCACCGTTTTGAGAGCAGTGGTGATGAAATTATTTACACAATTTAAAGCGCCTGTTTGGGTTGGAACCCACGACCTGAAACTCCTATGTCGGAGCCGTCACCACTGGGCCACCACTGCTCCCTTAAATGATTTTACGACTTATTACGAACATAATAATATAATGTTCGTAATAATGATGGCCAAATAACACTATGCAAGCTTGTAAATTAATTTTGACCTTAAGATAATACTTTTTGCGATTATTATTTATTAAACCATAAAAGATACAAAGATGAACTAAAGGGTGCAACCAGAAAGTGGTTAACGGCACAAATATCTGTCAAATTTTTAACTTTTTTGATTATTTTGGCAATTTTTGTCTCGGTTTGGCGCAAAAACGACTAGGTAAACGGATTTGGATGAAATTTGGCATACAGATAGTTGACCTGGATTAACACATAGGGTACTTTTAAAATTTCGTTTTTTATTTTTTGTCTAGGGCATCTCGTAGTTGACCTCTGAGGTCATGACTACTTAACCGGGCTTTCCTGCGGCTGCCTTAAGCTACTACACTCAAGGCCTCCAGCCAGGGGCAAAAAACTATATTAATTAAAACTAGGCGAGCGCTTAAGGGCACCCCCTGTGGTGTACGAACCTCGGCTTAGGGCGTCGCTGGGGGGAGGACAGCAAGATGGGACAGGCTGGATCAAAGATATTTCATGATTATTAATCGGGGAATTTAAAACTACAAGCTCAGCGTCGACACGGGTTGGCGCATCGTCGAGCAAGGGTCGGGGTGGAGTATTATTTACTCGGGAGGGTCGCGATCGTGGAGGACCTCGGCGGCGAGGTCGGAATGCGAGTCGGTGTCTGTGTTTGAGCACTGTACTTGTGGCCCTATTGCTCTCCTGGAGGAGGGTTATGGGGTCATCAGGGTCGGTGAGGATTTGCCTAGGGCGGCGGATCTGACTGATTCTACTGGGGACATAATTGGCGGCCTCGACAACCAGAGGGTTGCGATGTATGGCAGCAGACTCAAAGAATCGCTTGGAATTGCGTTTTAGAAATTGGATTGTGGGGATCTTTAGATCGAGATGGAGGATCTCGTTCCTAACGTACCAGGGGGCACCGGTGATTTTACGGAGGAATCTATTTTGGGGCGTTTGCATCCTATGGATATGGTGGGGCTTTGCATGTGCAAAGACGGCTCCTGCATAGGTCATGATGGGACGAATGCACGCTGTGTACGTACGCAATTTGCGCTTTAGTGACAATTTGCTACATGCATTCAGGATATAGTGGAAAAACGGCTCGCGAGCGAAAAAGGAGAGATGCTGGTCGAGGACAACATCTAAGTATTTGGCTCGCTTCTCCCAGGGTATAGGGTTGCCGAACATGGTGATTGGTTGGGGGAGGGGGGGTTTCCATCGCTGTTTCGGTTTCGAAAAGAGAACCGCTTGGCTTTTATCTGAGTTAACTTCGATCCTCCACTTTCTAAGCCAGGCGCTGAGCTTGTCGACTGAGGTTTGGAGAGTGCGGGCTATCGAGTCAGAGCCCTGCCCTTGTAGTAGATGGCCGTATCGTCTGCGAACAGAGCCAACTGCGCCTTTCTACTCTTTGAGATATCGCTGGTGAATAGCGTAAAGATTAAGGGGGAGAGCACAGAGCCCTGAGAACTCCTGCGCGGATAGGACGGGGGGAGGATATCGCTCCTTCGATGCGATAGCGGAAAGTGCGGCTTGACAAAAAGTCCCGTAAGATGAGCACGAGACGATCTGGCACACCAAGTTTGTAGAGCTTATATAATAAGCCATTGTGCCAGACTTTGTCGAACGCTTTCGCTATGTCGAAGAATACTGCACCGGTTATCAAACCGCGTTGGAAGCCAGCGCTTATGTGTTCGATAATCCGGTGGGCCTGATTAAAATCTCGGTAGTTCCCGTGGAATATTATCCGATCCAACCACACGGGCAAAGCCGGGGCAAAAGCTAGTTACTAAATGAAATTATGAAATATCGCCATACCTACTAAAAATATTGATAGAAATGCTTTATTTTACACCTAAAACTTAACATTCAGTTTTACGATTTTCATTTATTGTTGCCTTAAATATAATAATGATATTGGTCCATTTGACAAAAATCCAGGAACACACGTACTCCTTAAAGTGACTTTATCCATCCGCTATCTCCTATAGCTTGTGGCCACGCGGTAAGCGGGTAAAGTTGCGTTAGTACAATAACGCTGCGTGTTCTCATTACTCTGTTATTAGTGGCGCCGGAGTTCGTCGGGGAACTATCACGAGATGTTCACCTTGTGAGCATAAAGGAGGGATTGTGGTAACAATATTATCTGAGATTAAGTGGAGAGCAGTGAAAAAAAATATCGATTTTTAAAAGAAAGCAACGTTATTTGAAAAAAATATATAATATCCTATACCTATATAGAAATTATTATAATAGATACATGGTTCTGTGTTACAGACTAGCTGACGATGGCTTTTGGGCCCCCTGTATTTTAACGCCTATTAATCATATTATACATAAAAAAAGTAACCAATTTATCATTTCGAATGGTTGATTTTTTTAATAAAGTCTAACCGGGATCACGAAATCGTAATAAAAAGAAAATGTTTTAATAATGCACTCAATTGATTCAATTCCAGTTATGGTCGTTAATGTCATAAATGCATGTATTGAAGCGTTTTTCACGATTTTTGGAAAAAAATGGTGGATAAAGGAGGTGTTAACTAAATCTGTTTTTATTCAATAAAAATATACCCTTGACGCTGCGGCAGGTACTCCTGTTTAATCCCATTTTTAAATTTGCCTACTCTCTCTTAAAGTGGTTTAAAAATCAACGTGACACAGATTGAACTTTTTGGTTGCTCGCCAGTTTGTCTCTAGTGATGTTACTCACTCATTAACGGCCAGGCAATCGATTGTCCCAATTATGTAATTCGAATACTCAATACAAGTTGAATCTAAGGTACAACAGGGAGGTGCCCAGCAGCTGCGTACTTTTGAAACGCACACAAAAAAACTTTAAGAAAATCATCATAGCAAGATCCAAAATACAGCAGTTCAATATTGGTACATTGGGGTTTAAGTCAGTGACATTCAGCTAAGATCAGCTTTGTTCGATTTTATAAAGTGCGTTTTCTCCTACTCATATTTCACTGTCAATCTGTTAATCAATGACGATTTTAATGACAAATTACACGTTATCAACTGACAGCACTAACCCACAGAACATGATCTTGTCACTCTTATTAAAACTCTGTGACTCTGTATATCACAGTATTTTGACGATTTATTACACGAAATAATGTATAATCTATTCCCTGGCTTATTATCTACCTAAGTATTGAATTATAGAATTAAAAATTTTTTTTTTTTTTTTTTTTTTTTTTTTTTAAAAAAACGTTGCCCCACACTAGGAATTTCTCCTGTGTCGTGGGTGCGTTTACAAACATTTAAACTCACATACACAAACAGCCAGACCCGGAACAACTAATTGTAGGTCATACAAATATTTGTTCCGTGCGGGAATCGAACCCGCGACACGCAGCGCAGCAGTCAATCGCTTAACTACTGCGCCAACCGTGCCGTCAAATGACAGTTAACTAGAGTAAGACTACATCGAGTGGCATCTCGAGCGAAAATAGACTCAAGCCTTTTTTATTTACTTGAGTAACGAGTTAATAATATCGAGCCGCGTCACTATCTGACAGTGTCAGAAAGATAACTGTCAAGTGACAACAACACTTCAATCATTTTATTTTTTCCGTGCCTTTCGATCACAGACTACATAGAGATACTTATGCTTTCGATTTATGATATTGATATTTCTGTTTTCCTGTAATTGTAGGATTACAATGAATATGGAATCTTCAAGGTGGTGCAGCAAATGCTGTACCATCTTGAAGACTCCATAATAATTCTGGAGCATATACTCCAGAAAGACGTTGTGTTATTTGTTCAGTAAGATTTCAACGAAATGTGCGAAGAAGTTTGGGAGTGCTGCACATGTGCGGTAACTTGTGAACGCATGGATGAAGTGCGTATTGATGATGCAAAGAAGTATTGAAAGTGTTTTTAGAGATTTAGATACAGGAATATTTACATTCCATGTCGATCTGCACAATAAACGCATTCTGTACCTGTTGACTCCGTGGAAAAGAACATTAATTTGCAGTGGATTCAAGCACACTAAAGAGGACAATAATAGTATTAGTTAGAATACGCTTATTTTGTAACACAAATCATTTTTTTTTCACATTCATGATTTCGGTACCTAGAACATCAATTTCTAACACTAGAGCTGCTCTTTCTGGACACTGTTGCTACTGTTTGGTGGGAAGACTTTGGTACTGCTGGCTGTTGTGCACATATTGTAACGTTGGGCGTGCGTATTTAAGTAATTTTATCTTGGACACGGTATCAAGCTGAGAGGTGGAGCTACCGCATCATTTTTAGATGAAATACTATCCACTTCTAAGTCGTCTGACGTTGAAATTGATAAATTATAATAATAAAATGCTTTGTAACTTATGTGATTTTTTATTTCATAAACTGTTCAAAACACCCTATATTCCTAATATTGATTACTGAACAGTGCACTAAATGATAATACCGATGAGGCCTACCAACTCACTAAACATTAGCTCTTTTAGTGAATTTTTAGGTTATGGTCGTATTTCTCAGTATTCCCGTTAAGGCTAGTACAGACTAGCGCGACTTATAGCGTGACGCGACACCGGTAATTGTTCTTCCGTGAAGTTTTCTTAGAAATTGTTTTGTTCAAGTCGCGTCGCGCTGTCGCGTCGCGTCGGTCTGCACGACGCTTTAGACGAAGTATAATTATTACTACCGCTGTATTCTAGAGACCATAAGGAACAAATCAACATGCGTTTCATTAATAGACGCTAAAATTTTTGGTGGGCCTAATCGCTGAACACTATCTCCTTTGTTATTTTTATTTTTTAAAAGAAATGTTTTAATCCTAAACCCGCTGAGGCCCCCTCCTCGCTGGTAGGTACGCCTGCGGTGCGGGATCCTTTATGTACCGCGTGACGTCACGCGTTTTCCTGCGTCGGTACCGAAAGCTTACCGAGCGCCTTATATATATATATATATATATATATATATAATTATAAATGCGAAAGTGAGTTTGTATGTTTGTTCGTCTTTTACGCTAAAACAGCTGAACGGATTTGGACAAAATTTGGCACATGGGTTGACCATGACCTGGATACATACAGGACAACAAATACCAAACACGCACACATATTTTCAAACGGGTTGCTATGGGTTTTATTTTTTGCCTCATTTTTTATTTTCTCAAATGGTCTCCTGGGTACATGTGACGCTACTGGTTTCTGAAAATTGTGTTTCCAGTATCTAAAATCTACCGTTCAACTACATTCTGAAAATCAGACAGATTGAAAGAGTTCGGTATTTTTTTTGACATATTAATAACGCGGTTTTTTTTTTTTTTGGATTGGAAATTATCAAATAACTTCTCCCGCTCTGGGTGGAGCGGCAAGGCGTGTCAGACTCTTACTGACTAAAACCCAGCCGTGTTCCTTCCGTTGCCTGTACGTTGCCAGGGGCCACGGTATCCCTTTCGGACTTTCCCGCAACCCCGGCAGGCATCGGACCCCTTCACTTGCTGACATCTCTTTGAGGCGCGCGTGAAACACAACGCGCCGTCGACCCGGGCCTGGTCCTTATCGGACGGCGAGCTACCCATTGCTCACCGTCCGCAAGCCCGCGCCTACGGTGGCCGGGAATCAGCCTGCGATTCCCGACGCCCAGGGCGTCTCCTGCGGCGGCTAGGGGCATGAGGGCGCGAAATTTGCCTCTCCCTCACGCGTTCTGCCTCCTCCTTCGCGAGCATTACTGCTTCGCAGAAGGAGGTGATGGCCTCCCATGCCCTCTCGCTCCGTACCATGGCCTGGACCAGGGCCGGACGCGGGAACCAGGGCCGGACGCGAGATAATAATGCGGTCAGGTCAGACGTGACACGGAAACTTCTAAAATTAGGATTTATAAATTTCAGAATATACAAATGTATTGATTTTATGCGGTTTTGTTCTTAAATTAATAAAGCAAAAATTTTGTTTTTGTAAATTTTGTTGTAGTGTTTGTTGTTTTTTTTTATTTGAATTTGGAATTCTAAATGAAAGTGCAGTTCAGTTTCGGTACAGAGTGCTTACCGACCAATGAGGAAACGGCCTTATTGACACCCAAGATACAGGCTTTCCTAGTTTAGGGCCCATGTAAAACCCACTTTAATCTTTTTAACAATAATGTTGTTTTTCTTATTACTTTCTTAGTGCACCGACTAGGACTCAAATTATCATGGTATGCTTGTACTTACTTAGTTACCATGAATACTTTAGAAAACCATTGGATAGAGAAATGTTTTTTGTAGGTACTAGATCGGAAACACATAAATATAACAACGTAAACTGCACTTATGCCCTTTTTTACTTACACTAGGCGGCACATACATAAATACCTAAATAAAAGCGCACTGTTGGATTTTCAACGCAGCTCGGCTCAGCGCCGAGCGCTGAAATTCCATCAGTGGATAATAATTGCCAATAGTCACTTTGTGTAAATAAAAACAGCTATTAGTTACTTAAAAGGCTCCTGAGGTCACAAGCATAAAAATAGAACAAATAAATGAAACCACATGATAATAATTTTCGGAACCAAGTCAATAATATTAATATGCTCTCCAACTCGCACATTGAGAGCTGAAATTCCAACAGTGGAATAATTGTCAATAGTCGCGTTGTGTAAGTATAAACATTAGTTACTTAAAAGGCCCATAAGGTCACAAGCAATGATAAAAATAGAACAAATAAATGAAACCACATGATAATAATTTTCGGAACCAAGTCAATAATATTGTGTTTCTCAACTCGCACATTGAGTTGCAGATGCTCGAATACTTGTGTTATTAGTAAGTTAGTCTGCTGGTTGCACGTAGTATGTTGCGCGCTTCGGCTGCAGACTACGCGAGTATTGCGGTGCATATGCGGCGATGTATGGCCACGGGGAAGTTTGTGATTACTTACTGTTATTAGTAATGTTGGTTCATGGATGTGGCGGGTTTTGTGGGTGTGATGATTCTGATGTATGTTATGATACGAGAGTGGCCAGGTAGATATTGTTGAAGAAGACCTGCTTTTTACAAGATCCACCTGGTCTTAAGTGTTTTCATTCGCCATTATTTAAAAGAAAAACATAATGTAACGCAAAAACAACAAAATGATTAAAAGTAATATACGTTGCTCAGTGCGCTGTCTTATAAAGGCGTGAGCAAACGCTGACGCCGACACATCTGTGATAAATAACATCGGCCTACGTTTGAATAAAATATAAAACCCGTTTTACAGTTTGCAAACAAAAAGAAAATGTTACTCCATTTGGCCAGGTTAGAAATCGACTCCTAGCTTCTGATGGGACCCATCTATAACTGGTTGTATAAAGTGTGATGCAGCTCATAATTATTATCATGAATCGTAATCAGTAAGTAGTTAAAACTGTCTGTACTAAGTAATAGGAAAACAATCTAACAAAAAGTGTATCTGAACAAAACGGATAATTTTATAACTTGGCCCCTAAACTATTTCTGTCTTATTACGAAACGAGTTCTAAGTTTGGTCCAAGCTTAATCCTTCCAGCCAGTTATTTTATTTCCAACCTTATTCCGACTGGTTTAAAGTTCTTAATACAAAATTGACAACTTAGACTCTGATTTAAAATCAGTTTTTGTATTTAGAACTTTAAAGATGTCGAAATAAATTTCGAAATTCAGAAATGGCTCGTTGGTTTAAACCTGGTTCTAAAGATAAACCATGTTTTGTAATAAGGCCGTTTATAGTCTACCATTTCTCGACTAGCCAACGACCTATGCACTTTAATATAGCACTTAGTAGGCATGTCTCCATCCATACATTGTGTCGATACAAGTCAAGTGTCGTGCCACCACTGCCAACTCTCTGCTCACTAGCCCCTGACGCAATAATGTTTAAAAGAAAGCCATAACAGTTTGGCCGACGCCCGTACTGCTACCCGACCATGAAGTAGATAAGTACAGAAGGCTGGCTTTATACGACGACCGAAAATATACGCATGCATACATACGACCCTTTTCACTAACACTAGATGAGACCTAAATGAATGCCTACGTCAAAGCTCGCTGTTGGATTGTCAACGCTCAGCCTAGTGCCGACAGGTTAAAATACAACAGTGCGCTTTTATTCAAATGATGAATGATTTATTTCTCTAAATAGGTTTAAAAAAGCACATTTGAACGTCAAACAAAAAATGTTTTAATACTAAAATAAGGTTGGTGTTTCCTATTGAGACCCCGCGTCGCCTAGTGTTAGTGAAAACGGGCAATAGTCCGCGCACGTACGGTAGGCGACAAAACCCAGTGTTTATGTAAACTAGCCTCTTATGCTATTGATACTCCGTACTACGCTTGGCTGACTCAAGGTTAAAAAGTAATAGGGGCTTACACGGGTCGATTTTCGCCACACGGTTAGGCCGCACGGCGAAAATCGATCTTCTAAATGACAATTTGACTAGGCCGCAAGTGACTAAAATCGCAATCCCCAAAGCTGGGTGCCATCCGACTATTGCCGAGCGGTGACAAGCCGCATGAGGCAGGTGACTAAAATCGACCGTGTAAATGGTCAGTTGCAGGCGATCGCCCGCCGCATGAGGTGCAATTTTGCGCTGTGTTGCTCCGTTACGTTGTTGGTACAGATCGTTTAAAAACCATAGATAAAAGTAGTCATTCTTAATCATTTTCTAAAATAATCAGGATTTTCCGAACTCAATTCCACCAGCAAAGTATCTGAAGCATCACGTACTCTACGTCGATAAATCCATCCACGTTTCCAACATTTGCGTTTCCTTCTTTCTTTCAGTTTCTTCTCTCTTTATTTCTCAAGCAACATAAAATAACATAACATCACGCCTGTATTTCCCCGAAGGGTTAGACAGAGGTGTACTTATAGTTCAACCACATTTCCTCAGTTATGTTTTAGTCTCATGTAATAGGGGGCGAGCCTATTGCCATCAATCGGGCACAAATCCAGACCCCAGGCTGCTACTGCGAAATTCCAGATGGAAAGCCCAAAAACACTTTGCCCGACCCAGGATTCGAACCCGGAACCTCATGCTCAGCAGTAGCACTTGCAACCACTAGACCAACGAGGCAGTCACGTGTCACGAGGCAGTCGTGTTTCTCAAACAACTCTTAAATAATTGAACTACGAACCATTTCGATGCCGGCACGTAAAACACCCGCTCTACTTAAAATTTTCTTCGTAAATGAACAAGTCGCATGCGATTTTTGTCGACCGGTGTAAATGGGGTGGCAATTAGATTTTTACAAGCGATTCGACTGGTTACTTGCCGCACAGCTAAAATCAACATGTGTAAACCACTCATTAAACGATCGACGATCTTAAACTACGTGAAATGAATTACAGTCGCGTGAGTGTTTGCAGTCGCTGTACGTAGACGCGTGTATATTTGTGTGTGTGTTTTCGCTCGTTTCGCCCGCGCCGGCCGGTTAACTGGTCTTCTGCACCCATTTGTTTAGTGGCTGCCGCCGCGCGCACTTTATGGCTCGACGCTGCCAACGAACGCATAATTGTTTTTAATGGCACGCACTTGTCTTTGTGAGCGCATGAAATTTAGATGTCGTCGCTTTTATGGTTGTTTTGTTTAAAGTGATTTCTGCTGTAATTACACACAATCTGAATTTCTATTTATAATGTGATGGCAGACATAATACATCACCACTTGAACATACCCGCACCGATTACAAAAAGAAAATCCTCATTCCCGCGTGGCTCATACATATATAAAATGTCTGAAGCTGTTTATTTAGTTTACAAATCTTACTTTAACTAATGTCAAATTGGTCCTTTATAAAGACAGACGACTTTTGAAGTGGGCTGTATTTCAATGTAGCTTGTTGTTACAATCTATCAGCCATTGCATTAAATTATTATTTATCAAACAGAAAACTTGTCTAAACTCGAATATTTTCAGTAGTTGGCAGTCACTCTGTGTAAAATTATGAAGCACCGCCACCGTCTACAAGGAGCAACAGTCAACACTTACTCACATTCATGGGAAAAGTTTCAAAACTTTTGGTTACATTGTTTACATTTCCATATTCTTAGGTACGAATCTAGAAAACGGCAATTTGGAACCGTGAGTCTAAGTTTGTAGTTTTCACGAGTTTAGAGTAGAATAGAACTTTAGAAGGACCTTTATATAATATAAATGGAAGCAACAAGGACCAAGCATTTTATTAGTGAGGATGATAACATAGACATTAATGATTCTATTGCCGTAAACTGAAATATCAAACATTGAAATAGACACAAAGCCCATTTCAATCCATTTGTCGAGAGCAGATTACCACGAAAGGTTCCTTTCATCCAATGTAACTTTTACGTCCTTTATTAGAACATTATTCTGATTTCATAGTATTTCATGTTCAATCGCCCGTGGCTTCGCCCGCGTGGAGATCGGAAATTATCGCACGGAAACGCACGAGATAAATAGTATCGTATGTGTTAATCCAGATTATAAACTGTCTGTGCGCCGATTTTTTTTTAAATCCTTTCAGCCGTTTTTGCGTGGTTAAGTAACAAACATCCAAACATTTATAATAGAATATGTATATATAATATATTATTCATTGAAAATTAAAGAAATATTAGTTATTTATATACGACCTACTTTACCTAGTACGATACATAATTATTAGTACTAGGTAAACTACATATAATATATCTATGTTTTAGAAACGGTTCATTGGGTAACTGCAGTCACTTGAATATCTGCTATCAGATTGTATGTAAATACCCGCGTCTCGTATTTGTCTTACTGACAAGCTCTTGACTACACATCCAACAATCTGATTTCATGTCTATATCACTATACAATAATTTGTACTGAACAATATTTCTTACCACCAGTCACTGTGAAATCAACTTTAGTTTAACCACATAAAGTTGCATTTCCGGTGTAATAATTTTGGCTTGTGAATGTAAGGCTAAGTACACACGGGCGGGACAGCCGATCAAATAGTTTGTCGTCCAATTACGGACGCGCGACTAGTGTTGGTTAATGGCCAGGCGTCGGCACAATGAAACTTGACGATGCACGGCAACGAGGGGCAACACTTCGATACTTATTGGAGCAGTTAACGGACAAGTTTGCTTCAGGTTGAAAGTAATGATTACGCGTGACGTTGCATTTTTTTATGGGGTCGGATTTTTTTGGTCGAGGGTGACCCTTGACGGAACTTTTCTTTTTTTTTTTGCGTTGGAAATTATCAAATAACTTCTCCCGCTCTGGGCGGAGTGGTAGTAAGTAAGTAAATTTTATTTGTTTAAACATGGTGTACATTATACATTGCATGCAGGATAGTAATAGGATACAGAAAAGTTCAAACATGTTCAGCCGCATATCGTGGCGTATAAATTGGTAGAAAGAGATGGTGCTTAAACCGTGATAATATTCATCAAAATTACATTTTTTCATTATTAATTAAAGATTAGGTATAATTACAATTCAATAAGCATATTTTTTGGATACAATTCAATGTCAAAATAGTCATTAAATAAATTAGTCAATAAAAATATAAATTACTGTCATTAAAAATTTGAATTCCAAATTACAATTCCAAAAAAAATACAATAGATTACAATAACATGTCAAAAATACAACATTGCCATCTCAAAAATGAAGAAAATGGGAGGGCGTATCAGACTCTTACTGACTAAAACCCACCCGTGCTCCTTCAGTTGCCTGTACGTTGCCAGGGGCCACGGAATCCCTTTCGGACTTTCCCGCGACCCCGGCAGGCATTGGGCTTAGCGGACCTCGCCAGTTGTGCTGACATCTCTTTGAGGCGCGCGTGAAACACAACGCGCCGTCGACCCGGGCCTGGTCCTTATCGGACGGCGAGCTACCCATTGCTCACCGTCCACAAGCCCGCGCCTACGGTGGCCGGGAACCGGCCTGTGATTCCCGACGCCCAAGGCGTCTCCTGCGGCGGTTAGGGGCGCGAGGGCGCGAAATTTGCCTAAGGTGAGAACGCCGACCCGCTTCTCTAGCCGGGCACGCCACAATTGTGGCGTGCCCAACCCTTGACGGTACGTAACGTATGCTTTGAAACCATATACTTAATGTAACATTAAACAAATCTGCCGTCGATAGTGATGTTATTATTTGAATAGGTATTCTTTTCGAATAATTTCAGTAATTATGAGTTAAATTATGCATCAGCAGATAGGGTAATTTAGCCTCACTTCTCCGATTGCAGCACAACTTATAACCGTAATAAAAATAAAAAAAACTCATTGACGCGAAAATAAAATTTTAAATCTGCTGCATTCAATTATAAAGCTCAGTACACACTATTAACCTATCTTTATTCGAATAGCGTCCACGCGTCGCCAACCGGTTTATTGGTGACGGATGGCTGGACGCAGCAGGTGTAGCCCGCACCTTACATTACAACAAACACTATTCACATCACACACACTTTATGTCCACGAAATAAGATCTATTTTTGTTTGGGTTATAAATAAGTTATGTTTGTAAGCCTCGTTACAACTTGATATAGGGCGATTGACACAGGTATGTGGGATGTGGGGATGAACGAATGAATATATCTCTGCTGAAGCTATTTTTATCCACATAAGGGGTAACACCCTGTGAACGATAGGGAAGTGAGATAGTGACCGTAAAAATCGTTGTATTGTTAAACAAGTATATTTTTTCCTTATTTTTTTGTTATCTCTGACAGATAATTTTGATACTGTTGTGAATGTCTGTGTTTGATATGTTTTTTTTTTATATAAAATTGAAAAAGACACTGACTTTGTACGCAGTCAGATTTCATTGTGTTAAAAACTTCTTTACATTTTCCGTAAAACATCACCCCAAAATGATCATCTTTTATCATTTCCCCATATAGAAGCCAACTTGACTCGTAAGTTAACTAGTGGCACAATCGCGTATCAATCATCCACTCCCGTATTTAACGAACCAAAAAACTCAGCTTCACAATGGGGGATGACTTTGAATAAAACCCCCAACCCTCCGGGGATGGGGGACGGTGGGGGTAAGGCTATCAAAAACACATGTCCTGTAACGTAGCGCCTATCGGCTTGGTGGGGAATCTTTCAATCGTTATCTTTTATTCTGTGCCGAGCCCCCGTTGTGATAGCGACGTGGTTAATGTAAGGAGAGAGAGGCGAGAAGTTCAGATATTAATGATAATTTTCAAAATGTCTTGATCAGTAGGGCTAAGGCTAAGGCCCTCATCTTCTTTCTCTCGTATCAATGACTCATATTTTATCCGCCCAGTATGTAGTGCATGTCTTGGAGCATGCACGACGGGCAGAAGAGCAGATGCAGCATAAACATGTATTTTTTATAACTCTAATTATTTGTGATAAAATTGGTCTTAGTGGCCCTTAGCCATCATCGCCAAACTTGTTTGTTGTAGGCATCTATTATTATTTGAATAAGTATTCACATAATTTGCACGTGTTAACAATTTAATATGACGCGTGCACGTGCGTGAGTCACTCACACAGTCAAAGTGCAGTAAACATTACTGAACAGCTAAATGATTTACAAGCGTGATTGTATTTAGCAGACTGCTGATCCTTATCAAATTGATTGACGCACTTAAACTACCTAATAAATGCCATTAACAGGTAACAATAAAAAAATATAATTGATCCAATCATACAATTTTAAAAATCCGGATCTAAGTACAAAGAATTGATTTCGTTTCTGATAAAATATTTTCTTAACAGCCTGTGCATGTGACTTTTATGCAATTGCTTTTGTTTTCCTATATTTTTTTTTCTCACCACCAAATCGTATCATTTGTTATCGGTAGAGATAGATCAGAATATTTTTCAGTTTTACAGTTTAAAAGAGTTTCTTTTCATAGCAGGAATATCAATTAGCTACATCATTTCAAATTCCGCTGCCGTCCCCACCTTGGAGCATCTCAACAATACTCTAGTTGGCGTTTAGTGAATTTATAGCGGTTACCTACGGCATCTGCGTGAGATTTATGAAAGTGTGCCACTCGAACACTTACACTTTTTGTGCCGTGCCGCTGTGCCGGACTGTGACAGTGATGGAGCGAGTGACGCGGGAGAACTAGTGTGACATCGGCCTGCGGTGGAAATTGGTACCACAACCGGTCGCACTAGCAGTTGCATATAATTTTCATGGGTAAAAATGGGTTGTTCTCTATGTGCAATGTGGGTATAACAGGCTGGCTCTGGAGTTTAGATAAATAGAAAATTAAAATTCTACATATTGTAAATCACTAGGTATTGTACGTTACTAAGAGCAAAACTCCATTTTTGTATTAGATGCATGTGTCGTATTTACCTTAGACTTGAGTAGGATCTGAAACATTTTATTGGGACGAGATAATATATCGGATATTATGTAACATGTCGCGGAATTGTATGGATACGTCAATAAGCATCCAATTTGTACCAACATGGCTGAGCACGGTGACAGTCCCGCGGTGACAGTCCCGCGGTGACAGTCCCGCGGTGACAGTTCCGCTGTGACAGTCCCGCTGTGGCGCCTTATGTTGTCAATCATATCACTTGATATTTATTGGCAAAAAGAGCATCCGCCGATACCTTTTCTTTTATTGAAAGCATTCTAATATTTTCTTTTTGAACAAATATTTGCTAGACCTTAAAAAAATCGTTTTTAATCGTACGGATTATTTAATGACACCAATGTGATATGAGGTAGCAGATGAACATACATACTCGTACATACATAAATACCGGTCAAAATCATAACCGGTGGTTAGTTTGAACAACGTACTTTAAATAAAGGTCCTAATTAGTTAGCGCTAGAACCATAGTTATAACCAGGTAATTGCAGGCAACTGGTCTGAATGTTATGGGTAACCTGCATATGAAATTACATTGTTTTAAACTTTGGCGCCGACTGATGTTGGTATTGAAACAAAATTAGTTATGTTTGCGACTCTTAACGCCATCTATTGAGTGTATCTGCAATGAAAATTATCATGATCAATACGTATAAAACTATGTTAACGTTATCGATTCTTGATAATATTATTATGAAGGTAATCTGCAACAGCTATCTAAAAAAACAATCGAATGTACTCATATTTTAAGTAGGTACATTCAATAAAGTCATAAAAACACTACATGATCGATTTTATCAAAATGTACCTACGGGGATTATTTAAATTCTTTGCTCGAATCGATTAAACTGAAACGATATGATAGCACTAAGTCCTCCACATTGTCGTGTTAGAGAGTATTACGATAACAGTTAATACTATAAGCTTCACACAAGTGTACGATTAATGATGTATTTCCGTTATTATCGACTTATTAGCTGCAATAACAAGATTCTGAGGTTATGATATCGTTATAACATGTGAATTTACTTAAGTTTATAGATAAACCTAATGTAAGGCCAGTATAATTAATAGCTAAGCAAATTGATTATCAACTTAAATTGTCCGTATATTCCAATCATAACTGTCATTCTCTGATAGTTGTATAAAATAGCTATAATACGGAAAATTTTCGTAGGGTGTCAATTTGCTTGACAATTTATTTCTTCGACTGTACCCACGTACAAGGGGTTTTTTTTGGGTCATGTTTAGAGCGCCATATTGCCTTGATTCCCGGAAGGTGAAGATGCACGAACATTTCACCAAATGTACATTACATTCAATAATAATGGGCGAGCCTACTGCTATAAACCGGGCACATACTCAGCAGACAAGCAACCGACAACAATACCAATGAAAACAATCTTCGAATGCTATTTAATAAAAAAAAAAATAGCTTCATCTAAATTATTCAGCCAGTTTAATGAAGAACCGATTGCGCAACTATCGCACAACGGAAGCGCGGCCCCGTCGCGTGATACTTATGATGCCGAAGATAAATGATATCTGTTGGTGTCAGTTTTTGTGAATACAACAAACGAATGGGTACCTATACTCGGAAGCATCCCTGTTTTTGTACGAGCGAGGAAAAATACCGGGATGCTGCGGCGATGAGATGGGTTCCGTGACGTACCTTACGTTGTCATATGCGTTTGGGAATAGATTACAGACCTACAGGAAATAATATTTATTGTCTGCAATCATACGTCATCGACCAGTTTGGAAAACCACGTCTATTTTAGTATGAATTTACATTTTATGATAACTATAATTACTACCCGGAACTAACTAAATAAACACGCATTATGAGGTTTGTAGGTATTTCCTTACTCAATTTATTTTCCTCATATCTACAAAAGTTTAAGGAAAACTGCACGTGAAACTCTGCTTATTCGATGCACTAAAGACACGTTCTAAGGTGTACGTGGTTTCGAATAGTGCTGACGCAGAACGACGTATAACTGCGTGAAAAGTTGAATGTTGAATATGTTTTTATTATTTTATATTTATTTATTTAATACTTAAATAAAGTACACCAATGTACAGAGGTGAACGTAATGCCATATGTTTAAAAATAAAAGGTAAGGGGGGGGGGGGGTTGTAGCCCCCCCCTTCCCTTTACCTTGTATTTTTATATTATATGACTCCCAACACCCTTTCAGGGTGTGCGTACCTAGTTATAAATCCTATTAGGCATGAAATATTTTTTATTGTGTCTAACGATGATTTAACGAAGACTATTTTTAATTAATCATTAGGTCATAGAAATATCGAACTGGACACGGCTCTTAGTGAAATCATACCCACTTAATTATATCAGTAGCCATCAAGTTTTTTTAAATAATCATACTGGATTACTTGAAGGAGTTTATACACCAGTCCCTTGGTCTACAAATATTTCTTTTTGTTTTCATAGAGCTCACGTGCTTGAGACAAAATAATCTTATATTAAACTAATCCATACTATCTAAATCTATAATCCAAATATTTTAAATGCGAAAGTAACTCTGTCTGGCTGTTACCTTTCCACGCTCACACTACAGAGCCCATCGTTATGAAATTGGATAGATAGGTAGTCTGGGACCTGAACAAGGACATACTTGTAGGGTACTTTTCATCCTTGATCGCAGACCAAGCCGCGGCCAACAGCTGGTCAGCCTATAAAACTGTTTGTTGCTAATTTCCTACCAAAACAAAAGATTAAAGCAAATTTGTATTTAGTGTTTTACCTTTTTACCTGAATAAACTTTGTATTATTATTATTCAAAAACCTAAACAATACTCTCCAGTTTTGGTCAACATTACCTTCCTTACTACTCAAAGACGGCTCAAACCGCTTTACAATGAATGTTTCATTCAACGGCGGTTTATATTTGACTGTCTTGCCGCTAAGATTATTGCTACTTCTGCTGTTTGCTGAGAGGTGCACTCTCCCCCGTCCCCCTCCGTCTGCGGAAAGATGATATTAAACCTGGCGGATGGAATGATGCAACCGTAGGTATTTTGTGGTTCAGTTGATTTGTTTCTAAGAGAGTAACAAGTAGAACATAACATTTGTTTCCCCAAACGGTTGGGCAAAGGTGTACCTGTAGTACATCCTCATTTCGCCAGTTATTTTTATGTCCCATAGGGAGCGAATTTATTGCCACCAACCAAGAAAGTAACAATTAGATTATCTCAATATTAATATGACGCAAGAGTTTTAATCTTGCACGATCAATAGCTGTTCGGATTTAGATACGGAAACAAGTATTATTTGCACACGTTGTTGTAAATCTTTGTACGGCTAATTGCCGATAATCTGATCTGACATTTGCAAACACAGAGACGTAGGTATGTTTTTTTTTGTTAGGTTTAGTATTTCAATATCTGTATAGTGCTAAGTACAACACTAGCACAGTATTCGTTTAAATAACTGCTCAACTTTTATCTTCGTATCTCCATACAAAACTTCTCTTTCGCTATAAATAATTATATATTTTGTAAGCGTCTGTCTGTCAGTCGGTGAAGCAGGCGAAGTTTAAACTTTTACATCTCTCCTTTGAATAAAATATAAATCTTAGTTCCGCAAGTAAAAAGAGAACACAACTGAAAATACATTTTACTTGAAAAGAACGGAGCGAACACTCGCGCAAGTGCGAGCCGATCGCGAATAAATTGCTTACACATACAGACATTTCAATGTTCTGGAGTGGCGACGTGCATATAGAGTTTTCACGACTTTTTTTATAAGATTACAGTCATCATCATCATTTCAACCGAAAGACGTCCACTGCTGGACATAACAAGCACCAATGGTTGGTGGTTGGTCCCTCAAGCACCGCCACTTCGACTGGTTCTGTGCTTTCCGCATCCAGCGGACTCCTGCGGTCTCTACAAGGTCCAACTTGTGGGAAGCTTTGCAACGCTACTTCGCGTCTTCCGGTACGCGGTCACTCCAGAACCTTTCGGCCCCATCGGCCATCTGTTCTGCGAGCCATGTGCCCTGCCACTTAAGATTGACAATTCTTCGGGCTATGTCGGTTACCTTGGTTCTCCTACGGATCTCTTCATTTCTGATTCGATCACGTAGAAGATACAATAGTCTACAATTAGATTACATAATATTTTCCTGTTACAATTAAGGTGCTTTATTTGCATCACCTGCTATTTATCAATATTGTGATCATAATCATGTCTAGACATTCATCGGTTAGACTTGTATGAATTGCTTCTAGTCTAATGACTAAGGAGCTAATACGAAAATAATTAAAAAAAGAAAAACCTGCTTGATAGCGTGTCGATGGCAATCTAAATTGTGTTCCAAAACTAGACATTAGAACTATAGGTATTATCGCTTTTTATCTTTAATGAATATTGTGATAATAATTTTAGATAAAAGAACGCTACATTATTTCTTACTAATACCTATTAGATACTTTAATAATAGTATCAAGGAAACATTCCTGAAGTGATTATTCTGTTTATAACAAACAACTTTTGTTCTGAGAGTATTGAAAATGTAACAACGAAAATCCTGGTGTAACTACAAAGTTTTTATCAGTATAACCAATTATCATTAATTCTGCTTTTTTGCTACCTAGCCTGACTGGATGTAAGATTCGCGATTACCGTTTTACCAATAAAAAGTCAAAGAAGAATAATCATTATTTATAAGCTAGTGTCAGTTTCTGTTTTAGTATCTGAATACACAACACACATTTTCAGTCAATCACAGACTTATATAATAATATAATACGGCAATAAGTTAAACTTTGTATTTATCTAACTAATGACGTTCCCAGTCTATAAACAAAAATTCATTCAAATACTTAATATCCAATTAGTCACTATAGCTAGTCGGCTATGGGTTTTAGCAATCAGCTGATTTTGAAAGTTAGAATGAAAACAACAAAAAAAAAACTTTTTTTAAACTTCGATGTTCGGATTTAGGTATTTTGATTGTTTCAGAATACTCCTATTTACTAGTAATAACTAGTGTTGAATCCTAAAAATACGAGCCGTGTCCAGAAGAACCGCTTTCTGAATCAAGCCGTAAGTATCCTTATTTTAGCCGTTGCTGAAAATTTAAATCTATAATTTAATATTTTTTTTATAATGAATCTATGTTGCTTTAAGTCATACTTCCAGATATCTGTCACCGTAATGTAAAACACGTTGTGATAAAGGTCAGTCGAGACGTTATCGCTGCGTCCGCTAGTTCGTCCGTCCTCCGTATCGATGCGGTCGGGCGAGGTCGTTAGAGGCCGCGCTAGATACGACTGATTTACTAGCGATACACTGTTACATACGATCTGCTGATATAAAGTACTGTGCAGGGTGCTGTGTGGATGGGATGGGAAATAATTGCAGGATGCTGTTGAAGAGGGAAATGTTTCTGTTTTCACCCTTTCATTATATATTTAGCAAGATCGTTTTGAATTCCATTATTTAAAAATTAAATATCTATTTTAAGTTACTTATTATACAAACTGTATAATACTACATTGATCTACTCCGATTTAAGTACAAATGATTAACAGATAAGCAACAAAAAGGTTGTCAAATTGACGAAATTTCATCAGTAAATAGTAGGCATAGCTACCTACACTAGAACTAGAAGATCTTTATCTCCCTACCCACTAACTAACTAGGTCTCCGAATAAATAGTACGTAACTAAGCGTAAAATGTTGACGGTGGCAGCACACGAATCACTCAAAGTGACCATTGCTTTACCCACGAGTTACGAGTTACGACGGATGCATATTCATCGCAGTCGCCGAACCGTACCGAACGAATGTGAAGCGCCCCTAATATACATTAGTGATAGCGGATTGTCCCGCTCCTAATTAATATCGTGTTATATTAAAATTTGGCAGGTTTGTCTGTGTGTTGAATTGTTTTAGATGTGTGATGCTAAAAGAAACTTATCAAAATAAATCAGATTACTTTTAGCTGAAAAACTAGATTTTACTTTAAACTGACTTTTCTTACTGGCTTAGCAGTAAAATGTTCAGTTTTTGCGTGTAGTAAGAATCCTACTATAGAACCTAATGATTTACGAGTATTTTTAATGTAAAGTGAGAGAATGTATCTGTATCTACTTGCACTCCAAGCACAAAGACTTTTTGACTTATCATGTCCGTCACTAACAAAATTTACATCAATTCAATGAAAAATAACCCTCTAAACAACATAATATTTCAAATTAAATCTCCTCCGCAAGTGAAACCGGGGCTCTAAGCGTTGCTAACATAAACAGATCCGCATCTATCTGCCTCAGATCTGTGCAGCTGATATTTGATAATTTATGTAATTAAGATGTATCGGCACATCTGTACCTACCTACCCACGAATAGTATAGCTCAGTATAGTTAATAGTGTTCTGAGTAACGAGCTATTGATTGGGGAGGAGATGTTCTAAGGAAGTTAGTTAGGATTAGTTGCCGTGGAGATAATATGTCTCGTTTCATCTCTTTCTTAATCTAAGTAACAGGATGTTTTTGACATAATTAATAACTGTTTATTATTTTAAAGTCTAGTTCAAGGTTTCAGATAGTACCCGATGGAGAGAAGAGGAAAGAAGATTATTATAACTTGGCTATCTAAGCTTGTTCGAAGATTGCTTCTACTGTTACTATTTTGATCAGTTAGCGGCATTAATGTCCTAGTAATATATATATTTAAATATACTCGTATATTCATTTATTTTCAGGTAAATAACACCCATATCCAAACTAAATTAACAAATTAATAAGATTAATTTAAATACAATAAAATCAAACATCAAATAAAATAAAATGAACTTAAATTATGTTAAAATAAAACCAATAATAAAAAAAATATTAAATCAAATAAAATTAAAAATAAATAAATAATTCCACAATAAAATTAATACCCTCTCTCTGACACTGGTACAGCAACATGTCTGCTGGAACAATGCCGACTGAAAGGGCAATCCAGCCTTCCCGCAATCATCACCAGTACGATGTTGGTGCTAACCCGTACCCTGCGCACTAAGGACATGGCGCGCTTGCGCATGGTCGCGTGAAAGCAATCGGTGTGTGCCTCTGCGAACATACCCGAGGCGCTGCAGTCTCGGGGTAAACCCATCACCGCCCTGAACGCGTTATTGTACTGGACGCGGATGGCGCTGTAATTTCTGTTAGAGTAGCGAGCCTATAGACTGCATGAGTACAGCGAAGTACAGTACGCTCTAAAGAGCGTAGCCTAAACCTCACTAGAGCACCGCGCAAATCTGCGGGCAATCATGTTAGCTCTAACAGACAATGCCCTCCGCTCCCGTTCAATGTCTGCGTGATCTTTGAGGTCGACAGTCAAAACATGCTCCAAGTATGTAAACTGGTCAACCCTTTTCAAAGGAACCCCATTGAGTCTGACCGGAGGTATGCTTCCCGGACATTTTGCACTGGCGGTCTCAAAGATCATACATTGGATCTTCTTTACATTATACAATAAACCGTGACCACAAGCATATTCCTCGCATATCTGTAACAGCTTCCTCAAGCCGCAGACCGAAGCACTCATCAGCACCATGTCATCAGCATAACTTAAATTATTAACACATGTACCGTCAATGTGACAGCCGACTGCTGATCAGCCCGTTAATATACAAATAAAATAGGGATGTTAAGCCACCCTGCCTGACTCCGCATTCGAGCTGATACGCATCCGACATTGCCCCCGCCCACCTAACACTATTAGACTGGTGCGCATACCAGTACTGGAACACGCTGATGAGTTCTGGCGGCAAACCTATGCTCCTCAGCTTGTTCCACAGCTGCAGGTCATACACTACAAGGTCGAAAGCCTTGGATAAATCAAGGAAGCACGGATACACGGGTGTTTTACGGTCTGTATAATATTTGACGGTATGCTTAAGACACAGTATTGCACTTTCAGTGGACAGCCGGGGGCGAAACCCGAACTGATTATCGTGTAGTGTTACCGATCTATTTAACTGTGCATTAAGCAAACCGTCAAACACTTTAGCAGTTACAGTGGCAAGAGAAATAGGCCTGTAGTTACTCTTATCAGTAAGGTCACCAGTTTTATTCTTCACTACAGGTACTACCACTGTTTTCATGAAGTCTGCTGGCAAGTAGGAATGGCTCACGCACAGCGAGTAAAACATAGCCAGTACCCTGGCAATGTGTGGTCCGTGTTGTAGGTGCTCAATGCTGAGACCATCATGACCCGGAGATTTACCTCTAATAAAAGACTTACCTGTAATAGTATACACACAACCGCAGTTATGGACGAAGCCTGTACAGAGTGTTACGGCTCTTATCAGTTACTCTACTTAATTCATGCTTTATAAAAAGGGATACATGACAGCTTCAGCAGTATCTTTGTCATATTTAACACAACCAACTTAAAGAGAAAATCGAACAAAAAAAAAAAACTTACTTGAATTTTATTTTTATTTTCCCACCGTATTTCTAGTAACATAAAATGCTAGAAATCAAAGGGAATACTTTCAGTACACGTTGAAAGGTCTGATTAAACTTTCTAACATTTGTGAAGAAAACACGGTAACTGCAGGAAATTGCTCGCACGCCACCGGTTTCACATAAATTCCACCATTCATTGCTTCAAACAACGGTAATCATACTAAATGACGTCACCGTAGGACGCGCCGGAATCTTGGTTAAATAAAAATAACCCAGCATGTCATATCTAAAAGGTTTAAGCAAGAAGCAATACAATAGTGCCAATCAGTCACTTCAGGCTGTGATTTTTTTATGTTCAGGAAACTGTTGTTTTTTAAGATAATAAAAGTTTTCTCAGTTTTAAGTCACAGTAACGAACATCGAGTAGTCATTATAAACTCCAAATACTGAGGTATTCATACCATTTTAATTGCATGTATCAATTTCAAAATCTTGTTTAAAAACCGGCCAAGTGCGAGTCCCACCGTACAATAATTAGCACAAAACACAGAAAAAAAAACACGTTTTTGTATTTATTAGGTACCTATTTGTTGTTATAGTGTAACGGCTAGGGCTGCGCAGGGTAGGCTGCGCAGGCCATTAACTGATAGGTAGGTTTGGTTAGAAAATAGAAACAGCCGGATAGGTTAAATTATATATTTAGGTACAAGAAACATGGCTGGGCCGTGGGTAAGGTCACTGAACACTTGAGGAAAGGTACCGTCCTTGGTAGCACGTTGTAGACGTGGCTCAGATGTTCAGCACAGGCTCGGAGGCCGGACGGACAAACACCGTAGACTTAGTAATAGGTTCCGTTTAGCACCCTTCGGGTACGGAACCCTAAAAGCATGCCATGTATCGAAAGCAAAAATATACAACGAAACTGGAAAATATACACATGAAACTGTATATATTAATCAAATTACGGAAATCATTTTCCATCAGCGTCACCGCTACGCTGCTACGGTGCTACGCACTACGGTGCTACGTCGCTACGAGTCGGTCGTTATGTGAAAAGTTACCAATTGGAGCGCGCATTTTTAATTAATAGAGAACGTTTTTATCTCTGTTTTTCTTTTACATAATACAAATCATGTTTTTTTTATAACTACAGGAAGGGCGAACGTAGGCATTATGAGATGTCAGCGTTTAATGTCTTTGTTGGAGCAGTGGTGGCCCAGTGGTAATGGCCCCGACTGACGAGTTGTAGGTCGTGGGTTCGAACCCAGGCAGGCGCTTTAAATTGAGTAAATAATTACAAATTCAAACTCAACTCAAACTCAAAGCATTTATTTCAATTAAACCATTTACAGGCACTTTTCAATTGTCAAGAAGTCGGTCAGTCAGAAATATGAAGCTAGTTGCCCATTCCAAAGCGTAGGTACCTTTGGAGAAAAACGGGCAAGAAACTAAAAAAGCTAAAAAAATTGATACAAAATATAGGTTACATCATTCATGTTGAAATTATGCATGTGAGAACAATGTAGAAAGACGGTTGTAAAAGCGTCCGTAATAAAAAGAAAAACAAAAAACCATTCAAAAATTTAAAATAAATTAAAATAAGCCATGGCAGCTAAGAGATGACCAGTCCCAACTGACGGCTCCCGTTCACGAACATGACGCATGGATCAGCACCATTCGATTCAACCATTTTGAAGGGAGCTAAATGATCAGCGAGACATCTGAGTGAGCATGACATACTCACAGCCGCCAGGGCACATTCAAGTCAATGAAAGACATATTACCCGGTAAATGGTAGCTCTTTAGTACATAGTACTCACACTTGTGCTATGCAACTATATAATACAAAGGAGAATGAGTTTATACAAGACAAAGATGGTCTTACAATCTTCAGCAGCTCCAGCAGTATTATCAAAATGTTATTCAATTAGTTGTGGTTGTGGAGCAGGACCAGCAATGAGCCAAGCATTTTTATCAGTGATGTAATCCCCCAACTTATAATATGCCTACCTACATAGTGTGCCTTTTATACAAGATTTGAATGTCATCTCATTCAGTTGAAGTATTCGTTACCACTGCTCTCAAAACGGTGAAGGAAAACATCGTGAGGAAACCGGCATGTCCTAAAATCAAAAATGCGAAGACGTGTGACATCTACCCGCACTGGGCCCGCGTGGTAGACTACAGCCCACTGCCTCTCGAAGAGAGGAGGCCTCTGTCCCAGCAGTGGGAACATTAAAGGCTGATGATGCTGTTGTCTTTGTAATGTATAGTAAGAAGGCCTTTATTAACAAAAGAATCGTTAAAGCCCAGCTGCTCATCGTGATGAGAACTAACGGTGTAGGCAGGTTGCGAAGTTTGGATTCTTAGGCAAGGTGTGATTGGATTTTTTTATCATAAGAGAAATCTACAATAGTTTTCTATAATTTCCAATCTTGTACGAATAGCGGCAATGGATTGGTTTTCTAGCAATACTCCTGGTCTTAATTGACAAAAGGATTAATTAATGAATGAAGCTGCTACAACAATATACACTGCAGAGTTTTATTAAAATTCTACTTGGGTTATTCAAACAAAACGTGTTCCTATTTATAGGAAAATATTCGATGTTTTATCCTTCATTTTGTATTTAATAATCTCAAGAATCTTACTAACCGCGCAGTTTATAACCACGCAATGTTCCATTACGCGAATCTCACGCTCAAAATATAAAACATCACGGCATTTAATTAATAGTGGGTAGGTAGAGAGGATTTAATTCAGGAAATCCATTTGTATGATAAACGCGCGCTGTTTAGTGCCAGTGCTTTAGTGCGGAGGGTTAACTGCCGTTAGTTAACGTCGGTTAAATTGTGCTGGGTTTGTAAATTACCGTTCATTATGTTTAGGGGAATATAAAAAGGAGTAATGTTGATCACTTTATGACTTTTGTTAGAAATAAGAATCAAACACATTTTACATATTTTTAAATTAAATTATTTAGAGGTATCAAAACTTATTCAAAAATAAAAAATATATATTCATACATTATTTTTGGTCAAAAGCTTTCGTGGATCTGCAAGAAGTAACTTCAGTACTTAAAGTTTTTAAAAGGCTTAGTTTTTACTAGTAACAGAAAGTTGCACGTAAAACTACAAGACGTGCACTACACAAATAAAAGCGAGCTTCTTTAAAACATTTCTACTTTAACTGCAGCTACGTCTCGGTGCCACCCGCCGCCTGCAATAGAGACGTACAGATGAATTTTAATGCTGTAGTTACGCATTCAGTGCTAATGGCTCCTTGAGTGGGACACACAGACAGCCAGGCACACACACAGACAGACAAGACGAGAGACAGTACACACTGTCTGCCGCCACTCGAGACACAAATGTACGCGTTTTAATATGCACGTCTTTTTGAGAGTCCGGTGTTTTGAGATCAGGATTAAGTGTTTGTATGTGAAGGTAAGTTTTAGCTTGAAAGCAAGTGTTAGAAACTATGCAGGTATGTAGGATTTTGTTACTAAGTAAGTGAGCTTGATGCAAAGAGACTGCATGCCTAAAGTAAACGTTTCTGTCAGTGTTATATGGGAGGTGTATGTTAAAATATTTTGGCGGCATCCACATCGCCACATGCGAACTACACATCAAAGACCTGACATCACACAAAATCCTGACGTCACACAAATCCTGCATCGTGCAATTAGAGTTTACCGCGCGGACGACATATATAAGACTATCCGACATCATCCAATGAGCAGTTGCCCGCCAGACACGACACCCGTCTGGTCGGAGGATCCTCCCTTTTCTATAGAGGATGAGTGAACTTTACACCCTGTTCCTCACGCCTCTAAAATATAAACACTTATTGTAGCTTAAAAAAATATACACGGTGTAAGGGACAAGTCCGAAAGGGATACCGTGGCCCCTGGCAACGTACAGGCAACGGAAGGAACACGGGTGGGTTTTAGTCAGTAAGAGTCTGACACGCATTCCCGCTCCACACATCCCGCTCTGAGTTATTTGATAATTTCCCACCCAAAAAAAAAAAAAAAACAAAAAAAAAAAGGGACACTGACGCGGAAACTTTTACCATGAATTCAGCACATGATTCAAGACCTCTCAGCGTAGAAAATTTACAGAAGAAATACCTAAGTTACTAACAATATAAACAAATTAAACTTAGCACAATATCTACATAAGCAAACACTATAGCATGTACCTAACAGTATGCCTGTTAACGTAAATAAAAACATGTAATCATAACCTACAATTTACGAGCCAAGCTAGCATAAAACGCTTTCCAAACATATTATATAATATTAAATAGAGCATTAACTTTTACACGTGGCTACGTTATTGTGAAATTAATTGTTATTTTGATGTAAAAAGGGAAGTTCGCAATATTGGGTCTAATCCTAACCCTAACCGTTTTTCACGATAGATGTGCACACCGCCATTACACAAAGGTTGAAAATGACCGTCAGAAGCGAAGTTTAAGAAAACATCAAAACTACATAACTAACCATACTATCCTGTCATCCTTTTTGGGAGAAGCGTTGGCCTAATGTAATACTAAATTATTAGTTCGTTTTTTGAACTAGACATTTTTGACATTTGCGCTTTAAAAGTGAAATAGACAAACTAACTTTTACATCATCATGATGTTAAACTTAGCTTACTTAATATTAGTTAGTATTAACGGTATTCCCTAGTTCAAACGGTGCGTCCGGTCCTAAATAAAACGCGTTGACTGCAGCATGCGTTAACGTGATTACATCGCGGATTACCACTGTAATGCTGTTTTAGTGCTTGTTCTACGTTCGTGAAGCGGAGGTGAACCGGTAATGGATGTTCAGTATTAATTCTATGTTGTCGACTAATATCAGGTGAGTTGGTCTTATGGCCATAATTTGGAACAGTATAATCAAGAATAAACGGTTTGTGTTGTCCAGGGTCTTCAAATCATTATTCAGTTTTTGTAGCTTAGACTTCGTTTTTAGAACTGCGAATTAATTAACAAATATTTTACTTATTCAAAGCTCGTGGTGAATTACGACCCACTCTCACTGAGAGCAGGCCTGTGTCCGAGCAGTGGGAACATTATACAATCATTACGCTTATGACCCACTCTCACTGAGAGCAGGCCTGTGTCCGAGCAGTGGGAACATTATACAATCATTACGCTTATGACCCACTCTCACTGAGAGCAGGCCTGTGTCCGAGCAGTGGGAACATTATACAATCATTACGCTTATGACCCACTCTCACTGAGAGCAAGCCTGTGTCCGAGCAGTGGGAACATTATACAATCATTACGCTTATGACCCACTCTCACTGAGAGCAGGTCTGTGTCCGAGCAGTGGGAACATTATACAATCATTACGCTTATGACCCACTCTCACTGAGAGCAGGCCTGTGTCCGAGCAGTAGGAACATTATACAATCATTACGCTTATGACCCACTCTCACTGAGAGCAGGCCTGTGTCCGAGCAGTGGGAACATTATACAATCATTACGCTTATGACCCACTCTCACTGAGAGCAAGCCTGTGTCCGAGCAGTGGGAACATTATACAATCATTACGCTTATGACCCACTCTCACTGAGAGCAGACCTGTGTCCGAGCAGTGGGAACATTATACAATCATTACGCTTATGCTCAGTTACGTAACTTAAAAACCCCGAATTGCTATCATTCTAATATTCGCAGCCATTTAAATGAAGTGACAGCTACAAAAAACTAAATCGTTATAGTAAGACTTCGGACAGATCGACACTAAACGTTGATATGTGCAGCTGCCCTTCTCTTATTCTTTACTTGATTTCTAACTATAATTCTTCCAAAAGAACTCTAAAACAATTTCACATCATTTGCAATTAAATGAAAGAAAAAGCACATATTAAAATTTCACTTTTTGAAGAAGCATATTACAAATTAGAGGATTATATCCAAGATAATAATACTAAGAAACATGCTGTGCCTGCTCCAGAGGATAATCTAGAATCTAGACAAAATCAAACTGGTTGCTAATTTAATTGTATCATTTATTATTGTTATGACATTGATTTTACATTATGTACTTTAACTCACACACTGACTTATACTTATTAACATTTTAGGAACATCGTGTTCTTTTACAATGTTTGTAAATATGTGAGCACTATGTATTTCACATAATTAATTTGTAAAGAACGGGCGACTAGAATCAATTCTATTTTCTTGTAAATTTTGACGTTCAAAAGTACCTTTTATGTGCCTATTTGAAATAAATGATTTGACTTTGATTTTAACAGCATTACAATATTTTGAGACACGGTATTACATCCATTATTATTGGTGTATTATTTGACATTATCACATCTTTCAATATCCGATTAATATGTAAGCCTTACATCAGTTCTAAAATCCAATTAATGCAAATACATGAAATAGTAATTGAATGTGTTGATCAACGTTAGCATCAATTATTATCCCGATTATGATGTTATCAATAAATCGGTGTCAGGCGGTAAACTGATCACTCGTTTGATTTGTGGCGTCGGGCCAGTGTGCTCAGTAATGTGTAACCATTGGTTTTGTAATTATTGAATTTGTTCTGAGTTTTAGTCCATGACTACTTCGTTGGTCCAGTGGTCGCAAGCGCTACTGCATGAGGTCCTGGGTTCCCAGGTCGGCAAAGTGTTATTGGGTTTGCTCTCTTTTCAATGGCGGCCCGGACCGGCCCGGCCCGGTTTGTATCCAGTTGTTAACTGACGAAAGACTAACTAATAAACATAACTTACAAAATGTGGGTATACTAATAGGTATACCTCTGCCTAACTCTTCGGGGAATGCAAGCGTGTACTGGTAATAATAAATCACCTTTTTGTAGACGTATATCATTAAAAAAAAATGCTGCTCGTTGGTGAGCGCATCACTTGAGAACCGCTGGTCCAAATTGTTTTTTTTTATGTTTGTAATAGACCTAATCAGGTTCTTAAGGAAAGGAAAATCGGAAAAGTTTCCCGAAAAATCTTAACATTTGGGAAAAACTGAACGTCCTCTTTTCTATGGGTCTTTTGTATGAACACTCAACATGTTGAAATGTTGACAGGAGTACGTCTGTCGGGTCAGCTCGTGGCATTTATAATACTGTTATCATCATTGCAGGAATCAAGTTCTGCTGTGGGCGTATACGATATTATTACGGTTATTATTTGCGATGAAGATACTATCCCAAATATACATAAAACAGATTCTCAACTATCTTTTGATCCGAGGCGCGAACTTTGTTCATAACATTAGCTAATACATTCTCTAAGCGGCTGCAACGCTGATCAATATAAAACTTTACGCTCAAGTTGTTGCTAAATATTTCAACAACGCGATTAATTAGCAGCACAAAGATAACCCGTTATTAATATTTGAGCTAGGTGCTGCGGCGGTGTGGCTGCGGGGCGGGAGCGGGCGGCAGCGTGGCGTGTGCGTGGTTATCGCGCTATCTATAAGAAGCGCAGCTTTAATAGCTCGTCGACTCTTTAATTAAAATTTTAATTAAGGAGAGTTAAATGAGAAGTATATTGAAGACACAAGTTTGTCATCTCCGAAAGTCGTCGTCGCGCCGGTGGAAATTTTTTGTTTTATTTGAACGATTTTGAATGGCGACGCGCGAAATGAAGTCGGTCGATAGAAGCAAGTTATTGGCTCCACGATATTTTTAATTAGCGCCAACTACAAATGGGTGCTTTCACCGTTACCTTATTTTCTTATTTCTTTGAAGTAATTTTAGTAATTAATTAAACCTGTAAATGTTGGTTATATTTTAGTTAGATAAATTTTCTTGTGTACAAGAAAATATATCTAACTAAAATGTAACTGTGTCTACGCCTTAGCTCTCTACAAGTACTTGTAGAGAGCTAAGGCGTTGCCTATGTTGTTATCTGCCATTAGTGCCTGAATCATTGTAGTATATAAAATATGATAGATAACAACAGATATAACATAAATTATGTTGCTAATAATTACCGAATGGCAATAATACACAAGTCGACTAAATTGATTCACGTTTATTGAAGGGCGCAAAAACGAAAGGTTTTACTTGTATGTTTACACTACTAGCGGTGCCGTCGCTCACCTAACTATGTTCTGTTGGCATTATAAGCTAATGGGAACGTGAAGTCATAATAGATTCGTGATATCCTCTACAGCATCAGTTGATTTGTTCAAAACAAAACTTATCACTTTTATGTTTTATACCGCCATGAATCAATTTGTTTATCGAGGGGTTATTGTCGGTACAACAAGATTGAATAAACTGATCTGAGATAACTGTCAGTACGTAGATTAGTAGCACCCGACTCGACGACTAACCCTAACAACGCAGGTAATAATTATTCAATTTAGTAACTAGTAATACCTATTAAAGGCACTCAAACACAGCAGCAAAAACCAATGAATATTTAAATGTAATAACCCCCAAAAGTGCAGTAGGTCAACTCACTCAATAAACATCCCCTCAACATGATTGATGTCTGTCGCGTCGCGTGTGACGGCACTGAGTGCTCCCAACCCGCGACAAAACGCGACAGAATGCAACACGACATAAATCACGCGCGACGCTTGTCGCAGCCATTACCGTCTTTTTGTCGTTCACATTATACCCGGTATACATTACGCTTAAGATATTGTTACAGATTGCTGGTTATTTTTCTCTTGCATGCTGCTTTTATTCTGCTATTGTTATGTTTGAAATATGGAATTTGAGTGCGATTGTTGTGACAGAGATGTGGAAGTGTGTTATTCCGCTTATTTTTGTTTAGCAACACTGTATGGCCTATAGCTCTGAAAAATAGTAAAAGACGCTATACCACGAAAAATTAGCCTCCTGATTAGTTTTTTAAAGCATTATATTAGTTAAGCGCACCCAAAACAAAGAAAAATCCTACAGCAGGATTGGAAAAAAGAAAATAGAATTAGCAATTTAAATTCAATTGTTCAGAAGCGACCATCTTGAATTAAATACTCTCTAAATTAAATTAATGCTCATAACAAAAAGTACAAAACACACAGAAAATGTCCATTCTAAATGCAACGACGATAACGTATGAATAAGTTAACGAACGAAGATGAGGCTAAAAAAATAAAAACACATAATGCAAACATTGATTCTTTTCTTATGTGGTAGATAGGGGAGAAACAAATTATAGTTGGCAATATGTATACACATGGTGTTCATAAAATATTGTAAATAATCCATGGCGTAGGACAGATAATGAAATGGTGCAATCTGGGCGGATAGAATGGGGTTGTATGGAACAAAACACACATGAGATTTTTGAGACAATCTTCATTGGAAATTGGTTTTCTTTCCTTAGGGTGTATACTGTCTACGCTCTCATTCCGAACACGATCGTAGGTACTCGTATTTTGTAAGAGACACCGATCGCAAAAATTAGCTTTTTTTTTTCATACAAGGTTATTTATCAAAGTCTTCATTTGGTGTTTGGGAGTAATCCCAAACACCAAATTATTCGACAAATAATTTGACAGGCGCAAAGGACTGTCACGAACATGTGAAGAAGTCGTCTTTCCGGATGTAATTTAGCACACACATTGCTTTTATCTAGATTCGATCAATTAGATAGAACCCATGATTGTGAACCCATTGTGAGCATGAAGAACATCTTGTTCAACCTCATGTTTGTAAATATATAGTGATAATCCACATGGGGAGGGGGAGGTGGTGCAAATTGGACGTAACACTGTTGGTGTTGGGACGTAAGCCGCGCCGGGAAGCGCGGTGACAGCGCGCGAGATTGGGCGCTCATTTGTACGCATCGATATTATGGAGAAAAATTACAACATAATTACGAGATAATTTTGTTCAGAGAGCCTTATATCTTGGGCTTATGTTACTGTAACCTGAAAATTAACGCACTTTTGATTAACATGTCACAAAACTTTATTTGAGATTTTATGGAGACTTTGTGTAAACTGGGTATCTCGACTTGATGTATGAAGATATGTATTACCGTACCATTAATCATGACTCCACTGTACTTCTCTATCTATCTGTATTTAAAAGCATTATTCCATAAATCACCAAAATGACTCCGTCGATTAGGAAGGGGAAGCTTCCATATATAACTCCTCAACTTTTACTAAAACAAGCGTCAAATAAATTCCTGCCACTTGTCTCCACGAGGGTTGCTAAAGACGCCGTCAAATACCAAACAGGTATTTAAATATCCCCAACAAAATAGACGGAACCCATTAATCAGGGGCCCAGGTGTGTAGTAGGGCACCTAAAATTAGATGTACGCGGGCCCAAAGACGGGACCCTTGGGTACTCGTTATTTATAGGAACCCAAACACGTGGCAGCCCCTCGTTTACATTTACACCGTGTATTCTGCTCTCGTGGAGTATAATTTTGAAGGCTCACGGTTTATTAAAACCTTAATACGAACCAAATTGATATTCACCCTTTAGGCGGGACGTGAGTGGTAATTGCAGACACACTCAAAGGTATCTACAAAGGATGTGGACCGGAATTTGTACAGAGATAACATTACAAAGTGACATTCATGTTTACTATTTTGCTGTGAACTTTATTTATTTATTTATTTACTATTACCGCTTTCATTTTTTTTACAGGTAGGAACCCAATACCACAATGCAGTCACAATTTCCACACTCAGAGACATCACCCAAAAACCGATTAAACACCACCACCAACAAAAATGAAGTCTTTTAAAGTGTCCTATTTTGACTGACAGGGTCCAAATGTATATCTGTCGATTAACGTGGATAATCAATTAACAAGTCCCAAGTAACGACTCCGAGTACTGACACTAGTTATACAGAGGACAATATGTTAAGTGTCACACTCTGGAATTCCACCAATGAGCATGTAAAGATATCCACTTGCAGAGACTTGTTATTATTACCTGCTTCTTAACAGCTATAATTCAACAAAAAAAGAGCATTTTACACACACTAGTAGTTCTATGTTCTATGTTCTATGTTAGGGGGTTTGGTTTCCGCACTTAGTCCGTTAGGTGGACCATTGTGCGTGGGCCATAGCGGCCGTTTGGTGGTTATTCCAACCAGCCCACCTCCCTCCAGAAGCTGATTAGGTCTCCTGGTCTGTTTAGAACGTCTGTGTATGATCTGGGTGACCCGAGGGTTTCTGTTCTAATCTGGGTGACGCCCGTACATTCGAAGAGCACGTGCGCAACGGTCTCCTCAGCCTCCATGCACGCCCTGCACAGAGGACTGTCCGTTATGCCTATTGTGTGGAAGTGCTTGTTTAGCGAACAGTGTCCCGTGATGGTCCCCGTCACCAGGCGCAGGCCGTTCCTGTCCAGGCGTAGCAAACGCCTGGTCAGCCTGCTGTCCAAAGATGGCATAGCCTCCTTTGACTGCCCGCAACCTGGTGTCGAGGTCCACCAACGTTCCGCTTGTGTGTGGGTAAACTTCTGCAGCCACCTGCGTATTTGGTTGAAGGGTATGGGTACGATAGGCTCGGGTCCGCAGACTGCCGTGCTGGATCCACGTCTAGCAAGTTCGTCAGCCGCGTCGTTACCTAGCGATCCGCTGTGTCCTTTTATCCATTGCAGTGTCACCGTGTTGCGGCTAGATACCGTTATTTGTTCTAGTGCATCGTGACATTCTAGTGTTAGCTTCGAGGTAGTATATTTCTTCCGTAAGGATTGGAGAACTGAGGCGCTGTCGGAGAGTATGCGTATGTGGCTGTCCGTAACCCTCCTGGCTTCTAGGGCGTGGACCGCTTGTATGATGCCCACACACTCCGCCTGATAGACGGTGTTGAACATTCCCAGCGGTCTGGATATATTTATGTTGAGGTCATGTGAGAAAACTCCGACTCCGGTACCTGAGTCGGTCTTTGATCCGTCGGTGTAAACTCTCATCTCTTTTGGGCCTGAGTAGTCACACTGTTCTTCTGTAAGTGTTATATTGTAGTGTCTTTGAAAGTGGTGTGTTTTCGGGGCTTTGTCGCAGGGTGATGCCATCATTGGCTCACGTTTGATCGCATCCTCCTTAATGCGTATGTGCTTAACTCTGGAGTCGTTGCATAGGGTTCCTGTTAAATGGAGCCTAAAGGTGGCCAGGGCCGCCTCCTCCCGCACGATGAGGTGCAGAGGTGGCAGTCCCAGCATTGCCTGTAGAGCGGCGGTGGGTGCAGTTCTCATACTACCAGTGATTGCGACGCAAGCAAACCGCTGTAGTTTTTCGAGATCTTTTTGGGCTGTGCACCGGTCTGTCCTGGGCCACCAGACCAGTGAGCCGTATGTGATAATCGGTCGGATAACTGTGGTGTATAGCCAGTGGGTGACCTTGGGGCTGATTCCCCAATTCCGGCCAAGCAGTCGTTTGCACTGCCACAGAGATATGCTGGCTTTTGTGGTGATATAGTTCGTGTGTTTTGCCCAGTTCAGTTGTTTGTCCAGATAGATGCCCAGGTATTTGGTTTCTGTTGAGAGGCTTAGGGTTGTTCCGAAGAATCGTGGCAGTTGTAGTGTTGTCAGTTTCCTCTTCTTCGTAAAGAGAACCAGTTCGGTTTTTGTAGGGTTTACTGAGAGTTGGTGATTGTTGCACCATTCCTCTACTATTTTCAGGGCATGACGCATGAGGTTGCATAGAGTGTTTTCGTGGGTGCCGTTAATTATTATGGTTATGTCGTCAGCGTAGCCTACGGTGAAATAACCTTTGTCGTTGAGTGTTTTGATGAGGCTGTCTACTACCAGGTTCCATAGGAGAGGCGAGAGGACTCCCCCTTGCGGGCATCCCTTCGCAACGATGGCTCTCGTAGTGTCATTTACTGTGACTTGTACAGCCCTTAGTTTGAGCATGTTGGTGATCCAGCCACTCAGTGTCGAGTCTATGCTGTGTCTGTCGAGGGCCGTGTTTATGCTGTTGAACGTGGTTTTGTCAAAGGCGCCCTCGATGTCAATGAAGGCAGCCAGTGCCGAGCACTTGTGATCCACTGCACATTCAATTTTGGAAACCACGCTGTGGAGCGCTGATTCCGTTGATTTGCCTGTGGAGTACGCATGCTGTTGTTTGTGTAGTGGTTTTACCCGGAGAGGTCCGTCTCGGATGTGCCTGTCACAGAGTCTCTCAAGGGTTTTCAGTAGGAAGGATGTGAGGCTTATGGGCCTATAAGCCTTGGGTTGCGTGTAGTCGGTTTTGCCAGGTTTGGGTATAAAAATGACCTTCACCTCGCGCCATGCGACAGGTACGAGCCTGAGTGCTATGCAGGCTCGAAATATCTCCACTAGCCATGGTGTGAGATAGTCCACCCCCCACTGCAACAGGGCTGGGAAGATGCCATCCAGCCCTGCCGACTTGTATGGCTGAAAGGTGTTAATAGCCCACTTTACTCGGTCATCTGTTATCATGTTGCGTGCTCGTGACCAGTCTTGATCCGTTGGGGTCCATTCTGGCTCAGCCTCCCACGTCCTGTCCTCCAGGACTGCACAGTCTGGGAAGTGGGTTTCGAGAAGGACCTTACTGGTTTCACGGTCAGTCAGTGTGTAAGAGTTGTCGGGTTTTTTAAGCGCGCCGAGGGTTCGGTCCTGATCGGTTGACAGGATCTTCCTTACCCTTGCGGCTTCATTGTTTGTCTCGATGGATTCGCAGAACTTACGCCATGCTGTCCTTCTGGCGGTTCTAATCTGCTTTTTGTATATATATTGGGTTTCTTTGTATAACTCCCAGTCATCCGGGAGTCTAGTATTTTTGGCTCTGTTAAATTGCTTACGTAGCGCATCTCTGAGTTTACTAAGTTCAGCGTTCCACCAGGGGTTTCTCTCCTTCTTGGTCTGTGGCGCTCTTAGTTTACAGCATGCGTGGTATGCTTCGGTTATATATTCAGATAGTTTTGTTACGGTGTATTCTAATTGTGTTCGGTCTCTTATGGTAAATTGCGCTAGGTGTTTAGCCAATAGGGAGGCCAGGAGGCGTTTGTACCCGGGAACATTGGTGCGCCTTGGGTTTCGCCTCGGATCGGGTTTTCTAGTGTTGGTATTTAGTGAGAAGCGGATCCTTCTGTGATCAGAACAGGAAGGTTCGTCCGATACGTGCCAGTTTGTAATAAGGTTTGTCGCGTTTTCCGTAGCAAGTGTTAGGTCTATAATTGTTTGTCCACGGACTGTGACCCAAGTGGGTTCTGAGCCGCGGTTTATAATATTAAGGTTAGTAGAGAATAAATAGGTGGATAGTACCTCTCCTCTGGAGTTCGGTGCGTCGCTGCCCCAGAGTGGGTGGTGGGCGTTCGAGTCGGTGCCGATGATCAGGTCTAGTTCGGCGCGTTCACAGTGTTGCACTAGGTCGGCCATCTCTTTAGGCGGGCAGTCTAAGTCCTCGCCTGGCATGTATACCGAGGTCAGTACAACATCTGGAACGCTACCTTCGGTCTGGAGCCTGACAGCTGTCAGATCTCTGGAACAGAATTGGGTGAGTGGTGCGATAGGAATGTCTTTGGGTATGTAGATGCAGGTTCTTGGCTTATCTGAGCTGTGTGTGTTGAGAATTAGCTTACCTCCGATGTTACCGAGGCCACATATTCTATTGTTCCTGATCCACGGCTCTTGGATCAGTGCGATGGTTCGGGGCTTGACCTCCAGTGCCCTGCGTAGGTTAGCCGTGGCAGTCTGGCTGTGCTGGAGGTTGGTCTGGATGATGTTGATGGGTGTTGACGGCGATGGAGAGGAGTTAGTCGGAGGTGGATCCATCGGACAGCCTCTCCCCTACCTCCTCTCTGTATTTATCGAGCTCTACCCCCGGCGACGAGGCGAGTAGACGCTCGCTCCAGCCAGGTGATTCGGGCGGATTGGTGTCGGCGTCATCGGCCATGACCGCTCGGGCCATGACCTCCTCCAGCTGGTCGATCTCTGGGTCGTCCGTCTGTGTCAGCGTCGGTTGTGCGGTCTTAAGGTCGCTGTCGGTCTGGACGTCAGAGGGTTCGGCCGTGGGCCAGAAGCGTACGTATATCGACCCGAGCAGGTATGATATACGTCGCTCCCTGGCCCGGACCTTTACGGCTTCCTCCGGTGGCACACCCAGGGTCAAATAAGTCCCGTAGTTGTCGCCACCGACGGTAGTCGCCCTGTACAGTGACCACCTGGCGATGTCGTACCAGGTATTCTGACGGATCAGAATACCTTGGAGTCTGGCTACGTCACCTCTGTAGCGAGGGACAAATAGCGAGACTCGGACACGGGTGGGCACGTCAGTCTGTCTCAGTACCGTGAGTGTCAGGTCTGTATCTGGGAGTCGTATTTTGGGCACGTTCTGGGTCAACCAGGTCAGGGCACAGTCATCCTCGCACCACATCTGCACGGTACCTTCCGCTACCCTTGGGTATCCGCGGAAAGCAGGGAGTGGCGCCGTCGGGTCCGTGTCCATGACCAGGTTTTCCAGTCCAGTCTTGATGAGTTCAGCCTCGTCCTTTGTCAGGTCTCTGGAGGGG
The DNA here is from genome assembly GCA_949128155.2 of Xanthia icteritia. Taxonomy (NCBI): domain Eukaryota; kingdom Metazoa; phylum Arthropoda; class Insecta; order Lepidoptera; family Noctuidae; genus Xanthia; species Xanthia icteritia. Next base: position 20,418,755 of record OX421950.2, on the reverse strand, counting down.
GGTGGAAGGCAGATTGCTACGGCCAGCCGCGCAGGGATGTCCTTCGTGGCTCGCGCGTAGGTCCTCTGCTCCCTTTGAGCGGAGTGGATTCTCACCCGTTTGGCGTCCCCCTGGATCGCGCTCGGTGAGGCCGTGTCGTCAGGGCGTCCCCTCTTCGCCGGTCCTGTACCGCTCGGTCCAGGTCGCGGCTTAGAGGTGCCAGGCTGGTTATTTTTTGCCGGCGACGTCTGGTGTGAGGCACCACCCCGCTTGCCCCTGTTGTGTTTTGGTCGAGGTCGGTCGTGGGATCCGTCTTTGTCTTGGGGTCGGCTGTCGGTCCCGGCGGACTCGGTCGCCTGCAGAGGCTTTTCGCGCTGGGTTGCCCCTTCGCAAGCACGCCCCTGCAGGCGTGGTTCCGCGTCCGGCCGCTTTGCGCGCTGAGTTTCCCCTTCGCGCTCTCGCGGCTGGTCGCGTGCATCCGGCCCCTTTTCGCGCTGGGTTTCCCCTTCGCGGACTTGGGGCCGGACGCGCACCTCCCCTTCGACGTCCGATTGCGCTTCGCGCTGGCTAATGCCTTCGCGGATTTTGCGCTTTCGTTCGCCGATTCTCTTCTTCCGGGCCTGGATTTTTTCGCGCTTAGTCAGCAGGCGTACTTCACCACAGGCAGCCGGAAGAGTGTTGGGGTTGCCAGATCCATCATCTTCCCCCGTCTCTGTTTGTCTGTGTTGGTCTGGGTCTTTGTCCGGGTTTGTTTTGCTGTTCCGCACGGTGCTCTGTTGCCAGAGGCTCGTGGGAGGCACAACCCGTGTCATGGGTATTGGCGCGTTGGTCGCAGCCGAGGTTGGGTGTATGGGCGCGTTTGACGCAGCCTGTGTAGTGGGCGCTAAGTCAGCAGCCGGCCGCGCTAAGAAGCGCGGCAACAATCTCTCTATTAGGCAGTTTGATGCCCCCCCCAGAATACGATGGGGGCTGACCGCCGGAGCGGTGTGGGATTCCCCGGCTTGGCCGGGACCCACCTGGGTAGTTATTTCGTCATCCTGCTGCATTGTAACGGGTGGTGGGCTTTTTTGGAATCGAGGTTACCCTTCCTCTGGGACCGACGGGATAAAGGAGAAGGAGGGACGGCGTTTGTTGGATGGAGGGTGTGGGTTCTTGGGGGTCACCCTAGGCTTGGGATTTGGCCTAGGGGTTTAGGATCGACGGGATATGTATGAATAGGGAGGGATGGCTCGGTTTGTTGGTGGGTAGCATAGGAAGAGGTATAAAGGTTACCCTAAGCCTGGGATTTGGCTTTCGAGAACTTCTCTTGTCCGGGATCTTAAGAGAGATGCTCCGAGTGCAGGATCGCCCACTAACGGTCCAATATAACCATCAGTGGTCGGTCCCGCAGCCGAAGTTGGGCTATCCGCAACCTGCCCACCCGCTCGGTTGCATGAGAAGAAGTGCCTGGCAGTCTGGGTCGCCCCACCACGGATGTACGTATACATTTGCGTTGGAGCGATCCAGCCTTCCCCGAGCACACTAGTAGTTTCCGGTATCTTCAATTCAGCAGTCTATAAAGTTCCGAGCTTCCGAGCGATATCACTAAACTGCTTAAAGTACGTCTAAATTTAAACGCAATCAAGTGGCATGTAGGTTCGCCGAAGCGATTTTTACTTAAGATTTAGTAGCTGAGCGAGCGTGCCAAGTGCGGGCTTACTGGCAAGCCAAGACATTGCCAGACGGCCGAACATTGGGCGCGCCAATCTTGGGCCAAACCAGCCAGCCAGTGTTCCAATTACTCACAATGAGAATGCATGAGTTGGAATATAAAAAGAGGATGTTACGATCTCAGTTTCTTGCGTTAAGAAAAAAACTAGAAATTCTGGCAGACACACAATAGTAATAAGTTTTCCGTAACTTGGAAAATATTTTAGTTTATTTTATGATGCTGTACATTTTTTGGATTTTATATTTTTGTTTTTGTATTTTATGATGTGTGACTGTATAGTTTTTTCAATAATTTTATTATTAAAACAAGTTGATTTACTTATATTTAGATGTTTGTTCCATTCATCAGCCCACATTTAATTTTTAGGGTTTCGTAGTCAACAAGGAACCATAAGGGTTCCTAACGGTTCCTAAGGGTTACGAAACCCTAAAAATTGCCATGCCCGTCTGTCTGTCTGTCCGAGCTTAGCTCAGAGACTTTTAGTACTAGAAAGCTATAATTTTTATAGGGTACCTCCCCTACACGTAAAGTGGGGATGTTTTTTTTCCTTCGTTATCCCACGGTGTCGTCGGATCGGTCGTTGATAAATATTGTGAGTGTGTAAAAACCATTTTTGGGATCCGTTTGTGAAAATTAAGCTTTGAAGTACTAATTTTTGTTAGAGACAAGTGTCCCCCATATGTGAAAAAATCACGTCAGTAGTACCTATATATAACGAAATTAAAAGGAAAACCATCACAGCTATACTCTACAAGTTAACGAGTAATAATCGACCAACTTACATTTGCAGTTGGAAAAACATGTACTCAAAAACAAAACATAAACATGTTTTTCAACAATAATGTTAAGCTTGTTCTTGGGATAAATTCATCCTAACTACGGAATCCTCCATTGTTCGTGGCCCGACACGCACCACACTTTGGTGCCAGATTTCCTATTGCTATTGAATTCCTGATCATCATAAAATGTGTTTAGAGTTTAAAATTGCATGCATGCATTAAAAATAATAACAACGCCAGTTATTACTCATTCCAATTCAAAATGTTCTTGCAATGACATTAATAAGAACAAGGGGAGCGTTCATCAAAAGCATCACTCAAAACTGATCCTTGTTGACTTACAATTTGACTGTGCATGTCTTCAATCTTCCTTGCACTGTAGATATCAATTAAAACATGAGAACAGGGAGACTGTTCTCATCCATCTGTAAATAGCAACAAATGAGTGTATAATTGCAGTAATCCGTCTGTCCCGTGGGTCTGTGAGGCAATCAGTCGCTGGCGCCGCGGGCGGACATTTGCATCGCGGAGGATGCAAGCACCCCGTTCACCTCCTTCACCCCGCTCACCCCGGTCGCCCATCTCGCCCCGGTCGCCCCGTCCGTCGGCTGTCGGTTGAAACACTGTTGAATATTAATATGTACTTGCATCACTTTGATATTTGGCGGATGGACTTTGAAGTTTCTTGCATGTTTGTGTAATGAGTGCTGTAAGACAGACTACATTCCAGTTTGATTGTGGGTAGCTTATGAGTTGGTTTATCCGTCCCTAGTATTATGTAGGAGCGACGAAGCTCGACACCACTATTAATAGCCTAGAAACCTGTATTTTGAACGATCAACATTAAACTGAAGAATTAAATCTCATGCATCCTGTTATTATAAAATCTCGATAAATCACCACAAACTGCGCGCACCTACAAGTCTGCCTTCCCTGTCAGGAATCGCAGGTGTAATGCTAGCGGAGCGCGTTAGTTGCAAGCGGCACTAATTCTAGCTGTATTAATGAGACCACAGAGTAAACAGTTACAGAAAGTTTATTTCGCACAATGATGTACGACAGCAAGAACACTTATTGAGGCACTGTTTGTTTTATCAAAAAGTAGGAATATATAGGTACATAATCTATCTGCAAACAGAGTAGTAGTTTTACTACTACATAAACGACTAACTTCTCTTGGATAGTTACGCTAGCCCTTCATTCAGAATACCAGTCGTTATAAACACGTACTCTTATTTTTACACTGAGTGTCAGATGTATGTTTAATATTTTGCTGTAGTGAGTCTTCTGTCCGTTTCTTCTATGAAATCAGACGCCCGGTATCCTTTGACGTTTAACCTAGAAAGGAGAAAAGGCGTGAGTTTTACACACATTCATACATTTCTATGTCTGTGGACACCCAGCTATATAATGTGCAGACATAGCTTTGTGATTTGGTTTATGTAGAAGTGTTGGCATTGCACGCTGCATCTGTTTTGTAATCTGACATCGTGTCAAATAATTCTTAAAGTATTAATGTCAAGTTGTAATTTTAGCATGTTTTATCGGTACATACAGTTATGATAAATGAAGTGTGTTTGTTGCTTTACCTTATGTTGATTGGACATTCTAATGACAGGTATTTTAAAAGGCTCTAATAAACCAAGGAACTAACAAATTATTAAAACCCCTCCAATACTTCCTGTCCTAAATCCCACAAACCACTGCATCCTAAACTAGCGACCTCTAAGGATAGTCAGATAAAAGCCATAGCATGTCCCGTCGCCGCAACCGATTGAGCAAGCGATAATCAACCACGGCTGGCGATCTACTGACGCGAGTTACTGGAAAGCGTTATATATAGTGCACAAATATAGGATTAAACTAAGTTTCGCTAAAATATTTTAAGATGTCTAATCACTTTGCCACTGTTTGGTTTTTAAATCAATGTGAAATAACTTTAAAGCGTGGAGTTAGTATTATATGTACTACTTGCTTTTTATGACACTTTGACAGGTATTAGCTTAGTTATCGTGATAAAGGCAATGTCAATTACAGCCACCTAGATAAAAAAATATTTTATTTTATCTATCGGCTGCGATGCGTTAAGTTGGAACCATCACAAGCCAGTGTTGTTGGATTTCATTAAGAAGCTCCGTCTAACTCAAACTGCTATTACCAAGTTTTGTTCCCACAACCTGATAAAAAGTACAGAGGAAAACCAAAAAACGGGCGAATGCACCACACAATACATGTCTTTTGTTAGTAACAGCGCCTCTTGTTATTAATGTCATTGCTCCGAGCTTCGTCCGCGGCGCGTCGCGATCCCTCCGTACAATATACATGCGTACAAATGTGTTTACCTCTTAACTGATATCCGCACCATTAAGTAATTATGTTATGAGCAGAATTCAAAGTGCTGATTTATTGTAGCTGATTGATATTAACGCGTCATTTACAGTGATATGTTGTTGGTAGGGATATGTAATGGTATATCTGGGGGCACGGCAGTGCCCCCGCTAAGTCGAGAAAAACAAACAAACAAAGGCACAGCCGTACCATCTTTTCTCGAAGCCTTTCAGGAACATTTTCGACCCCCTGTAACTTCGTTATGGATAAAGTCAGATTTATAGCCTGAATTTTCAGTGACCAAGAGGGCTTTTGTGTAACTAGGTATTATGTATATTTCCAAATTACATTCAATTTGAACCTGTGGTTTAAGAACTATTGCAGATCAAAATTCCTTAATTTTGTCACTGACATACTCACCGATTATAAAAATTTTCAAGTACTTCTAGCAGATACACAAGCTAAAAGTTTTGAACACAGTTAGTGTTTAGCCTATAAAGCAAGGAAAAATTAAAATATACCGCAATTTCAGTCCCGTTTTCTAAATATACGAACTGCCGAAGTAACCTGTAATCCTATACAGGGTGGACTAAAACGAGACGTCATAAAAAAAAAATTGTCGACGGCCGCCGCCGACACGTCTATGGCTGACGTCAACGAGTGTCGACGGCTGCAGTTGCTTCTGCGTTCTAGTTAGTGATAAGCACAAACTAGAACGCAGAGGCAACTGCGGCCGTCGTTGTAAACAAAGGGCACCATATTTTTTCCTCTTTTAAAGGCCAAGTCGAGCAAAGTGTCGAATAAGTACCAACTTTTTTGTGCTATTGTGCAAGCCTACATTCCGCCTAGGTTTTTGAAATGATTTAGGCAGCAAGTAGACAAGATATCAAGAATAACAGAAATACAGCAAAATAGCACATGAATAAATCGAATGATGTTTATACGAATTTCCGCCTCACCTCTTTTAAGGGGGATGCGATAAGGCGGCCCGCGAAATTAAAATTTTCTTTCGTTTTTTGAAATTTGCAGTTCAGTGTCAAGTTGTATGTTGTTAAAATATGATTCGCGACCGTAACAATTATGGCTTTACAGAATTATAATCATTAGAATCAGCAATACAACTCCATATTAAGTTAGAATAATCCTCAAATGTTATGATTTCATGAAATAGTCATTCAGTAGGATTACATGAACTTAGAGAGTTGTATTGATGAAATTTATGATTATTATTCTATAAATAAACATTTGATACGGCCGCGAATTATATTTAGATCAACATACAACCTGATACCTACTGACCTGCAAAATGTAAAAATCGTAAGAAAATTTGAAATTCGCTGGCTACCTTGACGTTTTCGCTTTATAGGCTAATTCGAGCGAAGTGGTCAATTATCTATCAACTTTTTTGTGATATTGTGCAAGCCTACATTTTGCCTAGGTTTTTTAAATGATTTAGGCACCAGGTAGTATTTTTTTTATTTTTGTAGTAGAAATTTCGACTCTGTATCACTCGAACGTAAGTTCCTCGTTTTTTATCAAAATTTTTGTAATCTGAATGAATGATAGGAAGATGATTATTTTATGAAAAGAATATTTCATAACAATGAAAATTGAAAAATATAATGTGAAAAAGCCATGTCAAAATAAGGACAGATTTTTTTATAAGGAGAGATTTTTTTTTGCGGTTCCTAAAGTATTTCAAGTAATTTTAAAAAAATATTAAAAATCGAAAACTCAAGAATCGCGGAAAATACATGGGGTAATTTTGGATACCCCTGGGCATGAGGAATCAATATTTTTTTTATGACCACCATTTGGATCACCTTTTTTAAAGCAGGATTTTTAGCCTATCCACCTTCGAAGGCCGATTACAGCGAATACTAGAACAATCAGTGCTAACTTTTTTTACTATTTTGGGTAGCTTAGGGACCTACATAGTTCTGAAAGTCAGCTAGAATCTATAGAACCTCATTTTTATATTTTTAAATTGAAGTTGAAAATTTCATTCTTACCACTAAAACCATAAATTTCTGCTATCGATACTTTTTTGAATAACTTGCAGGAATGTTAGGAAGTTACATTCAAGAGGATATTGCCATAAAAAAAAACTGAAAAAAACCCACAACGAAAAAAGATATAAATTTTTGAAGCTCCAACGGTTGAAAATTAAAAATAATAACTCTACCCCTACATGAGGAATCTATTTTTTTTTATGACGTGTCTTTTTGGGCCACCTTGTATAAGTAATATGCGTTTACAAAGTTACTTTTGCAGTTCATGCACTTTTTCGTCACACTACCTAAATAGATAGGTAGGTATAAGTACAGTAAGCCCACGTTCACACGGACTTAGTGCATACAAGTTATCTTATACTTGGCTAATCACCTTATCTTCTTTGTCTTTGATAATTTATATGTATAAGAGTGTCGCGTTGCAAAAAAACTAAAACAAATAGGGCAACTTTTTATGCTGGTGTGCGAGACAACTACGTCTTACACTTGCGCGACGTCATTGTGTTTTTCTAGTATGCATACATTTAGCGGCTAACAGTTGGACGCAATTTGACTGTCTATATAGGCTTATTTATATCTGTGTTTTTTTATGTTATGCGCAAGTTATTGTTTCTATATTGTAACTGTAAGGTCAACATTTATGTTACTCCTCTGAAATTTTGGCTTGCTGAATTGATTTTATCCTAAGTGCTTTGTGTAAATAATTCGACTGTTCAAATTTAAGTAGTTATATTTTTAAATAGCAAACATTGTTACAGCAGAAAAAAAACAATTTGTATTTTAAATTTGTTTTAGAATGTTGTATGTTTTTATAAATAAACAGGATTATCTATAGAACTTGGCACCCATTTAGATCTCAATTCCTTAATTGGCGAGGGCGACAACCACGCATATTCTTAATATTGAACTTGGCTCCCATTTTCACATTTATGTTTTTGATGGAATATCTTAACTTTTTGTAAAGTAATTATTATTATTCGTGAATCAAAAGTGATCTGTAGAATCTATTCTCAAATATAAGTAGGTACCTAGCAAGACTGTGTAAGAATGTATTTCATTCATAACACAATTATTACAATTATTGTCCGCAATGATATCAGATCGCTGAGCCGGCTAACACAGTTGCAGTTTGTGTTATTATTGCTTATTAAAGCTTTATTAAAAAAAAAAAAAACGTGTGCAGTCGGGGGAGCCCTGTCAGGAACGAAGTTCCTTCTCCCGTTCTATACAAAACGATAAAAGAAAGAAAAAGAAAAGAAAATACGTTTAGCGTTAAAAGCGTCTTTTAACGCTTTCAACGTTTTTTCCTGCGAAAGAAAAAGTTTTTGCTATTATAATTTCGAAAGGCGCTAGGTGTTCGTAAAAATTGATTGCTTGGAAAATATTTTAAATCGTAAAAATTTACTGTTTTATGATGTTTTTCTTTGTATACATACAATTACCCAGCTGGAAGTCATATTTCAACTTTCTAGGTCATCTGGAGGTGAGTTAGGTTTTTGATGACGGTATATATCTATCTATTAATCTATTTATGTCAGTCAGTGATAAAAATGCTGATTTTTTGACGTTTACATCTCAATAACTGTTTGAGCTGTATTTATGAAATTTGGGGTTCTAGTAATCAATGGGGTTTTAATAAATAAACCAAATTTCATGTGTTTGTGTTAAATAGATTTTGAGTTATGAAAGGGTCAAAAGTGGCTCCAAATGGTTCGTGTAACACACGGCTGCTGCGTCGCCAGTTCTTGGCTTGACACGCTGCCGCGTGTTGAGATACTATACCTATGCACACGCACCGTGTCGAAGGCAAGCGATGAGATTCAGATGTTAGCGATCTTATAGCAGGCTAAATTCAGTTAGGTAACTATTTGAATTTCATAAACGAACAATTTGTAAAAATATTCATCACCTGCGTTACCTATACCTATTCACATGGTTAGGGACTAGGTGCCTAGTGTACCTATCTAATGGAATTTAAAGGTAGGTACAATCAGTCTCTTCGAAGGTTACTTGTAAAATGGTTAATAAATGAAATCAGTTGGCACCGTCATTTGACAATTAAACTGCATGTAAATTGAAAGAAAAAGCAAAAATAATTAGGTATAAAACCTTTGGGATCTACCTACGACGCCGCAGATAGACACACAATCTACTTCCCACACAATAGGCTATTTAAAATAGTAGACTATTCGTATGTGACATAATCACATACGAATAGTCTACTATTTTTGCCGTGCGATGGCCAAGTCATTCTATTTTTACGGCAACTCCTTGTTTGAATTCCATCATTACTTTGTTGTTCTGTATTATATTTTATTATTGTTACAACTTAAACTTTCTAATTAATGTAATTATTAAATTTAATTTGATTCATTTGACTGTATGATTATTGATTAATTAGAATTTATTATTTTTAATGTATTTGATTATATTATTATTAATTTATTTGATTTTATTATTGTTAACTTATTTTTTATGATTATCTTTTTATCTGTAATTACCTAGTTAAATCAAATAGGCAAGCTATGTAAGTGCTGTGCACTTTAAGTGACAAGTTCGCTGTAGTAATTATATAATAAGACTAAGTTCTCTGTTAATGTCAAAATAAAATCATTATTTTTACCTAACGTGGTATAGTAATCTTATTCTAGGTGCATCGTCTTCACATATAATTATATAATTGATGTATACAAGATATTGTGAAAACATTTTAAAAGAGTAACGGTGGAGTTTCTTGCCCATTCTTCTCCATACGAAAACTACCTTTTGGAAGAGGCAACTAGAACAATTATTATTTTTCTGTAAATGTTGACGTTCAAAAGTGCCTTTTTTGTGCCTAATTGAAATAAATTATTTGACTTTGACTTTGAAAATGTTTTTGTGAATAAGTCGTTGGTGTGCCATAATAAATAAAAATAAAAAATAAAATAAAAGTCATTCTATTTATTAAAGACTAGCTTTAGCCCGCGGCTTCGCTCGCGTGGATGTCGGCAAATGTCCCGCGGCGACGTACTACCGGGATTAAAAGTACTCTATGTGTTTAATCCAGGTTATCATGGTTATCGACGGTATTCAGGTATTCAGGTATTCAGGTTATAGACGTGTGTCAAATTTCATCCAAATCCGTTCAGTCGGTTTTGCGCCAATCCGGAACATACATCCAGACAAATAGACAAAAATTCTAAAAACTATATTTGCGGCATCAGACTCGTACCCACACCAGGCAGCAATTAACCTAACCTTTTTTTTTTTTTTTTTGATTACTCGGGGAAATCCTCATGGATGTCCTCCGCCCTGGGGAGGGCGGAGGGGTCTGTCAGATTCTTGCTGACTAAAACCACCCCGGTGTTCCGTCTCACACTTGCACCGGGGATCACGGGATCTAATGCGACATCCGCGATCCCCGGCTAGTGCCGGCCCGCCTCTGCGGGCCACCTCGAGTTAGAGGGGAGTGAGGTGTTAAACTCCCGCCTTACGTCATTGAGAGGCGCGCGTGGAACACTACGCGCCGCCATCTCGGGTCCTAAGGAGTAGGGGGCGACGGATTTCCCCAGATCCGTCGCCCCTGGACCCATTTAGGGGGGCTGGAAGAGGGCGTTATCCGCCCTCCGCCGACGCCCGGTGCGTCTGCTGCGGATCGGGTTAGCGGAAGCAATCTCCCGCTCCCTTTCCGCAGTCTCCTTCTGCGAAATGACTGTTTCGCAGAAGGATACCACCGCGTCCCAGGACTCCTCGCTGCCGACCATTGAGTTGACAACGGCTGGCAGCGACAGGTCACTGCCTACACCTGAGATGAGGGCACGGCGCGGCTCCTCCCAAGCGGCACACTCTGCCAGCGTGTGCCGAGCCGTGTCCTCCCGACAGTCGACGCAGTGGTGACACCGAGCGTCCGGCTCCCTGTTTATGCGACACAGGTACTTCCCGAAGCAACCATGCCCCGAGAGCACCTGCGTCACCCGAAACGACAAGGAGCCGTGCCTCCTCCCGAGCCAGCGCTCGAGCACCGGCCGGACTGCTCCGATGGTGACGGGGCCGGCGGTAGGGCGTGAAAGCCTGTCCCGCCATTCCGCCACCAGGGCTGCGCGAAGCTGTGACCGACGCAGCTCCAAATGTCGCTGCGTCAGCCTCTCGCCTCGCGCCCTCGAGTCCTCGCGCCACCGATACAGGGACGCGAGTACCTTCGCCTCGAGGTCCCAGGGCGGGGATCCGGCCAGTACACAAGCCGCCTCGTAGGAGATCGTGCGATACCCCCTGATGACTCTGACGGCCATCGCTCGCTGCGGCTTCCGCAGGACAGCGATACTGCCGGCCGTCAGGTCAGCCGCCCAGATCGGGGCCCCATAAAGGGCCATCGATCGCACGATCCCCACGTAGAGCCGCCTACAGGCGGTGCTCGGGCCTCCCAGATTGGGAAACAGCATTGACAGCGCCCCAGCCGCGCCCAACAATTTGGGCGCTAGCCGCTGAAAGTGGGGGCCGAAATCCCACCGGCTGTCGAGCACCAATCCCAAGTACTTCATGGTGGACTCGACAGCGATTCGAGACCCCCCGACCACGAAATTAACCTAACCTAACCTAACGTACTATACCGTATGTTGTCACTCAAACTATGGATAGTTGACTTAAATATTTAAAAAAAACGACCGAGTAAAAAAAACATACGTTATTTGTTTTAATAAATATTAAAAGGGCTTTTATCCGACACCGTCTGCAAATTCATGGATATGCGCCCGCCTGAGTGACATTATACCTATTAAAAACTATAAATACACCTAATTATATATACATATAAGCACAAATAAGACCCAGCCAGCTTCTTGCGAACTTTAATTTTACATAACCGGTCAAAAATAAATACCTTTATAGAAATCAAAATAAAACAAATTAGGTACAAGTAATTAATTAATTAGATATAAGCAGTTATTTACGTACATATTATTTTAATTTTGAATAAATCACCCCAGTTTTAAATAAAAAAAAAAGAGTTTTAAATTAAATCTATAGTTATTTTCCTAGGTAATCCGCTGTTATCTGTGGTAATAATTGATTAATAATAAGTCAGTAATAGGAAATTATATCAGTGATAATGATGTGTGAAAATGATATGGGTTTGATTTATAATTGTTTGTGTTGTGAGAAAATAAAATGAAATAAATTGCTTAACCTTTTGTGTTCAATAATTTCATGATGATGATAAAATTAACTTTTTCACCATTGCAAAAATGAATTGCAACATCAACAACAACAAACGACTACAACAACATGTCACACATACAATAACAACAACAACACATCACAACAACAACATAACAACAATTAAAACAACATTTCACAAAGTGAAATGATTCATTTTTATTGATTCTCGTTTTAGTTAACGCAAACTAGACGTTTCTTTTGTGATAAATTTATTTCACAGAATTTCCTTTATTGCAAAATCGTGTTTTTATGCCCAAAAATATGCTATATGCTAATATGATAATACCGGTACTTCATATCCTAAAATTTAATAATAATAATTTTAATCCACTTTGTCATTTTATACCTTTACTTATGTATAAACAGTAGTAGCTGCTAGCCATAACAAAACTCAACCGGGTCTCCCACACATCACTAACAAACTACGAAAGACAAAACACGAGCAACTTGCATACGCAATGAACATCCGATCTAACCCTGCGTCCGCCACACCACCGCCGGCTCTAAAAATGAATTTTAATGGTCACTTAGACCGCTATGATGAAAACAGCACGCTTAGCCCGCGGCTAATACTCCCCCGCTATTCTATGTTTGAAGTTATTTCCATTGAGGGACGTTTTTGAGGTAGTTTAGGCCCCGCTTGAGTAAACGTCGTGCCGTCTGTCACTGATATGTGATGCTATTATTCGTGGCTCTTTTGTTTTATAGAAGAACTTTATTGAGGTATTTGTGTTTCATGCATAATAAGTGTGAGGTTGGGACGTGACAGCTGGGAGCTCTGAGACCGTGTGTCCGTCTAAAGACAGATAATATTGTAAAAGGAATAGAAAAGAGAAAAGACTGTAATACTTTAGGTTGGAGCAACTTTATAGCAAAAGTTTATTACTTAGGATATACCTAACCTTATTTTTACAGGGAACTATGTATATATGCCATTACGTCCTTTGTTTTATTTTCATTTTTGAAATATGTATTTTTATGGAATATCAATACAAAGTCAACAAACAGTATTATATTATAACAAGGTCTTTAGAAGTAATTCAGTGTAGGTATCAATCCTTAAGAAAATTTGAAGAAACATAATGCTATCAATATTGTATAAGATCCCAAAATTTCTTGATGAAATGTTGTGGTAAAAGGAATAATTTATGAGCCTATTAAGGCTCATATTCCTTTAAAAATAAATGAAAAATAAAAACAAATTATGATCCAAATCCAAATTATTGTTAAATGTTTAATGTTACACTCCCACATACTTTGAGCCGTAACAACAGCTTTATTCAAATGAACTTTTGAGCAAAACTACTGAAAAGATTTTTAAATTGGCAAAAACTATTTGAACGAAATAAATAATAACATGTTTAAAAACCATCAAACTATTGCTCAAAATCTACCTCATTGTCTGATACACAAACACATAAGTACACTAACAACATACAAACACAAGACAACCAACAAAAACTACACATAACGACGCGTCAAGTCAAGCACTCAGCTCTGTCGATAACAAGAGTTGGATGATAAATTCGCGTCAACTGTCGCGCGTGACGTCGGTGGCGTGACACGCGACCCGCGTCACGCCATTGTGTCATATTGACGCGTATTCACATCGCCTCTGAAGGGTTAAGGTATTTTTGGATGTTCGATTTTTGGGGATCGTGTGCTATGATTTTTAAGCGGCCGTGTTGAAAGGCGTTGCAGATGTGTGGACGCTTTATGAGTTTTGTGATTTAATATTAGGTTTTAAATTTATAAGTTATAGCATTTCGTGGAATGTAAAGTGCGGTTGCGTCACTTCTATTATCATATCTTAGATATAGGGAACCAAGCTGAAAAAAAAAAATCAAAACAAAAACCCAATAATTTTTAGTTCCCAGCCCCGTTATGACATCCTCGTTGTAGGTACTATAGAATGGCAACGTGTCTGGTTCATCGTGTTTTTCTATAGGATCATCGTAGTGTTCCCCAAAAAGTAATTTATTCGAGTCAATTGAGAGAGTAACAGAAAAGGTAATGTTCTGTAAGCCGTAGCAAATGAGTCTACTTGTCTACTGTATAAATTACCTCATGTTTTTCTTTCGTTTCGGCAATACGGATAAACATAATGAAAACACCTACATACTCGTAAATAAGGCTAAGTAGCTCGCTATGATTCAGACCTTAAACCTTTACACAGAAACTTTGCGTACATTAAAATTTAAGAAGTACCAGGAGAGGAGAGCAACCAGGAGCGTCGGGAGAAATAAAAGTGATTTGAACATCGGGCGCCACGCCGGGCGCACAGGTGGCCGCGATTTGAATTTTTAACGGCGACCGCCAGCCGCCATTACCGCGCCCCGCCATCCGACCGCTAAATACTTCAAACTCTAATTGAATAAACGTGTCGTGAATTCAGTATAATCGACAAAAGGCACCGATGAGACGGAGGACGCTTCGTAATCCGATTGTCCGAGTTTTAAATTTATTTAGATTGGCGAAAGGATTTCCGAATATCCGTCCGAAGCCCCCCCCCCCCCCCCCGCGCGTCTAACAAGGCCCTTGTTTCACAAACTTTGGTTGAATAACAAAATATCAAATAAGTCTTCCCCGTTACGTTTGTGTAATTACTTCGGAGTATTTTATATTAGCTACAGCGACAGCGAAATTAACATTTCAATAATTCACTTATGGTTTGGTAACAATTTAGATAGAGATTTGCTAAAATTCGTGCATTGTGAGAATCTAGATTAGAATCGAGTGACGTAGGTATCCTGAATAATTAATGTTTCTTTACTTAGTTAAGTTTGAAGTCAGTACTCATTAAGCAATCTGAGCGAGGAACAGCACATTTAAAACAAAATCTGGAGTTGCTATCTCAAGTTACCTGTTGAAGTTCAAAATTTACCAAGCAGTGAAACGCTTCCAAAGTAACTCAACCTATTTAAAATGTATAATAAAAGAGCAACGAAAGTTACTTAATTATACCATCGCATCGCGAGCGAACGTTTTCTCGAGCGCGACCATTTTTCAAAACTTATCTCTTTCATTCCTCGTCGCGTCTCGTCATCCGCAAAGCGACTAGATCTACATAATTGCAAAGATACGGCTCCACATCGTTCGTCAGATGTCGATATTTGTATTCAAATCTGTGACCAAACCGCTGTTAACCGTGCGAATGGCGGCGGGGTCTCCCGTACCACCGCCATTACCGTAATCACAAAGACTGAGTTAATGGCCCCGTCCCTGCACCCCGACGCCGTCGCAGCCCCGCATTCGTCTTCGCTAATGTAAGGCGACAATTTTAATGAAGCACAACCATGTCTTGCGTTGGCATTAGGAATGCTTCGGTTTAGTGCACCCGGTCAAACCGCACTTGTTATCTCCACACTGACAATATTGTGTTTACCCCTCGAATTAAATTGCCTGTAGACTTACTCTACCTTTTTTAATTTAATTTGTTTGTAAGTCGCTGAAGGTCATCTTGTTATTTTGCAGAAACTTATTTTTATTTGTTACAGACTTTTTGCAAACAAAACACATTATTCATTAAAGAAACATCTTTATGTTCAATGCTAAAATAAGGTCGATCAGATTTATTCTTTAAAAATAATATTACAGAACAGACAGAGGATTTCAGCCTTGAAATATTAAACACGTGTAGGCGATTTCAGCAAAATAGGAAAAGTCTACATACATTTTGTTTGTGTCTTCAAAATATTTTGCGGAATAAAGGCATGTATTTGCAGTATTTGAAATTATATATGGTGGACATAATGCGGGACGACATCGAAGGTCTTTGAGAGTGGTCGTGGATCGTTAAGCTGGTGCCGTAATACTTGTTCGATAAAACGACCACTGCAAAGCGATGCAATGTCGACGTCAAAAGGAACCGGCGCTGCACTGATAGCTAAGCTTTTACGCTGAATTGCTGAATTTTCTCTATAGATGCTAGAAGGTTTGGTTCATTCATCTAATTTCAAAAGTAAATATTTTATCTATAACTTCTGCTATGTTTACTTGAAAAGTATCTTAGATGTTTACAGTTCTTTGTTTAATAAAGCTGTTTAAACTCAAAATAAGATTGCAATTTATCAACTTTACATTAAATCTAAAGGGAATTTGTGTCAAGCGGTTACCGTAAATCCGCCCATAAAATTAAAAAAGCTCAAATAAAACGTAAAAGGGGAAAATATAATAAATTTTGAACTGGATAAAAGTGATTTGGGGTAGATCCGCTCGGCATCTGGCAATAAAATTAACTCCCGATATAATATCATTTGCTTAGAGGAAACAAAATAAAAGAAAGGAACTCATCGGCGCGCAAAGAGGGCGAGCTCCGAGTTTCACGGACCCCGTCCGCGGCACAAGTGGACAGCGGTAGCGGGACGGGGGTGTATTAGAAGATTTAATTTTATTATTATATTCATTTAATTCAGACTAATTTATTTGTCCATAAATTGTTAATTACAAAGGTCTTAAAACTATGTTAGTCATCATTTATAAAATTCAAAATACAAAGATAATAGAATCACTCATGTCAAAAATCATAGTATCATCTCGTCACGTGAAGCTGGATGGACTTACCTAGCACTGCAGACTCTGTTCTCTCCGAGATCATCCTTAGGATTCTGTTGGCGCTCCCTCGAATCCGGCGCATCAGAGAAGCTGTTTTCTTACGTATAATGGCGTAAATGTCATCGACTTTTGCATCAGCAAACATGCCCAATGCACTGCAGAATCGAAGGAAAGGCGTTATTGTATTGTATGCGAAGAGCGTTGTAGGCTCGCTGGGTGTAGGTGAACCATAAAACGCTGGCATAAAAGTTTTGGCAGTAGGCCCTAAACAGTGTTACTTTTAGTCTACTGTACATGTTGAGACCGTTACTCTCAACATCGCCGCGCGCTGGCGGCAGTGAACGAGGGGTGCGGGGCCAGCGGCGAGTCAGCCGGCCGCACGACGGAAGGCGGGCCCCCGCGCCACATCAGTCAGCTGTTGCACACCTCCACGCACGGCTGCGCTTACGCGTTTTTCATTATTCTACATTTATTATTTCCTTACTACTTTATAACCGACCCGTTGTAATTCATATTTATTCCTTATTATACATGTTATACAGTCCACTCATTTTTATTTGCTCCATTACGATCTATCGTCGCGATCATTGGTCCTTCTACCGTTAACGTTTGAACCGAACAAAAAAAAAACGGTCTGCATTCAAATTTCAAAAAATCAACGGTTCGTCGGTTGGAGAACAAAGGACTTCATCTTCGTGTTCCAAGTTCTACAAGAGCTCCTCTTTTTCTATGTGTCATCGCCTGCATTTGGTCATCGTGAACGTCGATACGGCAACAGCCGTCTTCATCGAGTTCTAATCAACGGGCAGCGCAAGAAAAGATCAAGACAAGAAGACTTTGAAGTCATTTTTACGTCAACATTCGTCAGCTGGTACCGGGAAGGTCCCAGGATCTACTCATCGGAAGCACAGTTCGTCAGCTCATCATCAGAGGTTGACAGCATAAAATCGTGAGAACGTTCCAATTCCTTTGTTCCAACATTTTGCCTGGTCATTTTGCCTATCCAAATTAATTTACAATTAATTGAACTTTTAATAATTACAATTCAATTAATAATCCCGTCAATTCATAATCTTCAGCCTATCAGCTTGTTTAAACATTTTCTTTTGTTTTATACTCGTACAGTATCACGGTTATAAGCCATTTACAATAGTAACTTTATTTTATTCAGTGTCCCAATAATTCCATTGTTTATGCCATTTTTATTCTAAATTTATTCTAAAACATAATTAATACAATTTACAATCGATATTAATTGATTTATTCCATGTAATTGAATTGAATTTAATTTGTTTTTAGTGTGAAGAAAACACTGCATCATTCGTAGCATTACTCAGCAGATTCGATCGGAAACGCCTAACGCTTTTGTAATAGCAATCTCATTTCTTACTGCTTATAGCTCTCGTGCCCGCTACGCAACTTATTGCTCATCGTTTAGTATCAGTAACTTTCGTTAACATATTTTAATCATATCTACTTATTTTTTCATCTTCTCTTTCTTACTGCTACTGCTAAATTTTCACTGTCATGGCTGATGTGAAAAGTTATATTAAGAAGCGAGCTTCAATAAAAGCCAAGCTTACGCAGTTTACTTCTTATTTAAATATTTCTAAGTCTTGCGAAAAGTTGAGTGAGGTACAAGTCATCGAAATCGAATATCGACTTAATATATTTGAAAGCTTATACGAAAAATATGATGCATTACAGGATGAATTAGAGGCGTTGGTGGATGACCCCAGCGAGCAATATGCGGAACGCGAAGAGTTTGAGAAGCTGTACTACGGTTTGGTGGCTACTGCACGCCAGCTGATCAGCGGCGCAAGAAAGCTTCTTGAGGGGGACTCTGCAGCCGAGGTGGATTCTTGTATTACTAGTACACACAAACACAATTCAATTCGTTTACCCAAAATTGACTTACCTAAGTTTTCAGGCAGCTATCATGACTGGCTGGAATTTAGAGATACCTTTCTGTCTATAGTACATAACAACAAAACTTTAGATAAAATCAATAAATTACACTATCTCCGTGCTTCCTTAAAGGGTAGTGCTTCTCTTGTTGTTGATAACCTTGACTTCAGATCAGAAAACTACGACGCAGCCTGGAAGTTACTCTGTGAGAGGTATGACAACAAAAGATTGCTTGTCAACAATCATGTGCAAGCACTCTTTAATGTTCAACCTATAGATAGAGAGTCAAGTAAGTCACTACGTTACACAATTGACACAACAAATAAAAATCTTAGAGCTTTGGCAACCCTTGGTCAACCAGTTCAAAACGCCTTCGTCGATGTACTCATCATTTACATAATGACCAGTAAGCTCGACCACGTTACAAATCGTCAGTGGGAAGAGCACAGAAACACTTTTTCTGAACCACCTACATTATCTGCATTCACTAACTTCATCAGTAGCAGGGCTGACCTACTGGAGACACTTGAGGAGTCTAAGCCTATAGCAATCGCTAAGAGTGAACCCACGACACCTGTGACTAAACCTAAGAGCAGTTCCGGGCTATCTGAGAAATCGTTAAAACCTTTGTCATGTCCCATGTGTCATCAGAATCATTTTATTTTTGCATGTGAGCAGTTTAGAGGTCTCTCAGTACAGGCTCGTATTAAAAAGGCTCAGAGTTCAAATGTATGTATGAATTGTCTTCGTCCAGGTCATGACATCTATAAATGCAAATTGGGTCATTGTAAATATTGTAGTCAAAAACACAACACTCTGTTACACATCGATAGTGACAATGTTCTTCCTAGTGCACACAACACTGCATTATCAGCTAGTCAATCATTCACATCTCGAGTAATTTTACTTTCTACAGCGCTCGTGAGGGTGACCGACGCTGACGGTAACCACCATACAGCACGAGTCTTGTTGGACAGTGGAAGTACAACAAATTTCATCTCGGAGGACTTTGTTCGTAAGCTACATGTGTCTACCTACCTTACCAAGTCCAAGGTAACAGGTATCAATTTTCAAACTTCTAGTTGTACTCAAATGTGCTCAGTGTCATTAAAATCAATTGATGGCAATGAGTACGAACTTAAAATTGATTGTCTCGTATTACCAAAAGTATCAGCATCAGTTCCTAATATTTATGTTGATACTAGTAACATACGTATACCTACGAACGTGCGTCTTGCTGACCCCACTTATTATGTTCCGTCTTCGATCGACGTCCTTGTTGGTGCGGAAGTCTTTTGGGGTATCATAGGCACTGGCCGTATCGCATTAGGTACCCATATGCCCACTTTAGTTGAGTCAAAACTAGGTTGGCTCATTTCAGGCGCATATCATCAGTCTGATTCCTCTTCACAGGTTTGTATGCATACTAATAACTTACAAGTAGATTTAGATCGGTTTTGGGAGTTAGATTCTGTGTCGTCCATACATAAACACTCTGATGAAGAGAGATCCTGTGAACAACATTTTATAGATACCACATATCGTAGTTCTGATGGGCGATTTGTGGTAAGTATTTCTTTTAAAGAGTCACTGAACGTACTGGGTGACTCATACATGATGGCTAAGAAGCGATTCCTATCTCTTGAACGTCGTTTGTGTAGAGATCCTCGCCTTAAAAGCCTATATGTTGACTTCATTAATGAGTACATAGAGCTGGGTCACATGTCTGAATCTATAAGACACCCACTCGACTCAACATGCTCAAATTATTTACCGCATCATGGTGTTCTGAAGGAGTCAAGAACTACTACCAAACTAAGGGTAGTTTTTGATGCTTCCGCCAGAACTACATCAGGTAAGTCTTTTAATGACATACAGATGGTTGGTCCCCCTATCCAAGATGATTTGTTGTCAATATTACTTCGGTTCCGTCAGCATAAAATTGTCATAAGCGCGGACATTGAAAAAATGTACCGACAAACTCTTGTTCACGACAGTCATCGGCCCTTACAAAAAATCCTTTGGAGGGCAGAGCCAACTAATCCATTAAAAGAGTACACACTTAATACCGTGACGTATGGCACGGCATCAGCACCCTATTTAGCTACCAGGTGTTTACTTCAATTGGCTGAAGAGTGCTCAGATTCATCAACAAAGTTTTCGATAGCACGTGACTTCTATGTGGATGATTACTTGTCCGGTGGATCATCTGTTTCAGAAACGTTGAAAAAAAGCCGCAGTGTTGACGATGTTCTTCGGACAGCAAAGTACAATCTTCGGAAATGGCGGTCCAACTCCAGTCAGGTGCTGCAGGCGCTTAGCGGTGAACACGACGTTTCTGATGTTGTTGACCTGAGTGACAGCGAGCAGTCGAAGACTCTGGGGCTTCTGTGGAAGAGCTTAAGTGACACATTTTCTTTTTCTATAAACTTAAGCTCCACTGACAAGGCTACTAAACGTCATATCTTGTCAACCATAGCACAAATTTTTGATCCCATTGGCCTGGTCGTTCCATGCATAGTGGAAGCTAAAATTATCATGCAGCATCTGTGGCTGGCCAAATGTTCTTGGGATGAGCTTGTTCCCACGCATATTCAGTATGCCTGGAATGACTTTCAAAATAGCCTGCACCTTTTTAATGAGTTCAAGATACCTCGGTGGGTGTTGTGCGAATCTGCGTCCTGTCTACAGCTGCATATATTCACTGACGCATCCGAAAAAGCTTATGGGGCGTGTGTTTATGTTCGCAGTGTTTCGAGAGACGGCGAGGTTAACGTACATCTCCTTACCGCTGAAAGCAAGGTAGCTCCAATCAAATCCACAACCATACCGCGGCTCGAGCTGTGTGGTGCGTTGTTGGGTTCAAGGTTGTACTCAAAGGTTCGTCAGTCACTTACTTTACATTTTGATGAAGTACATTGTTGGTGTGATTCCACCATCGTCTTGGGATGGCTATCGACTTCATCAAATCAGTTAAAGACATTCGTTCGTCATCGTGTGTCTGAAATTCAGGAAACTTTAGGAGGGGAGGCTTGGCACTACGTACCGTCGGCTGAAAACCCCGCAGACCTCGCTTCGCGTGGACTTAGAACTGACAAGTTGTTGTCGTCTTCATTGTGGTGGTCAGGACCACAATTTCTTCACAAAGATACGTCTGCATGGCCTCGGTTCCCTGAATCTCATCATAATAATTCTGAGTTACCGGAAACAGTCTCTTCTTGTCATGTTTCTAATCATGTTATTGAAAATCCTATTACTGCGTTGTTTTCAAAATTCTCAAACTTTAGTACATTACAGCGTGTGACAGCATACATCATGCGATTCATTTCTAAATGCAGTAAAAAATCGCTTGAGTCTGGTCCACTAACTTCTACTGAACTTAACAATTCTTTAAACTTGTTGTTAGGACTTAGTCAAATGGAATCTTTCCCGGAAGAGTACCATTTACTTAAATCAGGTAAACAGTTACCAGCAAAAAACAAACTGTTATCATTATCTCCTTTCTTTGATTCTCTGTCTAATCTTATTCGTGTTGGAGGAAGATTGAACAACTCATTTTATGACTACAATATCAAGCATCCAATTTTATTATCTAGCTCTCATATAACTTGTATTCTTTTGTTCAACATGTTTCATAAACGCCTTTTGCATGCTGGGCCTCAGCTTTTACTTGCCACTGTTCGTCATCACTACTATCCCATCGGAGGTAGGAACCTGGCTAAAAAGATTACACATCAATGTGTAAAATGCTGCAGGATCAAGGCCAACACTATTCAACCTATCATGGGTAATCTCCCAGAGCAGCGCTTACATTTAGAGTTTCCTTTTTTAGACACAGGGGTAGACTACGCCGGTCCCATCATGATAGCTGACCGGAAGGGTAGAGGATGTAGACTCATCAAATGCTTCATTTGTGTGTTTGTGTGTCTAGCTACGAGAGCCATCCACCTCGAGCTCGTGTCGGACCTTACTAAAGAAGCTTTCTTAGCTGCACTAAACCGCTTTATTGCTCGAAGGGGAAAACCCCGTAACATCTTTTCTGACAATGGTACAACCTTTGTCGGTGCTTTCAATGAGTTGGCCAGGCTGCTTTCGCAAGATTTAAACTTAAAAAATATCGACCCTGGCATAAACTTTTCTTTTATACCTGCATATACTCCACATTTCGGAGGCCTATGGGAGTCTGCAGTCAAATCCACCAAGCATCATCTACGACGCATTTTGGGTTTAACAAACCTAACCTTTGAGGAGATGGCTACCTGTTTAATTCAAGTTGAGGCTATCTTGAACTCAAGGCCTTTAACTACACTGTCCAACGACCCTTCTGACCTCGCTCCTTTAACCCCGGCACACTTCCTTATTGGTCGTTCTCTGATAATGCTGCCTCATCCACAGATCCAGAACGCCAACGTCAACAGCCTCCAAAGATTTCGCCGTATTGAATATTTGAAGCAACACTTCTGGGCTCGTTTCTCCCATGAATATGTTCTGTGGCTACAGGAGAGAACGAAATGGCGCCGGTCGTCTGGCGAGCTCAAACAAGGAACATTAGTCGTCATAAAGGACAAAAACTTACCTCCTCTTATGTGGCTTTTAGGACGCATCACACATGTTCTCCCAGGCGGAGATGGCGTCGCGAGGGTCGCCGACATTCTCACAAGAAGGGGTGTCATCCGACGCGCCTTTAACACCATCTGCCCGCTGCCGGTCACATCTGTTGAAGACTCTTCAACGGGGGGAGTATGTTGAGACCGTTACTCTCAACATCGCCGCGCGCTGGCGGCAGTGAACGAGGGGTGCGGGGCCAGCGGCGAGTCAGCCGGCCGCACGATGGAAGGCGGGCCCCCGCGCCACATCAGTCAGCTGTTGCACACCTCCACGCACGGCTGCGCTTACGCGTTTTTCATTATTCTACATTTATTATTTCCTTACTACTTTATAACCGACCCGTTGTAATTCATATTTATTCCTTATTATACATGTTATACAGTCCACTCATTTTTATTTGCTCCATTACGATCTATCGTCGCGATCAGTACACCTTGCGAATCTATGAACCAACATGTTAGCACGCACTGACAGTGTTTTTCGTTCCCACTCGATCATTCAGGGACTCATTCAGGGTCTCACAATGTGCCCTAGGTACTTAAACTGCGAGGTTTCCAAACTATTCAAAAGAATAATTGCCGAAAGGCTCGTCAGACATCTATCACGTGTTGGTCCCGACCTCGCTGATTACCAGTATGGCTTCCGGCAGCAGCGTTCTACAGTGGATGCGATCCTACGCGTGCGCTCGTTGTCGGAACAGGTGGTGTCCCGGGGTGGAGTAATGCTGGCGGTAAGTTTGGATATCGTCAACGCCTTTAACTCTCTGTCTTGGGATACGATTAGGGCGGCACTTGCACATCACAGAGTGTCATCACAGTGTGTGACTTTATCTGCAGTGCATCGTCGGGGCCTACCTTTGCGACCGGCACATTCGCTATGTGGGTCGGGATGGTAGCGTGCATCGCAGGGAGATTACGTGTGGCGTTTCGCAGGGGTCAGTTTTAGGTCTTTTCTTGTGGAATCTCGTTGGCGTTAATGTTATTTGTTACGCGGATGACACCCTAGTGTTGGCCGGCGGGGACAACTTCAAAGACACCATCTAGCTTGCCGAGCTTGGAGTGGCAAAAGTCGTAGCGACAATCCGCGGGCTGGGCTTAGAGATAGCGCCTCATAAAACTGAGGCGCTTTGGTTCCACAAACTACCGAGGAGCAGAGAACCACCCAGCTCGTTGGTTAGAGTTGGAAATGCGCAAGTCCAGGTGGGTCGATACATTAAGTATTTTGGCCTTACCCTAGACGGTCGGTGGGGCTTCGAAGAGCACTTTGAGCGCCTGGTTCCCCACATCGGGAAGGCAATGGGTGCTTTGCACAGACTGTTGCCCAATCTCGGTGGACCCCGAGAAGAAGTTCGTCGCCTCTACGGCACCTGTTTGGTCAAATAGGCTGTCAGGTGTCCGACGCTGCAGGCAGAAAATGGCTATTCGTATCGCACGAGGATACCGAACTGTATCCTTTGAGGCGGCAACTCTCTTGGCACGCTTTCCACCGCTGGACATCTTGGCGGATATGGACGTGAGGATCTATAACCGAATCCGTGTCTTCCGCCAAAGTGGCAATGGCGTGCCAGGAATCTCTGTTGCACGGCTGAGGCGGCAGGAACGGCGACACGCGCTCGGCCAGTGGCGTGAGCGGCTACAACAGCCGCAATATTCGCGTAAGCGTGTTGTCGAAGCCGTTCTACCGCACTTCGAAGCCTGGCTGAAAAGAGAGGAGCGCATCTCTTACAGGCTTACTCAGGTGCTGACCGGACATGGTTGCTTCGGTGAGTATCTGAACAAGATTGGGCGAGAGCAGCAGTGGTTGGGTCTATGCTTGCGGTGTCGGAGAACTGGAGAGAAGTGGCCTCCTTATGTGAGACCGTGATGGTTCAGAAGGAGGCTGCCGAGCGGGATCGTGAGAGGGCTGATCCCGCTCGTAGGAGAAGGCGTCGGGGAGGGAACCGCCTCGACGCCTAACACGCCGAAACCCCGCCTGCAACCTTTAAGGCAGGCGGGAATTAGGGATCACGGGCGCTCAGAGTGGGGACTCTGTCCGCCCACTGAGTGATCTCAGGGAAGACGGCGCACAGTGGTCACGTGCTGCCTTGCACATTTGCACAGTTAGGTTTTGGGGAGATCCCTTTACAGTCTCCCCAGAGATGTGCCCTGACAGGCGCTGCACAAAAGGGGTTCCGGATTGGCCTTTTAAGAGGCCACGGTGCCCCTTCCATGTTCAGATGATGACCACCGGGGTGATTTTAGTGAGGTAGGAATCCCACACTCCCCGGTTTTATCCCCAAAGACCGGGCGCCTTTTGAAGATTTCCCCCCGAAAACAAAAAAACAAAAAAAATGGTACTTAAACTGAGCGACACGTTCTAAAGGCACTTCATTCAGATAGACGGGTGGTATATGCTCCGCTTGCTTATTCCTCCTACCTCTAATGACCATACACACACTCTTCTTCTCGTTATGCCTCAGTCCATGCGCCACAGCATACGACTCACAGATATCGAGCAGTTTTCTTAAACCACTGAGCGATGGGCTCAGCAACACCATGCCGTCTGCGTAGTTGATGTTATTAACACAAATGCCATGTAAACAAGTTGAAAAGTCTTGGAGAGGACAGGCCTTCCGGTCTCACACAACACTCAAGTACATACTCATCCGACAAAACATTCCCCCACTTTACGAAGTTCTTCTGGTTTTTGTACCAGAAGGACAAGATGTTACTGAGTTCAGTCGACAGTGTTTCCAGGAAGCCAAACTGCGCCTCATTAAGCTCAATGTGCTTGCTGAGTTGAGCATCAAGTAGACCATCGAAGACTTTCGCAATCACAGTCGCTAGAGAGATAGGCCTATAGTTGCTTTTTTCTGTGACGTCCCCAGTAACGTTTTTCGGTATGGGTACAACAATCGCTTCCAACAGTTTTGCTGGTAGGTAAGATTGTCGTATACAGAAGGTACCTAAATAGCATAGCCAGAGCCCTAAATATATGCTTGTCTGCATACTGCAAGTGCTCAATACTGAGACCGTCATTGCCTGGGGATTTTCCTCTAACCATGTTTTTAACAATATTTTTCACGTCTTTACTGGAAAAAGCTAACATTTTATTTGGATCAGTGACACCAGCAACAGGCACCGCAACGCAAGAAGACAATGGTGAAATTAATTTGAAATGATCCTTGAAAAAGTTGGCTATATCCTTCGACTCGCAACAGCCGTCCACAGTCACTGGCACGCTTGCCTTTCCCTTCATTTTCTTAGTGCCCTTCCAGAATGCCCGACAGTCTTTACCGGATACATGATCTGCTAAAATATCCATCTCAAGCTGGTTTTTATGGTTTTGATAGAACATTACTCTAGACTTAAAAATTGTACGTGTTGTATACATGTCATATAAAGGACCATTGCTTGGTTTGCCATCCAACACATACCTACGAAAAGCTTGCCTAGCCTCATTGTGTGCTACCCTCACATGCTTATTCCACCCTACTACACTCTTACCTTATATGCTTTCTGACTTGTCTGCCTAGTACAGAAGCCTTACACAATATTTCTACAATGTCATTATATAATTTGTCAATAAACATTCTATAATTTTATTAACGTTTTGACACATTTTATCTGCACAAGCACCAAGTTCACTGGGGAAGCCAATATCTTTTAATTTACTATTACAAATTTGATAATATTTGTCGCATTCATTCTCACCTCTTTCTCCCCATATAATATTATTACAAGTCCAATTGTCAAGAATACATTTATTTCTAATTATGTCAAGATTACATTCAATAATTAGTGGCACGTGATCTAACCAATACACCCCATAGTCGACTTTAATATTAGCTTTCGTTTTCCAAGCAGATTCTGTAACCAAGCAATGATCTAGCCAACGTTTACATCTATGAGCCTCACTATAAAATGTATAGCTATCAGACGACGTGCCTAACTTAACTAAGTCAGCACATGTCCAATTGTTATCTATACAAAAATTAAGTAACTAGTCACAAAAAGTAGCACAAGGATGCGCATTAATATCGCCAAGGATTTATACTGATTCTATATTATTATTTTGTAAAATGGCACTAACCTCACCCATATAATGCGAGAATGTTGGTAGATTGTCTGGCTGGTCCGTTGGCATTATATACACACACAATCAATACTTCCCGGTGGTTGCATGTATGCGCTTTGATTGCCACAATTCGGTCACTATCACACTTCACGGTTGACACTTTAGTAAACACACTCTTACGCCATAAGATTGCCACACTACCAAACGGTCTGCCGCGTCTCACTCCAGTCGATAAGTCCATTGCCGATTTAGCGGTAAAACTAAAATCGTCATCGATGCAGCCGAGGAAAGGTAGGTCCTGTGGAACCAACCAGGTTTCCTGAAGAGCTCACGTCAGCTTCTCTGCATAGTGATCTAATACACTCCACACTCCTTTTCACATTTTTACAGTTGAAACTCACGAGCCTGCTATTTCGATTGTGATCCATCAAAACGTTATCTGTCGCGCCGCATTTTCCTATTCACAAAACGACGGAACGTTATTCCATCGGGCCACATATTATCATCTAGGTACAAATGTAACTTGTGTTTCAAAACGCACAACTTAAATGAGTCATATTTCATTTTAGTTAGACTCACCCTTTCATGAGTTTTTGTGTGAATATAGTCAACTATGTCTGTCTCAGCTGCGTCTTTATGGACATTCGAGATAAACACTTTAGTATCTGCCGCCTTGGAATTATTTTTAATAATATTATGTTTTATTTTACAAAGGTAATATTTAACTACCGTGAAACTAAATGGGGTTTCATTACATGCGTTAAAATGATAAATCAACTGTAGGTTGTCTCTTTGTAGGTGTTGATAGACATAGGGAGTTCCTACTTAATGAAAATGATATGATGATGAATGATGAATAGATTTTTAAGACAGTAATTAAATAACTCCCGTAATATCATGTATCCCTTAAAATTCGGAATTGGTTCTGCTCCTAAAATTAATGAGGAATTATTTTTTCAAGCTCTTCACATTCATTGACAACTGTTTCACATCCACTGTTAAGACTCTAGCTTCCGCTCATCATTTACACTTAGCACCACGCTATAAAGCCGAAACACAAGGCAAGGGTGAAATAACGAGCTTACAGCTAAACAAAGGAGGGAGCGGGTTTTTTGCGGACACCCCCTTCTTTCCTCTCCTTTCACCCTCTCGTCCCTCTGTAGACGCTGGGCAGATGCTCAGCGTTCCTCATGGTCAAAGTCAAAGTCAAATAGTTTATTTCCATTAGTCACATAAAAGGCACTTTTGAACGTCAAAATTTACAAAAAACAGAATTGATTCTAGTTGCCCCCTCACTCGTCTTACAGATTTTATTGACGATCAAATACGCAATAACGCAACGCCTTTTTTTGTTATAGTCTATTCTTTGCTGTAAAGTTAGGGAAGTAGCGTGTCATTGTAAGCCTGTATCGATTCCAATTGCAGTTTCTTGCCTATTCTTCTCCATACAAAACTACTTTGGAAACTTGTAAACTTTGACATTCAAAATTGCCTTACTGGCCTACTTGAAATAAATTATTTGACTTTGACGCTACACGACTCTTGTTTATTTACCACAAAGGACCGAGCATTGATTAGGTACCTCCCACTGTTTTGTATGGTACTATCAGGTATGTTGATATCTTTACTTAAATATATTATTACATTGCCCTTAAAAGAACACGTATGATTGTAATGTTTCTATAGGTGTGTGGGCTAGCAAGGTTAGGTCACCTTTTAAGCATTCTCAAAGACTCTTTTTAGTGTGAAATAACAGAAATATGATACTTAAGTCAATGTGAAATCCATTTCAATCACATTTCTCACAAGGAGTGTGTAGTCAGTCCATCACATTCACTATTATTTATTACTCAAAGAAACTGCAGCAAAGGCATTACTAACAGAGACTGTAGGACGTGTCTTAAACAGAGGATTCTTCCAATATAAAATATTCCTCAGTGCTTTAAGAGCGCACTTCTAAGCAAATAAAATGTTCTAAGAAATGTTCTCTAAGAGTAAGCATTTTATTTTATCACGTGCCGACTTCTAAACTATTCGAACTAGAAAGAAAAGCTCTGCACTAATACTAAACGCTGAAACAGAGCTAACGAAGTTTATATTAGACATTGCGAGCAAAAACAAGGTTAGTGTATAATGGAAACAAAGAGTTAGTAATAAAACAGTCGAGTTTGAGGACACAGACAAGAGAGGTTTAAAAGATCAACCCGACGCACGTAGACGACAGAAATACATGAATACTATGTAAATTGGTATGTGTGTAAGATTGGCGCGTAATTTCTATGTTTATCGCACATTTTATAAAGCTTTCTGTTACATTTACATAATAATTTGAAGGCAATGGAAAGTAGGTATGTCACATGTTTTGTATATTGTGTTGAATATTGTTCCTAACAGTTTGGAGTGAAATACGCTGTTATCAGCGCCCAAAGATGAATTATCTATTACTACTCATTAGATTTTTCGAAATTCAGTAGTCTAAGTTAAACGATAAATCATGGAAATAATGAGACCTATGAAGTCGGTCCTTCTATACTTATTTATGTGATGTCTTGACTTATCCACTTATTTCACACACAGGCCACACGACGCAATAGTTAATTAACCCTCCAGTAACTAAAGGAAGTGACCTGGTGCCGTCAAAATGCTAGCGATAGCGAATTTTTGGTGAAAAGGTTCGTGTCATTTTCATTTTAAAGATATTTTTCACAATTGATTAAGCTATGTGGAAGATGATATTATTATGGGTAGAAAGTAGGTAATACTCTGATGACGGCTGGTAGAGATGTATGGGAGAAGATATACTGCGCCGAACTCTTTGAAATGATGATAATAGACAAATAAAAATTGTTACCTTACATTTTGTTTACTTACATCAAAATGGAAAAAGTGCCATTTTAAGAAGTTGTCGGTTTTCTTGTAACTTCCCTCCGGAGAATGGAATTCTCTTGGACATCTAGATGATTGTTCGTCTGATATAAGCATACTAGTTATATCCCCGCGTCGTTTATCACTGTGAATAAAATCCTCACTAAGCACGCGATCGGTCTGCGCAGAAGTCACCAGTGTGTTTGTGTTAGCGAGTTCAAATGCGACGTAGACCTACTTCTAGTTATTATATATGAGAGGGATGGTGTGTAAGTAGGTCTATGAGTATAGTAATATAGTTTGAGTTATAGAAATGGATGTCAAATGGGTGCTGTTTTAGAAATATTCCCTACTTATTCCATTTCGTCTTCAAACAAAGCGATCGTAATAGGGTTTAATTTGCTAATTTTAGTTTTTAAGGGAACTTTTGGATTACACAATTTCTGCAATACACCACACCACACGACACACTCTAATACAGGCCATCTCACCACTGAGCGCCAGTTTAAGAAGCTAATTATCACCGAATTAGAGCATCTGCGCTAATTGTCTCGTTTACTCACAAAATTATATTGTACTGGCTTTGTCTTTGAAGTAGAGATGATAATCGCATTGTTAGGATCAGTCGACTCGCAGAGTTTGCTTTGAAGATGTTGTTGGTGACTTCAGATAATTAGATAAACTATTATCTGTTGCTTTAGATCATCATCATTAGGCCATTATGTTTAAAATATAATGTTGTAAAGATCTTAAAATATATGTGAAATATTGATTTCCTTTTGCTTAATCTACGTTGGCGCCTACATCGACGTCCATATTTAGCACAAAAATGTCATTATGTAAAAAAAGCGATGAAAATTAAGTATCTTTTTTTATTTTGTTTGAACAAGAAGCTCCCAAATTCAATGCGTGTAATGCGAGGTGACATTGCCGTAACCACAAAATGAAGACAACTAACGCCATATGACAAGAAAAACCAGTTAACCGAACATAACACCATATAAAAATATCTTGTCACCAAAAACTTCTTAACTTTCAGTGTCAACAAAACGACCAATGAATAAAACATGCGGAGATGAAACACGACCCCGAAGGATAGCTCGAAGGTAGCGTGGTGACTGCCCGTCGGCCCGTCGGTCTCAATAGCCCGCCAACCTATAAAGAAGGTCTTATTTTCTCGTTAAGATACATAAGCTAGACCCGAGGTACGTGCGGGGACACTGGAATCTAGTGAAGGGATTTAGGTTAATGCTATATGAGTATTGACTGGGAATTATTGAAGGCTCGGTTTTGGTTGAGTATGTTTGGATGAGGGTTGATAAAATGCTTTGATATTGGTGATTGATTATACCTACTCTGTCGAATTTCATAAGTCAATTATTGAGAAGAGCTTTCAGTTCAGCTCATATAATGTCATTGTCTCTAAAAAAAATTAAAATCATCTGTTCTGGAAAAACGTTTCTTACAAAAAAGTGAAGGATAGTATCGAGAAAATAAAGTTTTGAAGAAGTAACATAATTATTATGTTCCTAGAAAAATATTTTGTAACTAAATTAATTTACTGATCCTGGCTCAAGGCTACACTTTCCAAACTGCATCGACAATTTCCTATTTCTCGGAACAATCTTCCTCCTTGACTTTAGTAACTGTACTCAATCTTCGAAAGGGTCTGATTCTCAAAACTCGTTTCCCCTTATTCCTCGTGAATTGCAGTTGATCACCGTCCCCTGTCACGTCCGGAGCCATAAAGTCAGTGGGCTCGGCAGTAATGACACTATAACCAAGCTTGTTGAAGGCGCGACTTGTGAGCCTGTGAAGTGGTCATAGCTCACATCTGCCACCAATCGCGATCACCACCCTGAGCGTAAGAAACTCAACCTAACTATTTGTAAAGAAAGTAAAATTGATTATTCTGCAAAAATAAAATGCACATTATCAAATAAACTTAAAACTGGTTTTGATGCAAAAAGTTAAGGACAACTAGATTAAAACTAGATTATAAATTGACATTGATACTACTGAATTATTATAAATTAAGATAATTAATTGGCAAAAGCCTTCCATAAATGTATATTTGTACGCCAAATGGCAAAACACAGAGAAACTATAATTATAACAATTGTAACATCTTGCACACTGTTGCAACCTATGTTTACAAATAAAGATTGATTGATTGATTAAATAGATAGAGATGGTTTCATATTTTTAATGCATAGTTAATGATCCAATAATTGGTCGTTAAGAAAATGTGAGGAAGACAAGCTAGCAATATGTTAACACAAAATGGAATGCATGTTGGGAATCAGACTTTTAAAGAAAATTTAAAACCTAAAAATTCGAAAAATTACTAAAGTGACAGATATTGTTGAGAGAAAGAAAGAAAGAAAGAAAGAAAGCTTTATTTGCATAAATTGTAGGTACATGACATAAGATGTTAAAATAAGTTGTGATCCTTGTACAATTTACCTTAAAATAGGCATGCAAAATGTTTTTGTTTTATCTCATAATAAATTATAATGATCATGCAAGTAATATTATTGAACATGAATATTGAATACAAATTAATTAAATTAGGCATGTCAAAAAAAAATACAATTGAATGAACGAACACAATTACACGAATATAATGTCAAAACGAATACTTTATTAAATTAGGTTATTTACTTCTATAATTGTTGACGATCAAGAATAATTAGTTTATGTCATCATCGTTTAAAAAATCGTTAATAGAATAATAACATTTCTCAACAAGTAGTGCTGTTAATCTCTTTTTAAAATTGTGTATTGTGTCATTCTTTATTATGTCAGGTATTTTATTATAAATCGTAGGACCTATGCAAGTAATGTTTTTTTTAAGTAAAGCAGTATTACAACTCTCAACATGTAAAAGATTTTTATACTGACTCCTGACTAGTCTTTGCCTCATTTGTTGTACTGTAGTGAAAAGGTGCATGTTCCTTTTAACGAACATTGCCATTTCTAGAACATACATTGCCGGAAAGGTTAACAGTTTTAGGGATTTAAACACCGGAACGCAGCTATCTGTTGTCTTCATGTTCATAATTGACCTTAAGCAACGTTTTTGGGCCTTGAATACCTGTTCCCTCAGACAAGAATTTCCCCAGAAAATTATACCGTATCTCAGAGTAGATGCCACAATCCCATGATATGCAATCAAAGTTGTAGATATGTTCACTTTCTTAGCTAGATTGAAGAGGACATAAGCAGATACATTTAATTTTTTGCAAACTTCTTCTGCTTGTGGTTTCCACGTTAATTGACTGTCGATAATATTATGCCTAGGAATTTCGCTTTATGTACTTGGTCTATCTTATGACTATCATATTCAATAACTAAATTTGGTAAAGATGTTCGTTGGTAAAAAGATATTATGTTAGTCTTTTCTAGATTAATTACTAATTTATTTTTTTCAAGCCAATTTATAATGTCTTTTAGTGTATTATTAATGTCTTCTTCATATTTATTTGTATCAGAACAACCAATTAATGCGGTGCTGTCATCAGCAAATAAAATCATTGGGACCTTAATGTGACCTGGTAAATCGTTTATATACAGCAGAAATAAAAGAGAACTTAAGACCCCACCCTGAGGCACGCCGTGTTTAATATATCGATACTCGGATAAGTATTTCTTTTCACGTTTGCTTTTAATACATACCCGGGATATTTCTGTGTATTGTCTACGGTCGTTTAAATATGACTTTATTAGATTGAACACGTTTCCTCTTATGCCATACATATTGACTTTACTAAGTAACGTTTCATGATGGACACAGTCAAAAGCTTTTGTCATATCGGTGAGGATTGCACATATAGGTAATTTCTTGTCAACATTTTTTAATACTATACTAAGTAAGTCGAAAACAGCTAAATTAACACCTTTGTTCTTTCTAAAACCCTTTTGTTCAGAGCATAAAATATTATATTTATCCAAAAAATTATTAATTGAGTCGTATAATATTTTTTCTATTATTTTGGAGAAAATTGGAATTAAGGCAATGGGCCTATAGTTGGCTAAGTTTTCTCTGTCTTGTTTTTTGAAGAGCGGTTTTATGATCGCTATTTTTAATGCATTTGGAAACACTCCAGAGCTGATACATAAATTTATAATGTGACTGAGGTGTGAAGCTATATTATCCGATACAAATTTGACTACCTTTGTTGCTATGCCGTCATATCCGAAGCTGTTTTTATTTTTTAAAGACTTGATTGCTTTCATGACATCTTGAGGTATGACAGGTGACATAAACATTGAATGCGGATTGTTACTTATATTAGCAGCTGCACAAGTTACTTTAGTGTTTGTTTGTATCTGATCGATAAAGAAATCATTAAAGGCGTTTGCAATGTCTACTGGATTATTAATAATTGTATCTTGGATTTTAATTTGAGATATTTGGTCAGTGGTGCGCGTGTTATTATTATTTATAATTTGCCACGATGCTTTCGATTTGTTTGTGGACGTATTTATGAAGTAATTATTTTGCGCCTTTTGTGTCAACTTTATTATTTTCCTAAATTTTTGTGAATAATTTTTAGAGAGTTAGGATACTATAATGGAACTGGGCGGGTCATATAATGTCAGATGGCTAATGATAGATGGACCAAAAAAATTATAGAATGGATCCTAAGAGAAGGAACAAGGTCTAGGGGACGCCAAAGGAAAAGATTGGCAGACCGACTGTTTATACAAAGATTAGGGCCAAACTGGATGACCAAAGCCAGAGAAAGAAGCTACTGGAAAAAAATGGGGGAGGCCTACGCCAAGGAGGCGACTACTACTTATTTAATTAATTCATATTTATTATGAATAAATTATTATATAATAGAATTAATACAATTTCAATTAAAAAAATACAATCATACATTAACTATCATACAATTAAAATATTAAAATCTCGAATAATTAAAAATGCACCGAATAAAAAGGAGACGGGCGAATGTTCATACAAAGTTGGGCCTCACCTTACAGCAACGATTATTGCTTTATATCATTTCAATATTATTACTATTTAAAATAAAAAACCATGTATAGAATTGCAATATGGGACAAAAAAAATATAGGGTATTATTAGTTTGCACAAAACTAACCTTTTATGCTTCTTTATAAGTCATCTTACTAGCTGTCAGTGCTCTTGCGTGGGTCGTCTGTCAAAGTAATAACCGTCAGAATCCTATATATAGCCAAAGTCGCAAAATAATAAAACAACAAAATACAGTATCCACTATCGCAAGTTCAAAGCCAAACGAAACGAAGCGAACTGTTTATGTTTGACGTTTGATGTCACGTTGCTTTTGCTTTTTTTTAAATACAGAATAAAAATGTATAATAATCGATTGTCAAATGGATCCGTTGATCATTTCGTTTTAAGATGTTTTTATAAATGATGATAGATAATATAATTAAGTAAGTCCTTATTTTAAATGTATTTGAAACCTAATCTATAAAAGAAATACTGATTTATTTTTATTAAGTATTTTGTTTTTCTATTTTTATAATAGTTCGATTTATTGATTATAATCGATTAGTGACCCTTATTTCAAATGGCAACATTGTTAAAAAGTGAAAGTAAAGAAAGTCAGTATTATTTTGATTAAATATTATTTATTTTATCCCATATTAAAATGACTTGGTAATAAATGATTGAAAATAAAAAAATAAATAAAAATTATTGATAAATAATTCATTTGTGTAACATTAAGCCCAATTTCGCCCGTCTCTTTCTTCGTCTCTTATTTGCATGTTAAAAATTGTATTTAGATTTTTTAAACGCATGCTACAAACATTTTGTATTGGGTTTAAATGGCTATTTTATTTATTATTTTATTATATTGAGCCAATAATAATGTGTTTATGCTACGAGTAATTTATATAAACAAAGTCAATATAGCGTGTAAAATTCCAGCAGAGTATTAAGTGTTTACATACTTAATACACTGCTGGAGATTTTATTGATCTTCACAAAGGCACGTGTGTTGGATCATCCGGTTCGGTACAAAATGGTTGAGCTGGATGGTGCTGATCCTCGCGCGTGAACGAGCACTATCAGTTGAGACTTATTACGCCA
The DNA here is from genome assembly GCA_949128155.2 of Xanthia icteritia. Lineage (NCBI taxonomy): Eukaryota > Metazoa > Arthropoda > Insecta > Lepidoptera > Noctuidae > Xanthia > Xanthia icteritia. Next base: position 20,382,671 of record OX421950.2, on the reverse strand, counting down.
GGTGTCTACGCCAGGGCTTATTTTTAATCTTATATTTTGAATTGTTCTGCACGACTCATAATGCGAAGCATTAGAGAGCTCTGCGATTGAAAAATTTGTTTTGCCTCCTTTCTGCAACTGTTACGATTGTTACACTCCTGCTAGTACACAGAATCTACTTAATTTATATACCATTATTTATTTAATTTAAGGAAGATTAATTCTGTACTTTTTAATTGAGACATTTTTTTTAAATAGATTTGTTTCAGCCATCGGAGGAACCCTATTGAAAATGGCTCTTTTATTCAAAGTTTTTTAATTATAATTAATAAAAAACTAACTGTTATAATTTCCATATATCTATATATTTCCGGCTTCGACCCTCTTTCGTTGCCTAGCAACCGACAAAGTAAATATCAGTAAATATCTAAATATAGTCTTTGTCATTACGTAAAGATTGCGGGGTGAGAAATGTTACCCATATTGATGGGTAAAAAAGCAAATAAGATAAGATACTATGTATTTTGTAAAACATGAGTACAGTATGAATGTCTTATAATTCATATTTGGTGGCTACATGTTTTGCCATTTATGGCGTACAAAATTAGTCACAGTATTAGTCGCAGTCAAAATATACTTTTTTTTTTTTTTTTTTTTTTGTATGATGGACCCAATAAGGTAGCATCATAAATAACTACGATCTAGCTTGCTTACTAAAGCTAATGAGTAGTACAGTTCTAACTTAATTTACTAGGTAGAGTAATCCTAAGAATGTGTCCATTAACACTTTTCTTATTGTCTCTATTAAGGGGAAGACACTTTGTTCTTGTGTTCTTTATGGGCAGCACTCACTTTACTACACTGCACTGACACTTCACTAAATTAACTCAAAAGGTTTTGTCCTTTTTAGTCTTCTCACTATGTCCGTGTTGTCGAGGAGCTGGATAGCCTCGACGTTCACATGATGATGAAACCTTCGTTCGTGAGCTTCTGCATGTTTTTTAATAATGTTCATGACGAGGTCTACTTTCAGGTCCCGATGAAGGTCGTCATTTCGAATGTACCAGGGCGCATTGACGATTCCTCTGAGTACTTTGTTTTGAAAACGTTGTATGATTTTAATATTACTTTGTTTGGTACAGCCCCAAAGCTGGATACCATAAGTCCATACAGGCATGAGGACTTGTTTGTACAAAAGTATTTTGTTGTGTACTGACAGTGAAGAGTGTTTTCCTATTAGCCAGTACATCGTCTTGTAGCGAAGCTCTAGCTCGTCGCGTTTCTTTTTGACATGAGCTTTCCAGCGAAGCTTTGTGTCCAATGTCATGCCTAGGTATTTGGCTGTATTTTCGTACGGTATGACGTGGCCGTTTATGTGTACCGGATGATAATTAGGCTTTTTATTTGTGAAGTCTATGTGGACGGATTTCGTTTCATTGAGTTTCACACGCCATTTCTTTGTCCAGTCAAAGATGGTATTGACGGCTGTTTGAACTTTTTCCACTGCTTCTTCTTGAGTGACACCTGTGGCCATTATAGCTGTGTCATCCGCAAATTTCGCAATGGTGTTGTTTTCTAGCTCAGGAATATCGCAAGTGTACAATAAGTACAAAATGGGACCTAGGACACTTCCTTGCGGTACTCCAGCTTTTATCGGTTTGAGTTCTGAGTATGCATCATCTTGTCTTACTCTAAACATGCGCTGTGATAGGTAAGACTCTAAGATGTCAGCAAATTGTTTTGGGAGCATATTTCTCAGTTTGTTAATGAGCCCGTCATGCCACACCTTATCGAATGCTTGCGCTACGTCCAAGAAGATTGTTGTGCAAACTTTGTTTTCTTCTAATGCCTTTTCAATAACGTTGGTAATCCTGTGTACGTGGTCTATTGTCGAATGTTTTTCCCTAAATCCAAATTGGTAGTCAGGGATTAAATTTCTTTCTTCTATGATGGGTTTTAACCGTTTCAAGAGAAGCTTTTCAAATAATTTTGACATGATTGGCAGCAAAGAGATCGGCCTGTATGATGTTGTTTCGTGAGGTGGTTTACCAGGCTTTGGTATCATTATAACTTTGGCAATTTTCCACAGATCAGGTACATATGTAAGCCTAAACGTAGCATTGACCAGAGTGGTAAGTTTAACTATGGCTTTACGGGGGAGGTTTTTAAGAAGTTTTCCAGTAATGAGATCGTAGCCAGGTGATTTCTTTAGACTAAAACGCTTAATTTCGTTGAACACTTCTCTGGGTGTTACGAATTTTATTTTTAGTTCATCATTATTTGATGTTTCATCCGGCAAGGTACAGCCTTCATCATCTTCATTAGGCTTAAAAATTAGCTCCAGATGTTGTGCAAACCTAATAGCTTTTTGCTCGTTGCTTATTGCCCACCTCCCGTTTGTATCTTTGATAGGTGGGATATGCATAATAGGCTTTTTTAAATTTTTTGTCGATTTCCACAGGGAATAATCTGTCGTGCGGTCGCTAGTTAGTTGGCTTAGATAATTGTTCATTGCTTCGTCTTTGAACTTCTGAATTGCCCTTCTTAGTTGTTTTGTAAGGTTGTTCAGAATCCTTTTATCTTCTGGAAATCTTGTATGTTGCCATACTCGTCTCTTTTGCCTCTTTTCGGCTATGAGTTTTGTAATGTATGCTGGATAGTAGGTAACTCTGTTTTTTGTCTTGAATGTAGGCGTGTTTTTCCAAGCGCATTGTTGTATTTGTGTAATAAACTGACGAATATCCCGATCTAAGTCTTCCGGATTTTTTAGTGGGACTTTTAGGTCTATTACAGAGTCCAAGTCTAATTTAAAGCTCTCCCAATCAGTGTTCTTATTTACTAATGTGGGGTAGTTTTCTTTCGGTATTAAAGTTTCACTTAGAGTTAGTACTATAGGTGAGTGGTCTGAGCTCATATCATAACCTTCTTCAATGCGGAGAAGATTTGGTGATATATTTCTATATATAAAAAAGTCTATAAGATCTGGAATCTTGTTTTGATCAGTAGGCCAATAAGTGGGTTTACCTGTTGATAGAGTTTTGCACTGAGTTTCTCTAATTGCGCACAGTAGCTCTTTTCCTTTGGTTGTGGTCAGTCTGGATCCCCAATGCGTATTTTTTGCATTAAAATCGCCTCCCAGTATAAATCTATTTCCAAGACCTTTTAAAAAGGTCCTGTATTGATCTACTTTTAGCGAATACCTAGGTGGACAGTATATAGCTGATATGGTGACAGGACAATGTTTCGTTTTCACACAGACAGCTACTGCTTGTATTTCTTGTTCTTCAGATTTATGTTCTTCATAATGATAGATATTCTCCTTTATAATGACAGCACTACCACCTCTTGGTGTGTTGTCAGGATGCAATGCATGATATACTTTGTAACCGTTAATTTTTATGTGAGATTCTTTAGTGAAGTGTGACTCTGATATAAGACACACATCAATACTTTCCATGTTTAGAACTGCCGTAAGTTCATTCTGATGTTTCAGCAGTCCATTCGCATTCCATGCCATAATTTTTAATAAATTAGCCATTTAAATATTTTGTTTTAGTTTTGTAGCTGCTTTAGTGCTACTTTCAAGTTTTTTCAGCCTTTCGTCGAAAGTTGTTAGATTAATAATTGTATTTATCTTTTCATCCATGTTAGGGCTCGTTGGTTTAACTTGTGACTGTGTCTGAGGTTGGGCTCCTTTTGTCATTTGTGCATAAGACACATTTTTACTAGCGTGTTTGTTGGCAATAGGTCTCTTTACTTTGTTTGCGCTTGGACCCTGAGAGTTTGGTACCGACACATTATTTCTGATGTTTTTGTCTTTAATATTCTGTAGCTCTTTAGCTACTATGCATCCTCTATAATTAGCCGGGTGGGGCTCACCACAGTGAACACATTTGGGCTTTGCTTCTGCTGGCTTATTGCAGTCTCTAGTTAGGTGCTTACCTGTACACTTCACACACCGGGGTTCTTTGGAACAGTATTTCTGTGTGTGGCCATATGCTTGACACCTTTTGCACTGAGGGATTAGTTTTGAAGTTCTTAGTGGTTGTATGTCTACTTTACAACCTAGTATGGATTTAATTCCGTATATCTTCTTAATGTCCTCATCTTTTTGGAATGACAGCATAAACAAACAAAATATACTTCATGAAAATTGTTTAAATAAATTATTCATTTATTTTAGAAACTATGTTTTGAAAATAAATATATCTAATACAAAAAATAAATGTCCTAAAGGCAATCATACTTTATTTTTATTTACAATATCTACTATGAAGGAGAAAATGTTAGGGCACTTGTAGACGACTCCGCAGCCGTGCCGACACCGCATCGCGTTTACATGTAGACTAGACGCCAACGCGCCGCGCACCGTCGGGTATTCCCTTGATTTTGCCATATGAAAGTACAAAAAATCAAAATATGTAAATACTGACGGTGTTTTGGTAGCGCCACAGCAACAGGAATGTCAGCCTTTTTTTTTTTTTTTTTTTTGGGTGGGAAATTATCAAATAACTTCTCCCGCTCTGGGTGGAGCGGGAGGGCGTGTCAGACTCTTACTGACTAAAACCCACCCGTGTTCCTTCCGTTGCCTTTACGTTGCCAGGGGCCACGGTATCCCTTTCGGACTTTCCCGCAACCCCGGCAGGCATCGGTCCTAACGGACCCCTTCACTTCTGCTGACATCTCTTTGAGGCGCGCGTGGAACACAACGCGCCGTCGACCCGGGCCTGGTCCTTATCGGACGGCGAGCTACCCATTGCTCACCGTCCGCAAGCCCGCGCCTACGGTGGCCGGGAATCGGCCTGCGATTCCCGACGCCCAGGGCGTCTCCTGCGGCGGCTAGGGGCGTGAGGACGCGAACTTTGCCTCTCCCTCACGCGTTCTGCCTCCTCCTTCGCGAGCATTACTGCTTCGCAGAAGGAGGTGACGGCCTCCCATGCCCTCTCGCTCCGTACCATGGCCTGGACTAGGGCCGGACGCGAGAGATCCCCGCCGCCGATCGCCTCCACGAGGACACGGCGATGCTCTGCCCAAGCCGGACAGACCTCCACCGTATGCTCAACCGTGTCCTCCGGGCGATCCACGCAGTGATGACACCCGGGCGTTTCCTCCCGCCTGATACGAAACAGGAACCTCCCGAAACAACCATGTCCGGTGAGGACCTGCGTCAGGCGGAAGGTGAGGACGCCGTGGCGTCTCTCTAGCCACTCCTCAAAGAGGGGACTTATCGCCGCAATAGTGGCGTGCCCAGCACTGGGTTGCGACAATCGCACTCTCCATGACGCCATGAGATCCCGCCGGAGCTCTGTCCGCTGTGCCGCGATTTCTCGCGGCAGCGGAGTTACGCCCCGGCGTTTCGCCTCCTCGCGCCACTCCCAAATGTGCGCGAGGACTTTTGCCTCCAGATCCCATGGCGGTAATCCGGCAAGGAGGCTCGCCGCCTCACCGGAGACCGTGCGGTATCCCCGGACCAGCCGGGTGGCCATGACCCTCTGGGACGCGTTCAACCGGCGGGCTGGCCGCCGCCTCAATGAACGCGCCCAAACCGGTGCCCCGTAAAGGGCCATGGACCGCACGACCCCCGTGTATAGCCTCCGGCAGGAGGCGTTTGGACCCCCCAGATTGGGCAGGAGCCGCTTCAAAGCAGCCCCGGCCCGCTCCAGTCTGGGAGCCAAACGTCGGAAGTGCTCCACGAAGTTCCACCGGCTGTCGAGGACGAGTCCTAGGTACTTCATCGTCGACTCGACGCCGATGTGAACTCCTCCTACCGTTATTTGGGAACCCGACGGTGGCGCGTTCCGAGGACCATGAAAACACATGGCCTCGGACTTGTGCAGGGCCACCTCGAGTCCCAATTGCCGGATCCTGTCCACGATTGTCGCAACCCCGTGTGTCGCTAGTTCGGCCGCCGCCTGGTGCGACCTCCCCTGCGCCAGGACCAACGTGTCGTGGTGTCGTGTCGGAATGTCAGCCTGAGCCGTTAAGAGGAAAATTCACGACCGACGTTAAATCATTAGCGAGTCATTGCAAGTCACTCTTATCTCGGTAAGGTAAGGTATAAATTAGAACAATTGTAGAGACTTTTATCCAACTCACGGATTGATTGATTGATTACGATCACGGCAATAATTCTAATTTAAACTTTATTTCAATGAGATAAGAGTAACATTGCAATGACCTACTAATGGTTTTTCGTCATTCATAGACCGTGAATATACAAAGCTTACTCTCCAGTTCGGTAGGTATATCCAGCATGCACCGAAATGAAAGGCAACGTCTTGTAGAGTAAAATGACAAATAAGGTTGAAAGTCTTAGTTTTATTTCATATCAACAAAAATCTAAAGTTAAACAAAAATATTAGTTTGCCCCTCAATATCTATCAATGACTTATTGATAAATAAACGTTAATAATTTACTTTTGTAAATTCTGAAATAACACTTTTACACGTCAAATATGTATAAATTATGTACTAGATCTAGTCTATATTTCCAATCCAACTACTCTGCGAAGAACCATTTTATGTTTTATATTGCATTTCAATATGAAGGTCCCTACTGCCGACTGTTACTATCTAATGCTAACGCTTCGAATTTGCTCCGGGTCAGAAAATAACGGGTAGAAATAACGATTTTTAGGTTTAATAAACTAAAGAAAATGTCTTCATTTTTGCGCTCTGTGCGATTCATACATCCTAATACACAGCAACGCCCCATAATATCACTTTTAAGATTGTGTTTGTATTACTTTGTACTATGAATAACATTCACTGAATTATGAAATACATGCCACAAAATCAGTTTACTGAAAAAATCGTACCGTGACCGCAGTTGAAAGCCGTTGTCTGTTGGACCACAGTCTATGGCTAACCAGTTTGGTTTTTTACAAAAAATTCACATACGCAAAGGAGATATAGAAAATATAATTATTTTTATCTCGTTTACAGTTTACTATACTAGGTTCTTCTTATACTTTCGCAATCAAACGTAAAAGTTTGGCGAGTTTAGAATTAAGTAACTGTGTAACTGTATTACAATATAATTAAATAATTAAAAAAAAAGAAAAGAAAAAAGGTCCACAAAGGATAGTAGTGACTGATAACGTCCTTGTCTCTTTTGTTATAAATATTTTTTTTCCCGTTTTTGAATGAGTGTTATCATGAGGCGTGCATTTTGGATTTTCCAAACTATTTCATTATTTTTTTTATATTGATTTCACATTATAGAATCAACATGATTTTGTAATAACGGAGGAGGGTATGTGTCTCTTTCGTTATTATTAGCCATATTTTAACTACTGTGGGCGTACTATGGGTAGTGTTGGTAATTGTGCCATAGAAAAACCGTTTGCAGTTCAGATCAAATTATAATTTACGATAGCAATAATCACACTAGCATTTCACACACTGTAGGTGCACGACACAACTATTCGAAACGCGAGACAGTTTCTAAACGTCTTCACTGCTTGACCGCCACCCATGAAGTCTGCTCTGCTGAGCCCCGGCCGGCGGGCGGCCCGACCGGTCCAAACGTTACGTTAAAAGAGTGTCCTTGGAGTTTTTTGTGTGTTCTTGTCCATAGAGATCTACGTTTTGGAATGACCAAGTAGCTTCAACTTTCTGACTAACTGACCGACTCTTAAGCAATTAAACTACGCTCACTTGAATTTTGGGCCATTTCCGTTTTTAATGCCAAATTATTTATAGTATGGACTTTAAAGTTACAAAAGAGAATGACAGTTTTGGTGTCGTTGATTTCAGAAGCGTTTATGAATGAAAGTACGTACATTATATGAAACAGTCATAGGCTATTTTTATGCATAAGCTTTTTTTTACTAAGCTGCACAAAGAAAAGAAAAAAAACAAATATTTTATTAAATCTGACTATCAAACGCAATTATTTGCAATATCTAAACTCTAACTGGGACGGTAGCTATGGAGTTACCATACTAACCGGAATATGGTATTACTATTTCTATAATTATGCTTATTAGCAGGATTTGGGTGGTAGTGGTTTCATCGTATAACTTAAAACAGACTATTAACTTTACTACGTCCTTTTATTTTAGGAGTATTTATGACAGGACAAGACGTTAATTATTATTGATAACTTAGTTCTGTTTTATCAAATCTAAGACATTTTGGAGAAGCAGACTCCTGTCCCTTGTGTTTCAAGGGACAGCTATGGAGCCAGTGCCTATTTGTATTTCCAATATGTTTTTAATTCATAAATATGTATTAGCTCATTGTTGATGGCAGTTAAATGAATCCACTATGTATACTTATTTTTGAAAATTTAGCTTCCATGGCAAAATTAATATCGATTGATGTCAGTTTCAAATCAGAAATGTCTTATTTTAATATCACTACTCTGTTTTTCTTGACGTTTCGTTGTAAATAGTTGTGAAGTTAGAATACAAGGATTGTACGTAATCTATGTGTGCAGAGATGATCGAGTCTAATGCAATACATAGTTTACAGTTGATGTTAGTATATGTGATGAGCATCGTATGGTGATGCCGACGACAAGCAAGACAACCGCGCTGGCTACTCAGTATTATTGGAAGAATTTCATCGAAGATTAGAATGAATTAATATTATAAAAATGCTTTATTCAATTACCAAATAAATGTTTTATTTTTGCTTAATACATAATAGGTAGGAATAAGTCGACCAAGTAAGACAACATGATGGGATGCGTGGCCTCCCCAGCCTGAATACCTTCACAGGTCTAAAATTCTACATTCGCCTTTGAACCTTGCATATATATAATAAGATATTAGGTAGGTACTCGTATAGGCAAAAACATTTTCAAATACCTAGGTACCTAACATTGAAAAATATTTGTAAATGACATCACGACTGACAGTTTTCTCATTAAGCCCACTGATAAGTATTGTTAGTGATAAAGCCACGTATTCACTGGATAAATGTCCCGCGGCACCAGTCGCTTGACACGACGGGCGATGTCGGCCAACGTCTCAAGATATCTTGCCGCACGACCTTTTTCACCGTTTTCGATGTTGCCAGACATATCTAGGGATATGTGTCGTGGGAAACTTTATGCGTCGCAACCTGTTTCACCGTGTACCAGTGCAGGGCAACAAACCATCGTGCATAGTGTTTTTTGGACGTATCCCTAGGTCGCATATTTGGTTTTCTTCATTCAAGGTTTATCTATGTTCCATCCAAATCCGTTCAGCCGTTTGATCGTGAAAGCGTAACAAACAAACAAACTCAATTTTGCATTTATAATATTAGTTAGGATGACATTCACATTAGTAGACGTTGGTAGTAATAACAAGACATTTTGTCAATGACAACGTAATTATGTCTGATTGCTTTGCATAGAAGTGCATGACGCACTTCTAAAGGTCCAATGTGTAGATGGCCTAATATACAAAGTAAGCTTCTAGTGCCACTTTTCCCTTCATTAGCCACAATTCGAACTATTCATTTCCGCCATCTTTTTTTTTTTTTTTTTTTTTTTTTTTTTATAAAAACGTTGCCCCACACTAGGAATTTCTCCTGTATCGTGGGTGCGTTTACAAACATTTAAACTCACATACACAAACAGCCAGACCCGGAACAACTACTTGTAGGTCATACAAATATTTGTTCCGTGCGGGAATCGAACCCGCGACACGCAGTGCAGCAGTCAATCGCTTAACCACTGCGCCAACCGTGCCGTCTTGAATGAAAATCTTGAAAATCTTTGAATGGCATATACTGTTTACTCGTTGGTTTACTGTATAATAACTCTTTGGCTTACTGTCATGATAAACAAACCCTGTTTATACGGGGCCACTTGCTTTTTTAACAACGATTTTCGCCCGAAACCCATTATAAAAAAAATATGCTGTAATTACCTTGTAACTTAATTTGACCGAAATCTATCTTTTGAGAGTATTTTTACGAATATACGCGAAGTCTAAGTGCGACACCCAGATTACATACGCTAAGTGAATGTAATTTTTGCAATCACGCGACATACATTACACTATCTCTAATTAGCCCAGTGTAGTCCGATCGTAAATGTTCGTAACAAAAAAGGCGCGACTTAGCCGAGAGTAAGCACACTCTTACGAGAACTATTACATGGCGGTTTAAGGTTTAGTATTGCTTTTTTTTTGTTATTCATTTTGTAAATAAATTATGTTTTTTTTTTTTAATTTTAGCTATCGTTTGTCAATTAATAGGAATTTGATGTAATGTTGTCTCATCTTTTGACATTCCATAATATTATAGTAAGCTATGAGTTGGCGTAAATTATTTCACATTAATTTGTCGATGTTTTTGCGAATACATGGCTAAATCGGGTTAAATTAAAAACGAACTATTAATAAAGAAATTAAATAACAAAATTCCTTGTATTATTAAAAGTATATATACCTATTATCAACAGTGAAAATTTCAATAAATTATCTTTATTAATAAAAGAGTTATCACATTTTTTCTTTGAAACGCCTCTGTTGTAAAATCGACTATTTCATGTTAGCGTAATATTTATTGCTGGTGTCGCTATGACAATAAAATTCAAAATTGCCTGTAAATGGTTTAATTGAAATAAATGCGTTTAAATGAGTTTGAAGTCAAAGCATATGCACACAGTGAATAAACAATAAATAAATGTGTTTAAAACGTCAGAGTTATACTTCAAACAATAAATATGCAGAATAGTGCAATAATTGAAACACCATGAGCAATAGGATCACAAACAATCTCCCATCTCACTTACAGATCAAAATCGCCTTACAACTTATCATCATAATAAATATCTTTCTATCAGACTGCAATAACATAAAGCTCAGTAACTGCTCGTCCCCACTCGAGCGAGTGCCTCGAAAACAATCAGCATTCGCGCTCTAAATCAAGTGATATATTAAGTTACACTCGACGGGAGATCAGAGCAATCCCATTGAAATGGAACCCCATATCCAATAGTTTTTACTTTAATGCCATTCGGGGATGCAAAAAAAAGCGTGTTAGTTCTTCATTATACGTGTAAGTGTTTGGAATTCTGCCAAATCCTCGAGATCAATAGCGCGAAGACTCTAACTAAGGAAATGTTTTCACTTCAGTAAGAACATTTTGTCCCCGAAAACGGTCGCTCTTAATTCGATTATAAATAGTTTTTTATTATTATTTATTTATTTCAATCATCTTGGATCATAGGTACAATTAATTAGAATGAATAATTACAAAAATCATAAACACAATAAAAATTAAATCAAACAAAATTAAATCAACATTACAAATAAAATTAAAATGATTATAAAATTAAAACAATATCTTAACATTAACATTAGTCAGTACGTGAACCATACAGCAGTGGTTCACGTACTGACAGTCGAAACGTTCAGCAAAACCCTCCAGGATACTGTTGCGGCTGGCCCGCACCCTGCGCACCAGGGATGTGCACCGCTTGCGCATGACTGTGTAGAAACAATCCACACGCGCCTCGGCAAACATTCCCGATGCGCTACAGAAGCGAGGCAGCCCCAAGAGTACCCTGAACGCGTTATTGTATTGGACACGCAAAGCGCTGTACTGTTTCTGCGTGTAATCCAGCCACAGACTGCCGGTATAAAAGGACGTACAAAATGCCCTAAATAGGGCTATTTTGACGCCCCTCGAACACCGAGCAAATCTGCGGGCTATCATGTTCGCACGAACAGACAGCGCCCTGCGTTCTCTTTCAATGTCTGCATCGTCTGCCAGGTCAGAAGTTAATAAATGTCCAAGATATTTAAAAGTATTTACTCTATTAAGTAGGCATCCGTTGAGCTTAATTGCCGGCAAGTAATCTGGACACTTCCTCTTGGCCCAAAAGACCATGCACTCGCTCTTTTTCGCATTATACAACAAACCATGTTCCTCAGCATACTTTTCACAGATGCGAATCAGTCTTGACACACCACAGACAGAGGCGCTCAGCAGCACCATGTCATCCGCGTAGCTGATATTGTTTAGGCACACACCTCCAATATGGCAACCGACATGCGTGCTGCTGAGCTTCTCTATCAGTGCATTAATATATAGGTTGAAGAGCTTCGGTGAGGTTAGCCCCCCTTGCCTCACGCCGCACTCCAACCTGTATGGAGTCGAGTAAGCCCCCGACCATCGAACAACATTGACCTGATTGTTGTACCAGTATTGGAAGACACGGATCAGTTCGTCTGGCACTAACGCTTGCTGCAGCTTTTGCCACAGCAGATCATAGCAAACCAAGTCAAATGCCTTCGACAAGTCGAGGAAGCAAGCAAAGACAGGTGTACTTCTATCAGTGTAGTACTTGACAGTCTGCTTTAAACACAATATAGCTGTTTCTGTAGAGTGACCAGCTTTGAAACCAAACTGGTTATCATGTAGATTCAAGTATTTATCCAGCTGAGTGTTAAGCAAACTGTCAAGCACTTTCGAAATAACAGTGGCCAATGAAATGGGCCTATAATTATTTTTATCGCTGACATCACCGGTTTTATTCTTAATAATTGGCACCACCACAGTTTTCATCATCCGCTCAGGCAGATAGGAATGCCCTAAGCACAAGGAGTAGAACATCGCTAAGACTCTGGACAGATGATGACCAGCATGCTTAAGGTGTTCAATACTTAAATCATCGTGGCCTGGAGACTTGCCCCTCGACATAGACATAACGACATGTCTTACCTCTTTTGCCGTAAACCGGACACTGTACTCCTGACCATTACAACCGGCACTGCCTGTAAACTGTGACGGTCCCAACGGTGACGACACAGTGAAGTGCTGCCTAAATAGTTCTGTAATCCCCGTGACATCAGTAGCACCGCTGACACTCACCGGCAAGCCCGGCCTACTATTAAGTTTATCGGAAGATTTCCAAAAACTGCGAAAGTCGCCCTTAGAATGATGTGACGCCAACATGTCCATTTTAATTTGGTCACTATTGTCCTGACACCATCGCAAGCGCGACTTAAAAATTTTACGACTAGTTTGCATTTCACTCCAAACACGACCCTCGCGCGGTCTTCCATAATACACCCACTGCTCAAACTTTAGCCTGGCCTGCCTGTGAGCATCACTCACGTGCTTATTCCACCCCACTACTGGTTTCCTATTCCGCACAAGATTTTTCTCGCAACTTTCAGAAGCTGCTTGGCATAAAATATTAACAATGTCATTATACATTTTATCAATGATAGTTCTGTGGTCCAAATTATTACAAACATAGTCACAACACGCACTCAATTCAATTGGAAAGTCAATATATTTTAAATTATCATTACAAAATTTAGTATAAATGTCAACTTGCTTAGGTTTTCTATCACCCCATTTTATTTTGTTACATAACAGATTTTTATTATTATTTGAATTGTAAAATTTTGATTTAATTTCATTTAAGTTGCATTGTATTAAAAGAGGGAAGTGGTCGGACCAAAGTACATCATATTTAACATAAACATTAATTATAGTGGACATGGCTGCTTTCGTAGCAACACAGTGATCTAGCCAACGTCTCGAGCCGTTCGCTTCGCTTATAAAAGTATAACTGTCAGAGTTTACTCCTAACAGTTCAACATCGGCACATAGTAACTCAGATTCCCGACAAAAAGACTCCAATTCGATATAAAATTGTTCATTGGGATGCGAATTAAAGTCTCCGAGTAGAAATGCAGTTTTTGACCTTGTTGCAGAAGTTTGTCCAAATATATTTGTCCGAACTAAGTTACGCCCAACTGTTTTCGCAAAGTTTCATTCAAATTTATTTAGTGTCAAAGGGAGTTATTGTTAAATTGCTCACCATCGTATGCGAGCATTTCATCTAACAAAGAATTTGTACTTACTCTGCAAACTTCATACTGTGTACAGAAATTGAATGGAACTCGTGAAATTTTCAGACAAGTAAATTTTATCATACGAAGTATTTGAACCGTCTATTTTGTATTCTATCATTTTGTTCATATCAAAGAGTTTCGAGACTTTAATTTGAGGCGTGTGAGCTTTGAAACCTTATGATAAAAGTGAATTATCTTTTTAATTTAATGGAGTTCTGAGGGCGTTTAGGTCTCCTAGAGCTATTCAAAGCGTATGAAAATAAATTGCCACGTTCTTTTATTTTACTACAGTATTTTTTGCAAACCAATTTTAAAAGAAAACAGCATACCTAATAATATTTATTATTCTACTGTGCTTGTACATTATTCGAAATCAAATTCCAAATTTTGAACCTGTTTCTCCAACCCTCAATCATCAAAATAAATATCGATTACAAGGATCCTAAATACTCACAGATAAACCCTAACACTTTTAAGAGTTGACACTGATACTCTCAGATTTATGAGTAGAGATACCCTCCTCGGGTACACTCACCCTCTCGACTACCGACTCTCCCCTAACGATGTTAAGGAAATCGTCAGTTACCGCCGACTTCGCGATTGATACCCATAACGTTTGCTAGACTATAACTAAGTTAGCAGTTTTATTTGAATTATGAATTTTCGTGATTGTCGTTACTGGGTTTATCTGAAAGAATCTTTTCGAAGTACTTACTCGTTTATGTTGACGACATTATAGTTTTGTGAAATAGAAGAACTCGATAATGTTCTAATTGATGCATGGCAGTGGTAGCAATTCGAACGCTTAAACTGTATAGTTTCCACGATATTGGGTTAAATTCCATAATGGAGGTTGTATTCCTAAAGTTAATAGTTTGAGATTAATAGGTACGCCAGTAACAACTTCGACACAGACATAGGTTTTTATCAAATACCTTCAGAGCTTGATTAATATGGGATAACCCCAAACCTACACGCATGTTCAATTATAGGCCAAATTAAGTTGCCAAAATGTTGTTATTAAAAGCCGTAGCACCGTGGAGCCCAGGCGGGTGTCGCCCCAGGCCACCGAGTGTAGGCCTTTGCGGGCCTCGCTCCATGTCGCCCAATTAACTGGGGCTTTTTGTTAATTACCGCCGTTTGTTGTGTGAAAGGCGATGGGATATTTAAGATATAATAATTAAGGATAAGATGGCGAGATTGTGTGGATTTTTTAAGGAAAAAAAATGTTTTTTCTTATTTTTTGGCTTCTCAGAAAACGGATATAATTATGAATGATTCATAATTCATATTTAATCTTAAAAACCTCCTTTGAACTTCTGGCATTGATAACAACAATTTTGTAAATAAAAACATTAATTATGTGCTGTTTATTTCTCACAATAAACCTCTCGAAGGTTTTTATAACTTCGGCACGTTTAATCCTAAACTAAGCTTGGTACAACGAAATATACACCGATGTTTTAATTTTTTATTTGCCGTTTACCTCTATCCAAGCTCAGAAACCTCTCCGAGCCCAACCGCTGCGGTAATCACTTGATCTTTACCATGCGGTTGGAAAAAAAGAGTATTATACTGTTTAAGTACTGGGGATCAGCATCTTTGTAGCAAATATTTATGAGTTAGGTAGGGTTTAAAAAATGAGAAAATATAAACGTTCTATGATTTACTTCAGAGAGAGCTGATATAATTATATATCCAGGTAGTTCTCAACTCAATTTTTAATCAGATTTCCTTTGCCAAAGGTAAAGTAATTAAGAATTAAGAGCCAGTCTTCTCCATGTATTACTAGTGTATGTAATAGTAAATTGGCTTTGCTCTCCCAAAGCGCGACGCGTGATGTAATTCTGCATAATAATTACCTATTACAGCAGAGAGTGCTCTTCTAGCATCTCTTGGGATACTTGACAACCTGGTACAAGAACATGACAGAATAGTAAAATAGACTGTTGTTATGTCTTACACCTTTTTCTCGGCTTAATGGTTGATTGAATTTTATATAATATTATTCTGTAGGCGATTCGCATGAACTTAATTTGTTTCTGTGGGAATCTAACGCCAGAAATACGTATTAGGCTATTGGCACATTTTGAATTATATGCAATCAATTTTTTTTTTAAGTACACTACCGCACAGAAGTGATGAGGGTAAAATATTTTTAAATAATAAATAAAAACATAAATTATTATTTAGATTGAAGGTAGGAAAAATCCAGTCGACTTTTTGTGTATTTACTCAAACTCAAAGCATTTATTTCAAATAAATCAATTACAGGTACTTTTAATTTGTCAAGAGGTCGGTCAGTCAGAAAGATGAAGCTAGTTGCCCATTCCAAAGCGTAGTAGGTTTTTATAGAGAAGAACTCAAATTCAAAGCATTTATTTCAATTAAACCATTTACAGGCACTTTTGAATTGTCAAAGAGTCGGTCAGTTAGTCAGAAAGTTGAAACTAGTTGCCCATTCCAAAACCTAGATCTCTATGGAGAAGAACGGGCAAGAAACTGCAAGGACACTATTTTAAATATAGATACAAAGTCAAAATCCTGGGTACATTATCCTTGTTGATGCTATGTGAGAACAATAAAAATATAAATAAAACGATTCTAAATATAAAATAAATAAGCCCTGGCAGATCTGAGATGTCCAGTCTCAATTGACGGTGCCCGTTCTGACTTTTCTGGTACTCAAACCTCAGTTGGTCTAATAGAGGTTTTTGATCATTTTAAGAAACAGGATCGATCGGCATCAAAAAAAGTTTTTGTGAAACTACCCACTTTCTTGCCGACTGGACATTCTGTGAATACAGATCAAAATGTCTTAAAAAGTTACGGACAGTCTCCTAAGACCGTTTTCCTGTAACTACAACGGTTATCTCAAAAATTGTATTATTCTCTAAATTCCAATCATTAAGAAAGAAAATCATTATTATCTATTTTAGTATTCAACAATTAAAACTTGGTTACATAAAAATAAAAAAACATTAAGTTTGTAATGTCAGATAAAAAAAAGGAAGCAACTCTTTCAAATATAATTTTTTAACTAGTGAGCTCAAGTGGCTGTAGAGCAGGACCAGCATTAAGCCTAGCATTTTTATCTGCTATAATTATAATCATCCACCTTATAATATGCTTGTCTACATAGTGTGCCTTCAATGCATGTTTTTTTTTTTTTCATTTAGTTGAAGAATATCAAGTGGTATTTTAATACAACATTTTTCACAGAAACCGTGGTTGATCTAATTTGTTCCTATTTTTGTGGTAAAAATTATGTCTGTCACTTATTTTACTAAAAAGATGTAGATTTTTTTCGAACATACATAATGTTTTCATATATATACTGACAAGGTACCGTCATGATGTTAATTTTCTTAAATAGTTCCCTTAGTCTCGCGTCTGCGGAGTTTGTAGATGGCTCTGACAGCCCTCTTTTGCAGAATAAATATAAAATCAATATCTGCAGCCCGTCCCCGCAACGAAAGACATGATGAAAGTAACTAAAATAGACCAGTCTCGCGATATGTCTGTTAGTTTGCGGATTTTCCAAACAGCGTAAGCGGCTGAACTTAGCCGCCCTGCAAGTTATGTTAAGTGAGACCCCACTTTAGTTTTGAGCCAAGCGTGATCCATTTTCTCGATGAATTCTAGTGTTTCCTTATTCTATACAACGTGACATTCACTACTTCTAACATTCGGTAACGCAAATCTTATGCATTTAGTTTTCTTCTCATTTAATACCAAGTTATTTACAGTAAACCAATTATGGACCTTAAGCATAGCATTATTTACGTTGTCAGGCTCCTTTGCATGTCTCTTTACAGCAAATAACACCATTAACTGTGGTCGGTTTTTTAGTAAATGAGCATTATTCTTTTTATTGCCATATTTTCAAAAATAAAAATATCAATAAATTGCTTTTTTGTCTTGAAATCAGATAGTTTATTTCATGAATATTTGGATATTTCACAAGGAATTCTATTTTTTATTTAGGAGTTTTGTAAAAATATTATAAAATTTAAGGAAGGTAGGCTAAACGTTCTTATTTTGTTACTCCTTAATTGATAAATGATATGTTTCTTAATTTATCGTGTAGTTTACACGATAAATTTAATAAAATCATCGCAAAGAAATACTAAGAAAAGTAAAATAATATTTCTAATTTTGGTGATTTCATATTTAGCAAAATTGAATTTATTTACAAGTTATATTGATTTATAATAAATAAATACATAAAAGTGATTTTAAGGACGGCAGATTTATGGGACAGTAAAAAACGAGTAATAGGTAACCATAAAAAACATGAGGCTGGATCCATAATGCTTAAAGATATGAATAAGTAAAAATACGGATTAGTGCTTAATCATAATCAACGTTTAATAAACTTTATACATAAGTCCAACGTTACCAGCCCTAGTTTAGATAACGTTTCATCTTTTCTGCCGGAGTTAGGACATTTTCTTGTGCTTTTTAATGTAAATATAGCTTTATAATTCCGTTTTTGTTACTCAAATTTTCCGCTTATACGTTACTACCCAAAGTAACAAAAAAAAGTAACGAAACAAGTGATGTTTAATTTTTTCAAAATATATTATTACTGTGGTATTTAAACGTTTATAGACGTAACTGCAATTACACAAAATTTTAATGGAAGTCAATAACTATTGTACTATGTTAAAAAGTGGTCAATATTGTCAACTTTCTTTGAAACAGGAATAACAAAAGCCGGAATGAGATTCACCCTAAACTCGATACGTGTGCACACTACAAACTTCGGAACGGCAACTAACACAATACACCATTTAATGGCATCTTCGGTGTTGCTATTTCAGAAAATAACATAGCTAAATCGAAGTATTTTAATATTTCACATGTATAAAATGGGTAACAAAAACTGAAATCCATTTTTGGAACTTTCTCTGGGACAAGTTTAAAATTCATTTTAATCGTCAAATTTTAACCAAATTACCAAAAAAGCAATACAACGTGGACCTTTTTATCTCGTAAAACGATTTTAAAGCAAAATCTCAATATAGTTTCTTTGAACCTTATCAAAATAATTGAGTTTTAAATTGCGGATGATAGACTGTTACATACGAATTTTCATACAATGCAATTTTCGACAGTTTATATTTAGTTGATTTTTTATTTAAATAATATGTATTTATGATTTGGTAAAATATTTTCTGTAAAGTTTAATAATAAATATGCTCTTAAGCAAAACAGTATCAGTAATTTATAGATTACACCAAAGTTATTGATCTACAATAACATGGGACATTCCACAAATTGGCAAAAAAAAAAGAGAAATGACGTAAATCATCTATATATACTAAAAAGAGGAATGGACCCAATATCGAGCCCTGTGGTACACCTATTTTGACTTTTAAACCAAATTACACCGTTTATTTGAACTGGGGGCCTACCACCAGCTCTTATAACAGTATTATTATAATCTTACTTTGACTTTTCGTACCATGACGTCCTTAAAATAAGCTTACTTTAATGTTAAAACAATGATACATTATTAGCGGTTTTGGTGACGTCACCTCTAAAAGTTCATTCAATTCGTACCACGACGTGACTTGACAACTAGCAATATTGTTTTAATGTCAAATTTAGCCATCTTAAAAAAGTTCCTCGGACTCGACGGAAATATTATTGTTTTGCAAATTTATATTATAATAGAACATTTTCGTGTCATATAAAGTAAATAAAATGTATTTATTTACGTATACTTGCCGATTGAATTGTGTATCTAGAGACTTTAGTACATGGGTAATTAATTTCTTGTTTGATTTTACTTAATTTAAATTGACAAAATAAAAAAGTTATACGTAGTTACTTTAGTCCAGTCAGCCCAATCTTTATGAACGCCATCACCTTGAGAGTTCAATATTTCCGCAATCTCTTGCCACTTTCTTCGTGAGTACTCTTGACATCTATTTGAAATTAAAAATTACCAGAGTATCTCTAGCTACCGCCCGGAAATCTGATTAACTCTTCGGCTGCAAAATTAATAACAAAACACTAATCACTGAGTCTGACCACATATTGTTTCAAAATATCTTTGTCAAAAAATTGCAGAAAAATATTTCGTTGTTTTAAAACTTGTTCACTGAGTAACCGTGTTTAACCTTACTTTGATTCCATGTCGACTTTGTAGCCAGTAAGATCAAAATAAGTATGTTAAAATAAGTTCAACCACATAACCAGTCGAAAACAAAAATATCGCTACGTCGAGTTTCAAATTTCGTTCTGATAAGAACACATTTTGTTCCGATTCATATCATGTGACAACTTAGCCGTAGCTTATTTTTAATTTTTTCAATAGTTTTTCTCATTTATCAAAGCAAAATCGTTTAATATTTATGCCAATTTCATGGAAATTACTCATAAAAATAGATTCTAATGCAAAGTAATATTTTTTAAGTAAACGAAAATAATATTTTGCTTCAAGATCATACTTCATAGTAGCGATTCGGACCAACGTGTGAAAGAGACAGCGCTATACAGTTTATATAGCGTTGTTTCTTTTCTACTATAGCAGGCAATAGACAAATCTTACAAATAGTTCGTTCTTTCCGAGCTCTAAGCAGGAATAAAACAATATTGAACGATGAAGGTCACGGTACGAATTTGAGTAATGTTATTGTAAGCTTGAAACAAAACTCTCTTGAAATAAGATTACTTTGTAAAAGATTGTGGTAGGCCCCCTGGCTGCAGTCTATCATTCAAATAATTATGATGTTACTCTAAGCGCAAGTTTGCTCAGTCCGTAATGCTCAAGTTTCAAGAGCAGTGTTTCATGATTCACAGAATCAAATGCCTTGGATAGGTCGCAAAAGATGCCTATTGCATCTTGTGCCTCTTCCCATGCGTTAAAGATGTGTTTTGATAAGTTGACACCGGCGACGATTGTGCAACGTCTTTTGGTGAAACCATACTGTTGATCACGTAGGATGTTATTACGATTAAAATGATTGTGCATTTGATTTAACATTACTTTTTCAAACACCTTGCTGAAAACCGGCAAAACCGCTACGGGTCTATAATTATTAGTGTCTTTGGTGTCCCGGGATTTGAAAAGTGGAATAACTTAACTGTACTTAATTAAATCCGGGAATACCCCTTGATCTACACAAAAATTAAATATTCAAGTTAAATACCCTATTTAACTTGAATATTTAATTTTTGTGTAAAATATGTCTCAATAATTGATTGACAAACTTTAGTAGACATGCCCCACAGATCTTCGAAAATTTTGATCTTAAGTTGCTTAAAAGATTTTACAACGACCACAGTGTTAATATGTTTAAATTTAAATTCCACAGGACAGACTGAAAAATTCGCCCTTAATATAAAATAAATAAATAAATCAATAGCAAGTATGGGGGAGAAATGTAAAGTTTCTGTAGTATTAATTGTAATATTGGTAAAAAAAGTTGCAAATTCCTGACCAACATCGATGTTATCGCTAATTAGACCGCGAGAAGTGTTCAGTGTGTAATCAGTATTATATATTTTGTTCTTGTTCGTTTTATTATTAGTATTTTTTCAAACTGTCTTTATTTTATTGTCTACTGATTTAACCTTGTTGCTAATGAAAGAAGCTTTAACTGCTTTGCAGATATTTTTCAAAGTTTTAGAGTAAGTAGGAACATACTTATAAAAAGTTTAATATACGGCTTAAAGCCATACAGTTCAAATAATCTTTCCGTACTTTTCCTGATGCCTTTAGTTGCCTAGTCACTGAATAAAAACATAGGGCAAATAGTTTTAGTTTAGTCTGTTTGCATTAATGCAAAGAATTGTTCTTTTGAAATGTTGCAATTGGACATATTTAGGCCCTGAGCACTTAACTTGCTAATTAAAGTGCTATTAAACTTATTTAAATTACCCGATGGTATTGGTCTAATTTGAATCTGCACTTTTTGTATTGGTGTGTTGGACTCAAAAATAACGGTTTGACCACTGTGATCAGAAGGGAGATAATTTACAATGGCTTTATCTAAACAGTCTCAACAACAAAGAAACTGTCAATAGATGTAGCAGTAGTCGAAGCTATTCGCGTTGGTTCTAAAAACATATTTGACAGATTGAATGATTTGAAGAGGCTTAATAATCTACTTATATTTGAATTATTTTCTTAAATATTAATATTAAAGTCATCAAAAATATTTACTGATTTATTACCAGTTGCAAGTTTTGCCAAAACGTCTTCCATTACCGACTCAAACTACTCTATAGTTTTGATAATTTTGAGATCTGTAAACGCACACTATAAAATGCTTATCTAGATCAACACAGTTCAATGCTATGTTCCACCGATAGTTTAACTATGTCATTACGACCCTTACATGTTATTCGTTTGTTTCATTTATGTTTTGTGTTGCGTAATGTAAATTATTTTGCATAATATTATATAGAAAAAAATTTTTCTAACTGCACAGACAGCTGTATTGCTGGGGAATTTGTTGAGCCACTTCTTCTTCCCAGCTAAAGCACCAAGAAGTGGTGAAGGGTCGTTTTGGGGGACTCTCTTATGTGATTTTGACGTTCGAAAAGTGCTAATTCTCAGCCTAGTTTGTATAAATGACTTTTGAATTTTGAATTTGAATTTTATACAATTTTTAATTAAGATTAGTGAACTTCCACATAGCATGGATTTTCGGTTAAAACAACTGCTCTCACTATAATTCTCAAAATTAACTAGCATTTCATAATGTTTCAACCAGTGTTCAGTTATACAAATAATATCAAACGTTGTTTTTTCTAAAAACGATTCAATTTCTAATTGTTTGGAAGAAAAACTTTGAATATTTTGATGAAACAATTTCAAGGAACTCTGCTTAGCCCCTTTTTTATAATTAACTAATTGAGTGCCAGAAGATAGCTCGTTGATGGTGAGATTAACAACATTGTTACTGGTATCTTCTGCTGTCTTACTGACTAGTTTAAATTATTTATTTATTATTGCTAACCACCTTAATATTAGTATTATTATAATTTTTTGTGGTGCTAAGTATGTACATAAGACTTCAACATACTACTTATGTCTGAGTTTTTATTAAAAGCTATTATAGCCATGCTATTTGACATCTAAAACTAATAGGCAGATACGCAGTATCCCTAGTCGGTTTTAATTTCTCAATAAAAGTGTTGGTGTCAAAAATTACAAGTTTGTCACTATAGTGATTAACTAATAAATGCATATGATTATTTGGCATATGTATATTATGATTTTGCCTACTTGACAAGTGCTAAAAGTATGAAAAAGTACACAATATTATTTTCTGACAATTAATCTTCAAGATTTCAGTGACACTGTCAGTGGTGTCATCTTTTTTTACATTAGTATTGTTGCCTACAAATACAGAAATAATGGCTTTCGGATCATATTTATTACCTGTTATTGATGACATTATATCTTCGTAGGATTTCCCTGGCATACAATAATTAACAGCACATTGACTCAGATTGTTACTTAATTATTTACCTAACCCACTCCCTAAACTATCTGAAAACGATAACAATCTTTACTAGAACAAGGGAGAGAACTAGTATCTGTCTATTCTACTTGAGATGAAGCTTGTACAACATGTGGTGTATCTTGATCAGGGAAACAGTCCCGAGCTTTTCCAGACTGGGACGGGTCCTCCGTTGCCTCAGGATGCAGAAATTCAAGATTGGAGTCCATTTGACAAGAACATTCTGTGGTGCTAAGAGTCATCGGGACAACTCTGTCTGCCTCATCGTTACACATTTCTACTAACTTGTTTGCAGCAAGGATGTTTTCCTTTATTTGTTTTTGAGAGCTCACATACTTAAAATAAAGTAAATGTGACTCTTCAAGTACCTCAATTCCAGACTGTAATCGCTGGGAGTCAATTTGATAAATGTTTTTACTGTCTTCTAATTTAATTTGATAGTTTTTTAATTTATTTATAAGAAAAACACATTCTTTCCTTAGTTTAATATTATTGGAACTGTGTTTTTGTTGTTTCCTAAATTTATTGCATTTATTTATGATTTTATTAAGTTTTGCATGCTTTTTTTAAACTTTATGACAGTTATTATTATGTTTTAATATAGAATCTTCAGTAAGGTCTATTTTTATTAAGGAATTAGGATTACAATTAGTTTTAAATAATTCATCATAATTTATAAGTTATTAGTTTCCTTAGCCTGAGTACATTTTTTTTTGTTTCTGTATCTTAAAACGGCAAGAAACTCCACGGACACTCTTTTAAATCAAAATATGATTACGAAATATTGCTAACATCATTTATGTTGAAGTTATACCTGTGAAAATGATGCAAATCGTTAAAAACGTCCGTAATAGAAATGAAACAAAACAATTCAAAAATTTAATTTAACTAAAATAAGCCGTGGCAGCTAAGAGATGACCAGTCCCTACTGACGGCGTCCGTTCACGAATATGACGCATGGATTAGCACCATTCAATTCAACCATTTTGAAGGGAGCTAAATGATCCAACACACACCCCACCGCCATCGAGATATTTGAGTTAGCATGACAAACTCTCAGCCGCCTAGGCACATTCAAGTCGATGAAAGACATACCCAGTAAATGGTAGCTTTAAAGTAAGTTCATAGTGCTAACGCATGTGCCAGCAATTCTAAGAGATTGAATTTATACAATGTAAAGAAAGTTTTACAATCTTCATCAGTTCCAACAATACTTTCGAATGCTAATCAATCAGTTTATGCGCCCTTGAGGAGCTGGACCAGCGTTGAGCCAAGTATTTTTGTCAGCGATATTATCCCCCAACTTATATTATGCTTGGCAGCATAGTGCGAGTTTTATACAAGATTTTACATCTTGTATAAAACTCGCACTATGCTGCCGTTCGTTTCGTTCATTTAGTTGGAGTATGTGGGGAGGTATTTTATTGTAACATTTAAACAGTACCCCATGAAGGATGAGTCTACTGTAGCCGTTTTTGCAGCATTACAAACTGTTAGGAAAGCCCTTCCAGCGTAACTATATGAAGGCTTTCTTTCTGGATTGAAGTATGATCTGTGTTGTGGTTACTAGGCTACACTTAACTGTTATGTACGTTTGATATCGCACGCAATATTAATTTTGTAAAAATCCAAATTCCACTGCGTTAATATGGTAACAAAATGTGCAAATTTAATAAAGCAAATAGTGCAAAATACAATATTAAAATTAATATACATAGAATTCACGAAGTAACGCAAAATCGCAAATTAAATTTTTTAGTGTAACCTTGGTTCAAAACATCAAAATTCTAAATTCTAAAGTCATTTATTCAAACTAGTCTGAGAATCAGCACTTATCGAACGTCAAAGTTACATAAGATAGTCCCCCAAAACGCCCACCCTTCACCACTTCCTAGTGCTTTAGCTGGGAAGAAGAAGTGGCGCAACAAACTCCCCAGCAGCACAGCTGTCTGTTCAGTTAGAAAAAAATTGATTCTATGTAATAGTATGCAAAATCATTTACATTACGCAACACAAAACAAAATTTAAATTATAAATTAAAAATGAATAGCCATATGTCAGCTAGCACACGTCAATATACCAACCAGAAATATCAAGAACTGTACTAAGGCAGAAAAAAAAAAAAAAAAGAATAAACGTAAACAATATCTAAATAAAAGCCTCCAGTCATAAAGGGCGTGTCCGCTTACATATAGCTATATACAGCTGTAACTGGAAAACATCGACTGGAAAGCATATGTTGATACAGTATCCAAACGAATTAATAAGTGTGTATATGCACTGAAACAGATTAGAAACATAACAAACATCTATAACGACATAATTATCATGCATACGTTGAATCAGTGCTACGCTATGGCTTAATTATGTGGGGTAGCAGTATTGATCAAAATAGAGCACTTGTCTCGTTGCACAAAAGAGATGCATTAGAGCATTATGTAGCCTTAAGCCCGACGAATCTTGCAGGCCGGTGTTTAAAAAACTTGATTTGTTGCCGCAGCCGTCCCTTTATATTTTTGAAATTTGTGTGTTTTTGTGGAGGCATAGGGAATTGTTTGCGAAAGCAAGCGATGTAAATTCTCGCAGCAGGCGCGACCCCTACAGGCTCGTGTTAGATGTTCTTGCAAGACTTGCGAAATATGGTAAAAGCTGCATGTTTATGTGTGTCCAGGTATACAATAGAATACCAAATTAATTGAAAACATTAAATACAAGATTGTTCAAAATGAAATTATACAAATGGCTATGTGCCAATAGCTTTAACAGTTTAAAGGAGTTTCTGGAACATAAAACCGCATGATGAATGGTTGTTTCGTTATGCATGTAACATTTGCACGCTTTTATTTACTAAGTAAAACATGTTTATTCACATTATTAACATTACCATACCATGTTTTTAGCAAATAAATTATATTTCTATTTCAAAAACGAGAGCTTAAAAGTTTTATTAATGTTTCATAGAAAATAAGAGTTCGAAAGAGTAAATCATGTTGTCTTCAAAAATGAATCTCGAAATAGGACTATTCGATGGAAGCAACTGGGCGACCTGGAAATATAAAGTGATGTTGCTGATGCGGTGCAGGGTACTCTAGTAAAGCCGGCACACCCGGATGAAGGAGCCAAAGCGGAAGCTCTTACAAATTACAAGGTACAGTGTGACAGCTATAATAAAATAGAAAACACTGCACTATTACTACTGACCACCAATATGACCGACGAAATGCTGAACAAAGTAAAGAGTTTTACAACTGCGAGTGATATGTGGGACGAATTAAACCGTCTTTACAAATGAGAATCACAGGACCGAACCTACGATCTGCATAAATGTAACTTTTTAACTACAAGAAAGACCCCACTCATAACACGGGTTCGCATATGTCTGTGATAAAGAATTTTTGGCATGATCTGAATCAAGCTTTGTCAATAGTTTCACGATCAACTACAGTTCAGTTTTAAATCAAGTTGGCTACTGATTACATTGAAGGATCCTACAATCAAGAATTTGTGAATACCCAGTTGTAAGCTCACAAGAGAGCTTTGAAAGATAAAAATAAATCTGAAGCGGTGATTCCAGCACGGAGGTACTGATAGTACATAAAAAAGCAAGATTACAAGAAGAAATTAAAGTGTAATTATTGTGGAGCAAGCAGACATCGAGTAAAGCATTGCAAGAAATGGATTGCGGATGGTAATCCTAAGACCCCCCAAACCTAAGCAATCCACATCAAATGCTGCTACATTGACAAATTTAGCTTTATCTATTGGTGTATTAATAAACACTAATTGTAGGTACGTAAATAATGGAGCAGCAAGTCACGTAACCAATAGAGGAGATCGATATGTATATTTCGAGTACTTTAGCAAATCTCATTATTGTATAATTTATCATCACTTGCTTCAAAAACGATGGTGTCGTATGGCATTTTACTGTGGGGTCGGGCTGCTGACATTGAATCTATCTTTATTTTACAAAAGAGAGCTGTCAGAGCCATTTATAATCTACGTCGTCGCGAATCTCTCAGGAAACTATTTAAAAAGATTAATATTATAACGGTACCTTGCCGACTCATTTATGAAAATATTATGTATGTGAAAAAAAATCTACATCTTTTTAACAAAATAAGTGATAGACATAATTTTAATACTAGAAATAAAGATAAAATAGATCAACCATTTTTCAGACTATCTAAAGTACATACATCTTTTATGGGGTACTGTGTTAAATGTTACAACAGAATACCTTGTGATATATTAGAATTAAATGAAAGAAAATTTAAAAGTCATATAAAAATACACTTTGTAAACAAGCGTATTACAAATTAGAGGATTATATCCAAGATAAAAATGCTGGGAAACATGCTGGTCCTGCTCCATAGGACAACTTAGAATCTAGACAAAATCTAACTGGTTGCTAATTTAATTGTATAATATTCTTATATTTTTTAAATATTGATTTTACATTCTGTGATTACTTGAACTCACACACTGACTTATTAGTACCTATAACTTGTAAAAATTATACGATATTCCATATTACACATTTATGTGAGCACCATGCATCCTATCACATAATTAATACCTAGTCTTGCCATAAATATTGTCACAAGATTTTTTTTTTTTTTTTTATTGCAAATAATATTTATTACTTTTACAGTGTGTTAGTTTAATACATAAATATAAAACAATTAAAAATATAAAAAGCTTATTCAAAGTGGTCTCCATTGGCTGCAATACAGTCCTTTAAACGTTGAGGCCAGTTATCAATAGAAGCACGCACTCTTTCCATGGGAAAATTCTTCACTGCCAATCGTATGGATTGTTTTAGGGACTTCAAATTATCACGGCGTTTAGAGCAAGCCGTACTCTCTAAAACTGACCATAAATCATAATCCAGCGGATTAAGATCGGGACTAGACGACGGCCAGTCTTCAGCTCTGATGAAGTCCGAAACGTTCGCTTCCAACCAAGACTGCGTGGACCGAGCTTTATGACCCGGCGCCGAGTCTTGTTGGAAGGACCATACTTGGTTATTGAACATGGTGTTGTTAAGGGGCTTAACTCCCTTCTCAAGAATGGTATCTTGATACACTTGTGCCGATGTTTTGATACCTTTTTCACAAAAATATGGCTCAGTCACTCCTTCATAGCTAACACCCCACCAAACCATCACTGAAGTCGGATAATGCCCACGTTGCACTCTGTCGACTAATTGGGAAGCTTCCTTAGAGCTTTGAGCATAAATACGGTCATTTTGTTTGTTAAAATGTTGCTAAATTGTAAAGATTTTCTCATCCGTAAAAAAAAAAAATCTGTGACCTCCCTTTGCGTACCGCTTCAGTAGTTGTTTCGATTTAACCACCCTATTCTTTTTTTAAATTATCAGTTAAAAAATGACCAGTGCGTCTCTTATAGGCTGCAAGTCCTAAGTCATCTTTTAGAATACGCGACATGGTTCTTGGTGCTATCTTCATCTCCCGAGATAAAATCTTTTGTTTTCGGACAGGATTTCTTCGAATTCTTTCCCTTACTGCTTTGACCACCTTTTTCGTACGAACACTACGTGGACGGCCAGATTTTTTTCTGTCACAAACAGAGGAGGTCTCATTGTACCTATTAATAGCCCGGTACACAAACATTTGACTAAAACCAAGCGAATGGAGAGTTTTAAAAATTGCATTTGGTTCCAAACCAACTTTGTGTAGTGCAATCACAGCGATTCGGTTCTTTTTATCACCCACTCTATTTTAATATCGCAAAATATTGTACAATGTATTGGCGCCAAACTTAGAAAACTCAATGAACAATCGTATAAAAATGACAGATTCCAAATTCAAATGTAATATCTTTCATATTTTTAATGTTAACAGTATTTATGGCCAGACTGTGTATATCTGTCATTCCTTAATCTTTCGTTATTTTTACCTATCGTGGTATCGTAATCTTATTCTAGGTGCATCTAGGTCTTCACATATAATTATATAATTGATGTATACAAGATATTGTGAAAACATTTTAAAAGAGTAACGGTGGAGTTTCTTGCCCATTCTTCTCCATACGAAAACTACCTTTTGGAAGGAGCTACTAGAATCAATTATTATTTTTCTGTAAATGTTGACGTTCAAAAGTGCCTTTTTTGTGCCTAATTGAAATAAATTATTTGACTTTGACTTTGACTTTGATGTGGAAGAAAATTCTGAGGAAACCGGCATGCCTGAGAGATATTTCTTGAACGCCCACGGGTGGCATGAAAACTGTGCCATTAACCACACGAAAACGAAGAAGATTTGGAAATTCTGATGATTTAACATTTAAAGCATAGATCCTGCTCCGCTAGTACAACCTCAGTTTTGATTCAAACTTTCGCGCTTTTGTTCCATTTCTTTAAAACTTTTTTCACAAATTAATGCATTACACGTTTATTCTGAGATCTATTATCTCTTTGGATTCGTGCTCTTCTAATATTTTATTCTTCAATGCCTCTGGCTTCGACTCGCTCTTGTCTTCAAATCAATGACACATCTAAAGTTTTCAAAGGAAATCTTCTCTTTTTGTTAGGCCATTTGGGATAAAAAATGTCTGCGGCCAGGAATTAACTGCATTTTATTTGAATGGTGACAGTAGTAGAAAAATTTCTTTGCATGACGTCAACGTTGTAAAGCATTTGTGAGTAAAGATATACAACAATCTTTAAATTAAATAAATTATGTACACCCCACCATTTCGTGTAAGATCCCGTATGATTATTATTCCGCTATTTTGAGCTGGGTGATACCACCTGACACATACAATACTATTAACTAGCTAGCCCATCTGTAATCGGCGTAGTATGGATGGATTACAATAAAATAAAACAAAGGTATCAACATATTTATAAATTGTTCTTATTACAGGTCTACATATTATACTCGTCATCTTGTAATGATTTTGAATCCAGGTACATAGGATCGTGACCAGATATACTCTTAGTGACATACATAGTGTCAGATTTACAGTCCTGGACACAGAATTGTGATACGGATAAACGAGAGAAATAGCTCCTTTAACTTCTACACAGTTTATTGTTCAATCAACTCAACCTAGTCGCACTCCACTGCTGGACATAGGCTTCTCCCAGGCTGTGACACAACACCCTATCCTCCGCCTTCCGCATGCAGTCTGTCCCAGCGAACTTTTTAAGGTCGTCGGTCCATCTAGCTGGGGGCGTCCCACACTTCGCTTGCCGATACGCGGTCTCCACTCTAGGACTCGTTTGCTCCACCGGCCGTCGGTCCTTCGAGAAACATGGCCAGCACACTGCCACTTTAGCTTGCTCACTCTGCAGGGTATGTCGGTAACTCCGGTTATTTTTCGGATAACTTCATTTCTGATCTTATCCTTCGAAAAAAACTCAGAGCATAGCCCGCTCCATAGAGCGTTGAGCGACCTTGAATTTTTGTACTAGCCCCACTGTCAGTGTCCACATTTCGACACCGCATGTCATAACGGGCAGGACGCACTGGTTTACCTTAGTCTTCAAACACTGCGGGAGTTTATTGTTACAGAGTCAATTATTAACACTAGTGTACTAATTAATACTCTGAACTTGAAATGACGTAATCGAGTTTGCCCTCGCCCTCGAGTGTCGTGACTGGATATGACATAGAAATTCAATCATCTTAGAATTAATTATTCCACCAGGATTTTTTTAATAGGGCAATTATGCCACACATGATGGATGATTTTTTGAAAGCAGCGCCAGCCTCATAAATGCATTCCACCAACCAATAGTCATAGTGTTATATACGGGTTTTTTGCAAATCATACAACAGAGTTGAAATGTCGAGAATTACCTCGCATTATATTATACAATATTGTGTGTGTATATATATTTGTACATAATCGAAGTTTACATTCATCCAAATGTAATTAACTTGCCTGATATTAATAATACGACACAATTTCTAAGAGGTCGTCTCCAGTCGCAACACTCGAGGGCCCGGATCTATTACGAGCATAATAAGCAGAAAAGAAGTCTAAATACTTTGCTCATCATCTTGTAATATGACGTAATCAAAAAAACCTGCCGGTGTTTGTATATAAGCCTCTCGTAGATTTTGCCGAGTCATACTACTACATTGAGGAGACTAATGGGATGGTAACCGCGCCATTGAAGATGGCGGTCATAAGCATAATGTGAGGAGCGGGGAGCAGTTTGTACACCTTATTGGTGATACCGTCTGCACCAGAAGCATTCCATGCGTGGAGCCCTTTCATGATGTCGTGCACTTCGTCTGAAGTGACGGGATAAAGCTCTACATTAGACTTCAGCATCAACCTTGTCAAGGTGCGCTTGGCCTACTGGTTGGGAGCTGGGAGAACATTGGGACTCTAGGCTGTCGGCTAGACATTCGGCTTTATCAGGTTTGTCGAACGCGATGCTCTTGTTCGGACGGATCATCGTTGATATGTATACTCATTTCTGCTAGTTTATTAATAGCAATAAAACTATTCAAGATCTCTTACATAGCCTGTTTCCGACATTTTGTGCAACATCAATCGCTTTAGAAGTGTGACCTTCTAAGCAGGTACTTTTCAGATGGTTTTATTACCTTTCCACTTGTATTATTTCCATCCATATTTTTTATTATCGCCTGCACATGTATTCACCAGATATCATAATTCTCTTTGTTCAGGGGCTCGATCCTAAACATATGGCTCATCGTCGTTCCTTTACACAAATAATTATATTGCTGCTTGAAAAATGAATGTTACTCCTTACTTAACTGTCCAGACTTCTTATTGGATCCACGCTACTCCTATCCACCATGGGTCTCGTACTTTGAGTGTCTGGATGTCTGGGCCCATAACCAATGTAAAATTAAAGAAACGATTAGGAGAAATAGATCCTAGCAAAATATGTCCGTAAAATTTAATAACTTGACCTATGTGTATTACAACTTATTCATTTTAAATTCAAAATTTACTTTATATGCACTTCATAATTATACACATAGAATTTGTATATCCAATAATTATTACTTCTGCACGCTAGTGTACTTGATTAAAATTCAAAATGTACCAATTACCTAATAAGTATTTTTGGAGCTGTCGATCCGCACACTAATTAATTAACTTCATACGAATAGCCTACAGAAAAAATAAAAAAATAATAGTGTCGATTACTCCGTTTCGGGCGAGTAAATTTGTGCGAATCAACCAATAAGCCTTTTTTCAAATTACCACACTAGAAAACCTTACCAGGCATTCGTCATTTTGTATAAACTGAAGTTTTTTTAGCGACCTGGGTAATTTCGGCAAATAAAGTATAAAATTAACCTGAACTGAACTGATAATTGGAGTAATCCTAAGAATCAAACCCTAGTTTGATTCAGTCATTAATGCTAATCTAAAAGAAAATATTATCGGGTTCAACTTCAATTTAATTTTTCTCGAACAGCCAACAATCTTCATTAAAATTATTTCTAAAGCAACCGAGCTCTGCAGTTGAGTCGACTTCACAGTTCTGAGTAATCAAAGACGTCATATTAATTAAGAGCATTTCGCTACCTCTGAGGATTGCTGCCGACCTAGTACATTTTGAATGGAATTTCTTATTGCTCTTCATTACACCGATTAATGAAATATATATTATACTAACTAATATTATGATTTGTTTGTTCTTTTACGGCTTGGTTGTCTAATCAATTTTAATGAAATTGATTGTACACGTTCTGTTTTTGTTTATTGAAGCGTCAATATTCATTAGTGGACGTATTATTTTGATAAAATCATTCTTTGATTGAATGATTTTATGACAAATGATCATAATTCATTTTGAAACTGGAAGATTGAATACCTCCACAGTTGTTAAATAAAAAATCTATATGTTGAAACAAGTAATTCCAATTCTGAATTCAGCCATTGCGACTGAACCAGAAGTAACTCCTAGTTCCACAATGCTACTCAGCGTACTAATCACGACGCTACAGTGCGGTACTGCCCCTTAGGATTTCTGCTGCTGTGGTAGAATTTACGTGAGATAGTTATTTATTACGGAAAAACTAATGAATAGAATCAGATTGCAGTATCAAGTAAAAGTTTGCTATCTTCCTCCTTGAAAATTGTGTTAGTATTCAACACATATCATATTCAAACCACGTAGTAATAACTGATCCACAATCACCTCCTTTAACTCCGACTCTTAACTAACCCTGTTCCAACAATAGTAATAAACCACAATAAAACTGAGAACAAGAAAAAAAAAATCTCACAAATTAAAACATTTCAAGTAACAAAGTGCTGGTAGAGAACAATAAAAAGCGCGGCACATTAACAGTAGAGAAAACAATTGAAAGCTAAAAAACGGTCGAGTGCGTGGCTGGAGCGCTGCCAGCGACCGCTCAGCGGTTTCAAGAAACATACCCCTGGTATTGAGAATAAATGCCCCTTTGTACGTAGCGCTATACAGCGCTTTAGTTCTAAAATATACGCGTATTTTGCTTTAAAACGTAATGCTGTTGTTTATTTTGTTAGGTGTTTGTGTCTATTTTGTAAGTTAAAAAAAGTCGTCTTAATTTTAGGTTATTTGGTCTAACAAGTACCAATTTTTTACAGACCACGTTCAGAATGTCTTCTGTAAACCGCAATATTGCTGATTTGTAGTGAAATATCAAGTTCTACAAAATTAAAAAAAACAAGTGAATGATATTGCATTGATAACATTTCATGAACAATCAAACTTTTGTTTATTTCCGCACAAAATCAGGGCCACCACAGTCAAATGCAGCGTTTCAGTGAATCCTGTAGCATTCCGACTTGAATGTCCTGATCTAATTGCAGCTGCTCGCAGTCCTAATGAAACGGTGTAGTATTAAAATCGAGTCAGCCACACCACTCAGCTAAATGTTGGCAAAAATTACGGCGTCGCAAGAGAAAGTATTTATTGTTTATGATCTGAATGTAGACTTGGGGCATATTTAATGTTAGTCAAAGTAGAAAGGGGAGATCTATGGGTTATACTGCAGCTTTTTCGAATACCGTATATTTTTATGGCATATGTTGCGAAGTCCTAAAGTTTTAATTTTGTTGGGTATTTAATTTATTTATTTAATTTATTATTCAAGTTGCCATAGGGCAACTTAAATAATAATGTCAACCGACAGGACAACCAATTATGTCGAGTGGTAGTAGACATATTCTAATGAGTCGTGACCTAGCTCCAAGACTATGTTCTATATCTTAGGGTTAGTTCACACCGAGACGTGACGAGAAGCGACGCTGCGCGCACTTTTTAAGATAGTGATACAAAATATAACTTTATTTACTATTTAAAAAGATACACATTTAATTGTGATAATTCGAAAATGCCTTGCTGCGCCTCGATATGCCTCGCGGCGTAGCACGACGCATCACGAAGCAACGAGGCGTGGCACAGTGGTCTGAAAATCATACTCATAGAAACATAAAGTCAGGAATTAAATAAAATAAAATTGTAATGTCTCTGGTAACGTAAAGGGAGACGAGAGAGAAGGACCTTTACGTGATATTAACGTATGGATGGTATTAGTAGCTCGATGCGTGAGAAAAAAAAGATTTGTATTTTTTTTTGTATGGGAGAAAACACTCAAAGTATTTTTTTTATTTTTATTGATTGGAACTGAAGGACTGTTGCTCACACGAGTTATTATACCATACACAGCAATCAACACGACATACAATTCATGCACTTTTAGGTGCCGCTTCGCGCGTAGCAAATTTTTTAAGTTTTGAATTTTCAATATGTGGTTTTTCAAATCTTTGACGTGGTTAAATGAAGTTGCCGATCAATTTACTTATACTATCGTTAGTTTATAGTCTGCTAACTTTTATGATGACAGTAATGAAAAATGATGAAATGAATGCAATTTTGTAAAAATAAACCTATATAATAAGTATATAGGTTTATTTTTACAAAATTGCATTTCAAGAACTAAGTAACTCATTTGTTAATCACTGTGATTATGGTTGAGTTATCATTAGATACTAATAAATAATCTCTGTAATATAGGCACCTAATTAGAGAATAGCGACCGTTAATGAGGATAGTTGTATAAAAATAGGACGCTTGAGCTTAATTTTATCAATATATTTAAGCACTTGTGCGCGCTAACTTATACGTTCTATTTGTTACTGTGTTATGAATGTTATGATGGAAGGTTTTGGTACCAATTTGGATAATTTTATGATATTAGTATTATTTGAAGTTTTCGAGAATACTGTTGGTTTGTCAGAAAATGAAAAGAAATTGAAACAATTCTGTCAGACTTATATGTATATGTTCGTTGAGGAAAAAATGGATCTCGTGTAATCGCATGAGACGTACATTCATAAAAAAGTATGAGACATGACTGCAAGAGAACATAAAATCGCCTGAGGTCGTGAGGGGAAAAGATGACCCCTTATTTAGTGTGTAGAGCAGCAACCATGTTCCAGTTCTGACTGGTGTAAATGGGGGTGCATCAACATTCCACAGAACGGAGACGTGCAGTGTTGGAACATCAACATCAGTTGTGAGTCCGACAAAACCATTCGTGGAGCTGAGACCGATACAGAAAAGAAGGAGAATGGAGGAGCTCCTAACGCGTAGAACTGAAAGCCTTGCTCATACAACTGATTTAAAAGCACAAAACAAGAATGTAGCAGATATCATTAAACTAGTCTCGGAGCATCCCGAAGAGGCAACAAAAATAAAGGAATTGTTAAAGCCAAAGAAAACTGTGCCTATATATTACGCTGATAGAGCTACTTTGACCTCATTGAAGCTTTCGAAATGGCAGTACAAGACATTAAGATCTTGTGCAAAAGAAGAGGGAATACCACTGTATCCCTCTTATACTACATAGATATCATGGAAAGAGAGCTAAAAGTAAAGCTCCAAGCAATTTTGGACAAAGCTGTGGCTAGGCTTGGAAAATTGCTACGTGTTGAATCTTCGCTGGCAAAGAGTTGACATTTAGTGGGGCTTTGATGGTGCTTCAGGGCAAAGTTTTTATTAGCAAACTATGGCAGACGAAGACGATTCTAGTATTTTATGTGTTCTGTTGTGCCTCTGCGCTTAGTTTGTAGCGATGAAAAGGTAAGGGAGAGTTTCAAAGCCATCTTCCACAATGTTCTGCAGACCAATCTATTTTAAGTAAATTATTGCTAAGTGCAAAGCGGCAACAAAAAGTGTATTCCATTAATGCTCATGACATTAGTATCTAATTACCTATAACTCAACAATGATATTACGGTGATAAACAAATGATGGAATGCAATTTTGTAAAAAAAAAGTATTTGATCGATATCTTTTTTAATTATTCTTATCATAAAACTCATTAGCAGGCTATAAATTAACGATATCGGCAACTTCATTTACCCACGTCAAAGATTTGAAAACTCACATATCGAAAATTCTAAATTTCAATAAAAAACTTTTTTACAAAAAAAAACAACCGACTTCCAAAAAAAACACAAAAATAACTTTTTTACAAATCAAAAACCACCGAATTACACAAAAATACACTTAAAAGAGAAAAATAACTTGAATTTCGGAAGTCGGTGGCAAAAACAATAGTATTTTATTAGATACATATATTTTATTAAATAATAAAATATACGTACCGTAATATATATGAAAGCAATTCATAACTATTTCCCTAGGGATATAACTATATCACGGCTTCAACTATGCGAACTGCGAACCATCTTAAAATATAAGTATAATTATGGATCTGTATTTTCGTTTTTGCCACCGACTTCTTCTTAAATTTATCTTAATCGAGATATCTTATCGCCACCCGTGAAATACTTATCATTGAGTAGTTCCGGTGGCCATCTCTCTTCTTCATCAGTTCCATTTCACCAAATAATAAAATAATAAAAATAAAATAAAATTTATTCAAGTATAAAGTAAAATTATGATTTAGATTAATAAAAATTAAATGATACTTTCTGAATGCAAATGCTTAATTTGTTGCTGAAAATACCTAAATCGCTATGTGTGTGCCAATAATATTTGAGGAGTTCCCTCAATTCGTCATGGATTCCATCATCAGAACTAAATTTTGATAAAAATGGGACCAATCGGGAAGTGTATCCTTTCAAATAAAAAAAGAATTTTCAAAATCGGTTCATAAATGACGGAGATTTATGAGGTAACATACATTAAAAAAAAAAAACACAACCGAATTGATAAACTCCTCCTTTTTGGGAAGTCGGTTAAAAATATGCTACGCGCAAAGCGGCACCTAAATAAGTATGAATTGGATCATCTTGATCGCCGTGTATGGGACAATAACTCGTGTGAGGCCCTTCAGTTCCATTCAATTTAAAAAAAAATAATGTGCTTTAAATATTTTCCTGGCCTCTTCAAGCATCGTCGCGTCGCGTCACGTCTCGGTGTGAACTGACTTATGAGTCATGACCTAGCTCCAGGACTATATTCTACATTCACAGAGTGATATATATATAATATATATTTATTTCCCAAAAATACAGATAGAGAACATTTACATAAAACATTTGGATGCTGAGAAAACTGTACACAATTGATTAAACTCTAGTCTCTTAAACTAAGGTATCCTGTGAGAGATGAGACGAGACAGTGAGTCGCAATGAGGTTCCAATTGATATAATGTATGAGTGGACTGTGTCAATTTACCTTCAGAAGGGAAAAATAAAAAAATAAGTTATATTTTACGCTACAGGTTTTAAATTTTTGTGAGAGTCTGAGGGTGAGGGTAAATGAAATTAAATGAATGTGATTAAAGGTGTGTAGGTGTGTGTGTGAGTGGGGATAAGTTGGTGATGTGGTGTTGATATGTAAGTGAGTGGGGGAGTTGTATGTGCGAGTGTGTATGAATGCGAGATAGAAGTAATTCGTGCGAGCATGGAGTTGAGTGTGTGCTTATTATTAGGCGATGTAGGTCAGTAAAGTCTCCGTTGCGGCATAATCCTGTTTGAATAAAAATAAATAAAATAAAAATTCTTTATTTCAGACCATAAATAGTCCATAAATTGTTAGTGTGTTAGTGTACGATTTTATTCTTACGTGCTATGTTAGTATGATTAGTTCTTTATAATTATTTACTTATAGCTACCTATAGCTACCTCCACCCAATGCCTTTGGATGGGGCAGTCCGGTCTGCCAACAATCACTTTCAGGCTGCCGTTACGAGTATTACGCAAGCGGTGTAGTAAGGAATCCGCTTTCTTTCGCATGATGGCGTGAAAGCCATCCGTGTGAGCTTCAGCGAACATACCCGATGCACTACAACACCGCGGTAGCCGCAACAGCATCCTGAAAGCGTCATTGTATTGTACGCGTTTAAGTAGCCATTCTGTCACTTTTAATTATAGGTTGTATTTGTTCAGGTCTAAGATATTCAGTTGTATATGAACCTTTTTGTAAATATAAGCGCTAATTACATAATACTGATGCTTTGCGAACGTGGTCGTGTGGCTTGCCTGAGGGAAGGTTTGTGCGCTTTTTCGGGTTAGACGGGGGAAGGCTGCTGTGTTTCCTAAGAACAGATTGAAGCACAAAGAGCTGAGGGACTGTAAGAACCTTGCAGTCTGCATACAGTTGTGTTGTTGGGTATCTATGGGGCTTCCTTGTCATTACTTTTAGTACGGCTCTTTGTGCTCTCTCTGCCCTTTTTTTTTTTTTTTTTTTTGGGTGGGAAATTATCAAATAACTTCTCCCGCTCTGGGTGGAGCGGGAGGGCGTGTCAGACTCTTACTGACTAAAACCCACCCGTGTTCCTTCCGTTGCCTTTACGTTGCCAGGGGCCACGGTATCCCTTTCGGACTTTCCCGCAACCCCGGCAGGCATCGGTCCTATCGGACCCCTTCCGTTGTGCTGACATCTCTTTGAGGCGCGCGTGGAACACAACGCGCCGTCGACCCGGGCCGCTCTCTCTGCCCTCAGGAGGCAACCTTTCGTTGCAGCACCCCACATAGAGATGCAGTATTCTATGACCGATTGGCATAGTGCAAAATAAATCATTTTCAAAATATCGGCATGAGCCGATATTTTGAAATGTATTTTGTTATTTATTCGGAGGGATTTAAATATATGAATGAGGAGCAAAGCTCTAGTCGTGACAGCGTCAAGTGGTTTTTTCCATGCAAGTCCGTCATCTATGTGGACACCTAAGTATTTTACTCTGTCACTTCTAGTTAGTGCTAGACAACGACATGGTGCAGATCGGTTTGAGCATGAATGGGCAGTAATTGCAAAACTGTGTGACCGTGCGGTCTTTCGCCTAATTGCAAATGTAGCAAGATTTATTTATATTAAGGTAAGGAGGTTAAAATTGAGCCATTTCATTATTTCCGCTACTGCCGATTCTGCTATAGATTTTATAGTATCCCAAGTAGGTCCATGAACTAAGATCGCAGTGTCATCAAAGGTCGTTGACATATATTTGAAATAAAGTAGTAGATATCTTATGAATCGTGACCTAGCTCCAGGACATGTTCTACATTCCCGTGACATCATTCTGCCTGCCGCTGAGTGCCACTGAATATTTTATAGGAACGCCTCACGTGAGCATTTTACAGCGCGTTTAAAAACATTTTGTATTTTAAATCGATGTACGAGGAGGTTGCTATTTCAAAAGATTTATGTTTTGATGCTAAAAGCTGATTTTTCAATAGCCAGATAACTAGCTTTTGTATAGAAAATATTTATGTCAAACTGTCAAAATCAAACTGGTTGCTAATTTAATAGTATAATATTATTTTTTACAACATTGATTTTACATTGTGTAATTACTTGAACTCACACACTGACTTATTAGTATTACTTGTTAAAATGTTAGGAATATTATAAATTCGATAGTAACTCTGTCTGTCTGTCTGTCTGTCTGTCTGTATGTTACCTTTTCACGACTAAACTTCTGAACGGATTTCGATAAAATTTGGCAAGGAGATAGATGGCATCCTGGGCCTCAAGTCTGCTATTACAATAGTGTCAGAATGGTCTATCATTGATTTCATAATTGTTGACTTTGACAAGTTTGGTAATCTACTAATATATATATATATATATATATATATATATATTTTTTTTTTTTTTTTTTTTTTTTTTAATACGTTGCCCCACACTAGGAATTTCTCCTGTGTCGTGGGTGCGTTTACAAACATATAAACTCACATACACAAACAGCCAGACCCGGAACAACTAATTGTAGGTCATACAAATATTTGTTCCGTGCGGGAATCGAACCCGCGACACGCAGCGCAGCAGTCAATCGCTTAACCACTGCGCCAACCGTGCCGTCATTATGACCGTATTGGCGTCATTATGACTTTCCAATGGTGACCCACTGACACTCCATTGAAAGAAATGGCTTATATTGGTAATCTCGTACATAGTGATAAATGAATGACTGACTTAGGCGGTAATCTGCAAAAATTTTGACAGTTCCTTTGATCAGTGACCTACCGTTAGGACGTCATTATTTTAATTCATTACCAGTACGTTTATTGAATGGAGACAATGTATTAACTACGAGCAAATAATCTCGAGCTAGCCAACGCAGTGGATGCTAGAGAAAGAAGATGGGTGGAATGCAGAAAACGTCGTCGAGCCCGTCGCTTGACGAGAATGCGAACCCCTTTATTGATATTCCCGAGACGGAATTTGTAAAAACGTTACGCCTTGGAAAGGACTCAGTAAGGGGGTTAATTGTAGAACTCATTCCCCTTATGGCCAGACCGCGTCGAAACGATAGCGTATCGGCAGAAATGAAGGTGAGAAAACTGAATTTTATATTGATTTGTTTATTATTATAGTTTTAAACACGAAATAGGTTGATTAATGTTATATTTTTATTGCAGATTCTAATAGCACTTGCATTTTATGCAACAGGGTCCTACCAAAATTTGATTGGACAGAGTGCCCTCCATAGTGTTTTACTAATTACAGTGTCAAGAGCAATTAATGAAGTAACAGAGACATTAAATAAATATACCACAAATATATTAAATGGCCAATGTCATGAAAAGAATATTATAAAGGCTAAGTGAGAAATTAAATATACCCTGATTGTTTTGTTTGTCTTGCCTGTTGTACAGCAGAATTATTTAGATACGAAACACTTGTCAGGTTATATCAGAAATTTGAATTTCCTTGCGTCCTGGGTTGTATTGATGGCACTCATATAGCAATATTAAGGCCGCACATACACGAGGAACAGTATTATAACAGAAAGGGCTTCCATTCCTTAATGTTATGATAGTAAGTATTGGGTAGAAAGTAGAAATGTCTACCTACTGCCCAAATGTTTACTAATCATTTATATAATGTCTGTAATGTAATAATAACTAATTATACATAATATTTCTTTATTGCGATGCTGATTTAAATATTTTATGTGTGGACGCAAGCAACCCAGGCTCCACTGTCTCTCACACTCCGTTAAAATTTTGTAGTCGTTTTTCGAAAATCATTTCTACTAACGGGTTCTATAATAATGGCAATATGACAATGTCATTATAAAACAATTCTATTACGAATGTCATTAAAAATATGCCATTAATAAAATTCAAAAAGACACTTATTAGCTTGCTTAGTGACAAATGCTACTACACACTGGATGATTTTTTCAATGATGGGTCAATATAATGCTGTTTCTATGTTATAGGAAAAAAAAACTTAAATGATGAATTAATTTGGAGTTGAAATTTATTATTGATATTGACATTTAATAATTTCTTTGAAATTTGCAATTATTCTGAATTACTTAGATTTTTATTTTATTTATTTAAATTTTTTGACATTTATAATTATATAATTCCTCATTTAAATCTGACATCACTTTTTATAAATAATAATATTATATAATTGTTATAATTTATTTTGAAATTTTAAGTGTGCATGATTTTCAAACAATTTTTTCTATATTGTTTAAACTCGTAATATTGAGCTAGATGCTGTTCACCAAACTCAAGATCTGTATTTCTTTACCTGTGTTAACAAATAAAAGTGATTTGATTGATTTGAAACCATTGACCGACCAATGATCGACCATTATGAATTTAGCAGATTACGAACTTTTAGCAAAATGACAATGGGATCGTGTTGGAATGACGAATTTATAAAAATAGCAGACTTGGGCCTCTGGAGAAGGACATAGGGTACTTTTTGTTTAAAAAATAATCCTATAGGGGGTGATATAGGGGTGAAATTTGTATGGGAAATCCAGCATTTCTTAAATTAGGCATTTCTGAAAAATCTAATTTATGATTTTGGTAAGAACACACAAATTTCAGCGTTTTTGTGAAATCATTCCGCAAAGGGGTAAAATAGGGGATGATTTTAAAATTCACATTTTTTTTTTGTTTTGTTTCTTCTTTTCAAGAGATTTAAGGGAAATATGGTCATAGTCCGTATCTTGAATTACATTTAGTTTTACTTCACGGCGATCTGAAATATAATAATATTCACAGAGTAGTATTCCTACTCACACCATCTAACATCGCGTATTTTTAGAGATAAAATATTGTAAATATTTTTTTTTTTTTTTTTTTTTTTAGATAGGATTATCCCCGTCGTTGGCAACACATCACTGTCACTTTTCTTTTCGCGCGCATTCTGACATCGCAAGGAAAATTCTCTCTCGTCAAAAAATATTAATTTAAAATAAGTTTATGATACTCTTTACTAATATAACAAAACGTT
Organism: Xanthia icteritia; assembly: GCA_949128155.2. NCBI lineage: Eukaryota > Metazoa > Arthropoda > Insecta > Lepidoptera > Noctuidae > Xanthia > Xanthia icteritia. The sequence continues at coordinate 20,339,706 of OX421950.2, read as the reverse complement.
AAACTATGCTATGTGATAGAAAGTGTATTAAGTGCATCGTTACGGGAAACCTGAGACTTATTAAGTCTATCTTTAGTGGAAACCTGAGACGGCCGCGGCGCTCGTCAATAACATCAACAAATACATCAGAAGCACCCTCAGCCCTGACCAACATTGGATGTACTTAGATTCTGAGGCCTCCCACAACTTTAACGTGCGAGAGTGCCTGGCTCTAACTGACCACCTCGTACGTGATACTGACAGTGTCTTATACATAATATAAGCACTATGGTGGATATTAAAACTGCTTATTGCATGTGTGCTGCAAACTCGCTAAAGCATTATCTCTCCAGTCGACACGAGATGTCCTTAGCAACGTTACCTCCACGTTACTAGCTGGATGAGAAGCTGCCAGAGAGGCACGTGATGCCCTTAGTAATGTTACTGTACATAGCTAGCTGGTATGCGCTTGACATCATTACCCCTCCAGTCGACACGAGATGTCCTCAGCAACGCTAATTCCACGTTACTAGCTGGATGAGAAACTACCAATGTGGCACGTGATGCACTTAGCAATGTTACTCTACATAGCTAACGCTGGTACGTACTCGTCGTAAGAGGTAAGTCCCATTTCTATGATCTAGGCTAAGAAATTGTAAAAAGGTGGTTCTATATGCTTTAATTCACGAGCATGAAGGCTGCGAGACAGCTTTACTCAACCCTGCACATTATCTGTGTATTATATAAACTTGCAAAAGCACTATACCATATAGTGAGGGATTCTACCCCGCTAACTGGATTGTTATCAGTGAGTACGGGATACTCTTAACAACATTGATTCTATGTTGTTAGCTGGTACATACTTGACATGGTGTGCACATGCTTAGCACAAGATGCTCATAGCATACTAAACCAAGACCATGCGTGATCTAGCTTCACATCAAGGATGATAATATTACGGAAGCACATGCCCGTTACTGATATAAACACCAGCCCATTAAAATGCTATTATATATATATTCATAGCTATACAGCTGAGTTGCTATTCTTAACAAACAAATATACCTAACTAAAAGAAATCATTGTGTACAAGATACTCAGTGACTTACCTAAACACTAGGTGACTTAATTATCCTGTTACAAATTGATAAATGATATCTATTTGGCAAACTAAAACAACAAAACAAAATCGTGTAATTTTACACTCATACATTCAATTACTAGTACAAGATACTATGTCAATATGATCCTGTGATAAAATGTCCGATGACAAATGATTCACGGACCAAACCCCTACAAAGTATTATTCCATGCTCATATTTACCTATAAGGCACATGCCTTACCCCCAGATTCCTCTAAACTAAGGGAACAAGGGATTGAGATACTCCAGAAACAAATTGCACTGGCTACCTCTATCATAGGGAAAACAATGACTGATCCTATGCTTATAAAGAACATAAGACATACACAAACTGTTGACTGACTTGGCCGAAGAAACAAAATACCTGACAATATAAATGCTCACTTCCACCAAAATAAAACCAGATCAAAAGCAATATCATCTCTAACTGACATGAACCTCAACTTACCCTATTCGATAAACAAACAGATACATTTAACAAACTCGAGCATACCACTTTATAGCTACAAACAATAACAATTAATCAATCCAAATTCAAATTTCAAAATATCTTTATTTCATATAAACCTACATGGGCACTTATGAAACGTCAGAAGCCAGGTGCACGGTCCCAATTGGTTGTTTCCTATGGAGAAGAGCCGGCAAGAAACTCCACAGTTACTCTTCTAAAAATAATGGGCTTTTACAATATCTTCAAATAACAGTGTTATTAGGCATGGGAGGACAGCGTAGGTCTTTCAACAAGTACCAGGCACTTAACAGAATAATGATGGTCAAAAAATAAAAATAAATATTAAAACCACAAGACACTCACTCAAGTCTGATACTGGAATGCACCAACCAAATGCTGACAAAATATTTACATGCCACTGATCTTGTCATTAGTTGTGGGTACAAAGATACAATAAACTACATACTTGATACCTATTAAACTCAATACTTGTAACTTCTTAACCCCATTACAAGTAAATACTGAGATGAACTAAAATTCACAAATAACTTAATTATATATTTCGGTATCAAACAAAATAGAAAATTCAGTTTCTCTCTGAATCTAAAACCATTACTTAACTCCTTCTAGGGCAGTGAGAATCCCACCATTTTATCGGCACAAAAGATTCCCACAATGAGACAAAAAGAGTTTGTTGGAAAGAAAATTTTCATCAGTTTATGGCTCTTGTAGATCACACTAATAACAGATATTTATCAGCCAAGGAAGTGGCTTATTGTTCCTAGAACAGATTGCCATGTGGCAGATACAACAAAATAAAAAAATAAAAAAAATAAAAAGAAAATCACAAATAAAATTCCCAGTACTAACTCTAGTACTCTATACTGACAATTTGTACACTATCCAATCATTATTGTTCAACATACCAAAACAGATAGACGTAAGATTTCATCCTACAGGTACCTTTATCACTTAGGGCTACCTGCAAGATTTTTCCCATCATTACTTACTTACTTACTGAAACAATATATTCTATCAACCTAACCTGATCCGTCAAATAATACCTAATGATACTAAATGTACCTAAATGTTGGGGACGGAGACCTAACACCTGACAAACTTATGTGAATTGCCAGGCTCTATTGTTAAGCCAATTTTACACAAAACATGTGCCTTGAAATACCTATGTCAAAACAAAAGTTAAAGCATTAGCGATCCTAGTCGCATTACATAACATCAGGCCTGCATTTCCCAAAGGGCTGGGCAGAGATGTGTGACCTTACTCAAAGGTTATAAAACCAAACATCTAATTAAACATTCAACCATTCCAACTACTAGCCTAAATACTTAATATAAGATCTCAGTGATAATTACATCACTAAAATGAAACTGTCGAAAAAAAACAAAGAGGGGGGGGGGCGCATTGTGATGTGAGGATAAAGTATTGATGGATTGTGATTAGAACATGAACAAGATCAGGTACCATATAATCAATGTAGGCAACATGAATTAATTAACTACAAATTATTGTACACTATAACCACTGCTCACCAAGTGCACACTATAGCTAATTATAAAACTCCCTCACTTAAACTAGGTATATAACTCATTCATTCTGGATATATTATGAGGTCAGAGAAAAAAGTTTCATTCTTTTATGCTTCTAAAATGAACCCACTTTTTTCGATCTGCACTACGCATGACAATTATAAATCTGAAACAGACACTTCCACTTTATGTAAATTATGGAAGCAAAATACCTTATTTCGGACACACAACAGGCAAAATGGTAACAAACAGCAAGAAGAAGAGACCTGTGCGAGGCCACAAAGGCAAATCAGACAAATTAACCAATTAAATGGTGCTTGCAAAACTTAAAATCGATCAAATTCAAAGCTCATTCTGTGCTTGAAACTCGCAGCAAACGCGTAAGCTAAAGCTGCAAAAACTACATACCAGGTCGTTGAATCTAAAAGAAGATGATAATTAGATAATTAGTTAGATAATTACCCATGCATAGACCATGCGGGGGGATTGACATTGCATTCCTGAAGGTGGCATAATCGTATTGGTGTAGAGGTGTAAAATACATAAGGATTCCTACCGATTCTGATAGATGCTATCTTAGTGACTAATGCCTGGTTACTATAAACAAAAATGAATCCATTTGCCTACCAATGGTAGCATTTTATATACCAAACAAATAAATAAATAAATAGATAAATAAATTCTAACAAATAGATTCTGTGATAGGTACCTCCGTATGGGAGGGCCTCCTATGTGAAGCTATGGGGTTTTTTGCTCCATAATCGGTAAAGATACAAGGGCCTTAACTCTAACCGATGAGTCAACGCCCATACTACGTTGAATACACCGGTTCTCGTCCGATCACCGAAGTTTAGCAACATCGGCGTGATCAGTACTTGGGTGACCGCCTGGGAACACCACGTGACGCGGCCTACAAATTATAAGAATCGGCCATAAATACAAAATAATAATATAATTATAGAGCTTACGAGCTCGTCGTAAACTCACGCATTCAGTTCCACGCTGCATCTGAAATAAGTGAACGTTTTAAACATTTACGGAGATATCTACGACTGGTACCTTTTCTCTGCCATGGAAACCTTCAAAAGTATGCAATCCAAGAAATGTCTTCCTGACCTGAATACAAATACAGAACAAACTTAAGGAAAACCTACAAAGAAGTTGGCTCTAATGTCGACTCTATGGACTAATAAAACAAATACTGTTTTAAAGTTACCCTAAAGTTTATAACTAAGTATAATAAAAGTGAGAGTGATTTAATTCTTCCTTTCACAGGACATACAACAGCTCAACTTAGAACTGGCATCAATCGAGACAGGCACAATGTGGGGTTCCTTGTAGTTGATTATGCTTTTATGCTGATTAACAATAGCTTATCATTCCTTAATAACCAATGATAATGAAGGAAAATAAAAGTAATACCTATTCAATAAACCAGAATATTCATAATCAGACAATTTATTAACTAATTGAATTATTGCAGACAACTCTAAACATCTACTTTGTGAATATTATTATATTTCAGATCGCCGTGAAGTAAAATTGGGAATCAAACGAGCTTACCTGTTAAGCGAAGTCTTGATTCTAATTTTATGAACGGCGATCTGAAATATAATTACCCACCCGCCACTAGCTAACAGCCCCAAAGCTGCAATAATTAATCTACCTAATTCACTCATCCTTTCAGGAAAACCTAGTGAATGTAAGTATGCGGAACTACTCTGTACAGAAAACAGAGCTTGTTCCTTACCTTAAGGATCTCTAAAATAAGTGACAGTGATCTGTTGCCAACGACGGGGATAATCCTATCTAAAAAAAAAAAAAAAAAAAAAAATATTTACAATATTTTATCTCTAAAAATACGCGATGTTAGATGGTGTGAGTAGGAATACTACTTTGTGAATATTATTATATTTCAGATCGCCGTTCATAAAATTAGAATCAAGACTTCGCTTAACAGGTAAGCTCGTTTGATTCCCAATTTTATTTCATTAAAATCGGCCCACTCTGTCAAAAGTTAATACAAAAAAGTTAATACAATTATTATTTTTTTAATTATTATTTATTTTTTGACATTTTTTCTTTGACACTGACATGCCTCTTATTGTAACATTAATAATTTTATGTCATGGTATCAATTCTAACCTAATATTTATATTTTGCATTGTAATAATTTATTATGTTTACCTGATATTTGCACGCCCCATGTGGCAGAATATGATGAGACTTTTATGTTATTTGAGATCTTGTATTGTACCATGTTCGGATAAATAAATGAATTTGAATTTGATCAATGTAGTCATAAACTAACCTTTCTAACATGTAGGTATTATGTGTTAAATGGCGACACTAGAGTAAGTATTACAAATTAATGGTGATAATAATAGGAAAATGAATAATTAGTATTTTAAGTCAGGCATTTAGAATCATATAAACCTGTTTTTTTTTTTTTTTTTAAACCGGACAAGTGTCAGTAGGACTTGCGCCCTGAGGATTCCGTCTCAAGTCTGTGCTTGCTCGGCTGTCCGAATTTACAAATCTGGATTGATCAACAAACTTAACTTTTCAATTGTAAAAGAACTTTGAATAGAGTAATGAAATACAGATTAAATGTTACTTCAAGACGCGGCCTATGATTTTTTGATCCCAGATTGAAGAACAAACTCAACTTTTCATTTAAAACTATAAATTACCAATTTTCGGATTTTCCTCTTTACTTGATCTTGTTTCTCGACAAAATTCATGCTGCTGGGCCAACGGGAAGTACTAAATAAACTGGTTTATTTTCAAGTGTCGATAAATGGCCGTATTTTTTTATTGCGTTGACTTGGATGTTGGTTTTCGCTAAAGCTCTAAGAGACCGTAGATATAAAAAACGCTTTCCTGAGAAAAAGGGTTTTAACAGACAACGAAGTCATGCTTTAAGGGTTTCAATTTTTCATTTTGAAGTACGGAACCCTACAAACAGATTTATTATCAGCCTGTTACCTTTTTATGCTGTAACGGCTGAACGGATTTAGATGAAAGGTATACGGATATGCCATGACCTGAGTTAGGACATAGGGTACTCTGAATCCCGGTAGCACGGTCCTGTGGGATATTTTCCGACATACACGCGGGCGAAGCCACGGGCTAAGGCTAGTATCGCATAATTTTATAATGTTTGTAAATATGTGAGCACCATGCATCTATCACATAATTAATTTATCTCTCATTGCTTCATTTTTCATTCCTTTTACAAAAAAATAATTACGTATTTTATATGATTATTCAACAGTACCTATTTGAGTCAGAAATAACCGTTTAGCAACAGACACACTGTAACAGAAAACTCTAACCACGATCATTACTAACCTCAATTATAGCCCAGACCAGATTTCTTTCTAACAATAGGACCAGGAACACAACACTGCCTACGCCTATATTACGAAATCACCTATTGAAACACTCCCTTTGTAACTCACTGCGACTAGGGCAGCCGCACAATACGCGCCGAGAATCGATAAAAAACTCCGACTTCTCGATACCGATTGTTAGACGTGACGGGCAGAAAACACTTTTTTATTTTTTTACTCGGCTATGTATGCAAACGGCGCGTGTTTTCTGTGGTTTATATGCAAATCCGTGTTAGTTTGAACGGTTTTTGACAACGCAAGTGAAGAAAACCGTTGAATATTTAAGGGTTATTTTATTTATTTCCAACTTACATCTAACGTTACAGGGTAACCTATTGCGATAACGTACTTATCTAATTCTTTTATCCTAACTTATTATTAACCTATAATTATAATTAAATTTTGTATCTTATTACAAATAATGTTTTCTTTGGGAACTCACTCAGCTAGCTATGAGGTTGAGAGTGCGGAGTGCACGCGTCCGTGGCGCCTCACTTAAAAGATTGGTCCGAGCGCGTGGCTCCGGCAGCAGCCGTGGCTGTCGTCGTTGCCACACGTACCTGTCCGGAACACACAAACCTATTTCCCCTAAAATGTCCGCATTATGTATCTTCCCTCTAACTACTATGAATATGTACAAGATGAGTGCGAGATCCCGCCTGACCCTAATTTCGTTATATACGCAAAATAAATAAAATTGGGTACTTAAGCGGATAAAATGAATATACAACATACAAGCGCAAGTACAAGTACCTCACAAACTTGTTTTGTACTATCTCCAGCATGAGCCTATATTTAGATTCACGTGGAGCCCAAATGACTGCGTTACAAACTCAAACTCAAAGCATTTATTTCAAATAAACCAATTACAGGCACTTTCGAATTGTCAAGGGGTCCGTCAGTCAGAAATATGAAGCTAGTCGCCCATTCCAAAGCGTAGTAGGTACCTATGGAGAAGAACGGGCAAGAAACTCCACGGACACCACCTTAATAAAAACATTAAATTAAATTAAAATCGCCGTGGCAGCTAAGAGATGACACATACATTCTAATTGACTTCTAACGAATGCATTATATAAGAAAGAAAAAGAAAGAAAGATAAATGGGTTTATTGGCGTTACAAAAACTACACCTTAAAACTATAAAAACAGAAAACAAATTATTATAATGCCAAAAGGGCCTCAGCTCAGCATAATGTCAGATGACAACACAAAGTGTACCACCTGACGCTGATTTTCAGCTGCAACCCACGAGTGCCATACGCAATAACTAAGTCAATAACAAGGTCAATAAGGTAATAACTGCTTTAATATTATTAAAACCACGCACCATACGGAGAATGAAACCTATATTACGGTAGGCTTTTTTGCAGCAGCTTGTGGCATGATCTCGAAACGTTAACCCAGTGTTGAATTTCACCCCTAAGTCCCTAACTTCCGTAGCCCTAGCCATTGGTAACCCATCTATAATGTAAGTATATAGAAAAGGAGTACGCGCGCGAGAGAAAGTCGCACCGAGGGCACTCCAGAGGAGAGGTACCATCCACCTATTTATTCTCTACTAACCTTAACATCATTAACCGCGGCAAAAAAAAACAAAAAAAAAACACTTCAAACACATAACAAACAATAAAACAATCCAAGGACAAAAAAATATAGATCTAACACTTGCTACAGAAAACGCGACAAACCTTATTACAAACTGACACTTATCGGACGAGCCTTCTTGCTCAGATCACAGAAGGATCTGCTTTACACTAATTACCAACACTAGGAAATTCGAACCGAGGCGAAACCCGAGGCGACCTAATGTTCCCGGGTACAAACGCCTCCTGGCCTCCCTATTAACTAGACACCTAACAGAAGTAACTATAAGAACTAGGCACAATTTGAATACACCGTGACAAAACTATCAGAATACCTAACCGAAGCATACCACGCATGCTGCAGACGCCACGAACCAAGAACGAGAGGAACCCCTGGTGGAATGCTGAATTTAGTAAACTCAGAGAGTTTGTTGTTAAGAATTGCTTACGCAGCGCAAGCAATTTACTAGAACCAAAAACACTAGAATCCCGGATGACTGGGAGATATACAAAGAGACCCAATATACATACAAAAAGCAGCTCCGAACCGCCAGGACAGCATGGCGTAAATTCTGCGAATCCATCGAGACAAATAATGAAACCACCCATTGGTTATACACCACAGTCATCCGACCAATTATCACATACGGCTCACTGGTCTGGTGGCCTGGATAGACCTGAGCACAGCCCAAAGAGATCTCGAAAAACTGCAACAGTGATTACACTAGCAGTATGAGAACTACACCGACTGCCTAGAAGCCAGGAGGGTTACGGACACCCACATACGTATACTCTCCGACAGCGCCTCAGTTCTCCAATATTACCTCAAAGCTAACACTAGAATGTCACAATGCATTAGAATAAATAAAGGTATCTAGCCGCAACATGACACTGCTATGGATAAAAGGACACAGTGGATTGCTAGGTAACGACGCAGCTGACAATGCCCCGAACTGTACCTCCGTTAAGAGGGAACAGGGCCTGCAAGGAATTTGAAGAAACTATTGCCGTCGTGTTACCTCAAGTCTGTCCCCGTAGAGTGCGATAGGGACAGCTGCAGCTCAGACCGAATATATCACAAAAAAGATTAACGAAATCGACGTTTCGTATCCTCCTCGAAAAATGAGCCGATTCAATTATTTTTTTACATTAAAATTTTAAGAAAGAGTTTGTCTAAGTTCCTATCATTTTCTTTTAGGTTTTGTAATTTTTGCAGGGTCATATTTTATTTACCAATAATTGCTGAAAAAAAAGAAATAATAGGGACGTGTCTAAAGCAGACCTTGATTTTATGAAAAAAAAATGATTGCTCTAGAGGCATTATTCAAGAAGAAAAAAGCGGAATAAGTATGCATGGAAAATCGCCGGCCCTGTTCCCTCTTAAGGCATGACACTTCTGATGATACAGTTTTTTACATTTGTCTCGTGAACACTACTGAAGTAATAAAAAATCCTTGATCACATCATCACAGCCGTCACATTTCTTATCCATTAAGGAAAATAAGTAGTAAGTAAATGTTTTAAGTAATTATACCGCAAACAACGGTCGGTACGCTTGCTCGGTCGCACTATTAACGTTATGTGTTAAATTGAGGATATCGTAATCTAGGATAGGTTCCTAAAGTTTTATATTCGTTTCCACATTCCCTACGGTCCTGAAGATAAGTTCAGACATTTCAATATAAGTAATAACGAAAAAATAACAATAACGTGCCTATTCTAACTTTGGAAGTCACTTTAGGCAGGTAACACATTCTCGCTAAAAGTGTGTCCCAACGCGAACACTCGCGCAATCTGTCACCTGAATACTTGATGTCAACGGACATGGTTCGCTACCATCACGCTGTCGGCAGAGCTCTTACTCACACACAAAACAACTTCAACAAATTTGTAAATCCGCACAACGACGGATATTTCTATCAGGTAAGAAGGTTTTCACAGATAACAACCTATGGGATTCAGACCGCAATCATTTGCCATCGTTTGAAAAGTCGAAAATGTTCGCCCTCCGCAACCTTTGGATTCACGGTCCGCCGGTGTAACCAAGATTATGTAAATTTTTGGTTCACTTCGCTATTGTAGACCCTAATCTTAGTCCCCGGAGGGCGGGGGCTTAGAGGGCAACCCTCCCCGCCGGAGGGAGCGCGTTCAATAGTAATTCTATAAATCAATCGGTTCCAACAATTTTTGTTATGTTTGCGACAGTGGCACTGTTGCTCTGTCGAGTTTCGCGAGCTTATGAGTTATTGTTCTCAATTCAGGTGTATTTTAGACAGCTCTGAAATATTACACGACCTAGGAAACACAAAACTCTTGTTAGTACAAAATATTACATCAGGCGTAGACCGCATTATATAGGTCATATTTTTTACTAAGTTTTACTAGTCTTTGTTTTGGTTTTCCATTCGTTACGTTTATTCCAGAAACCTTTTGTAAATCTATAAAAAGAACAAATAAAACATAAAACAACTTTGTTTCTACTAACTAAATAAATACGATAACTTGAGCTATACTTATTTAAGTTAACATGGCTTTACACTCCATGTAGGTATTGATTTTGCACGACTCAACTAATGCGAAGCATTAGAGAGTGCTTTGCGATCGAAAAATTTGTTTTGCCTCCTTTTTGCAACTGTTTTTATTATTGTTATACTCTTGCTAGTACACTGAACCTAATTAATTTATATACCATTGTATAGATAATTTTATGGAGATTAATTTTGTACTTTACAAAAAAATATTTAATGCAGCCGAAACGAAAAAAAACATCAAAATAGTAAAAAAAAAATACCGTGTATCAAGTATGACCCTGAAAACATTGTAGCTTGCGAGAATATCAATTAATTAAGTTTCTTTTTTTTTATTGATTCTGAATAGCGATAGGAGAAACCCTATTGAAAATGGTTCTTTTATTCAAAGTAGTTTATTTAATAAAAAACTAATTAATATTATAAATATCTTTAATTTAATATTTCCAACTTTGACCCTCTTCCGTTGTCTAGCAACCGACAAAGTAAATATCTAAAAAAAAAATCTTTGACATTACGTAAAGATAGCGAGGGGTGAGAAATCATATTGATGGGTAAAAAAGCAGTCAAAACATACTTCATGGAAATTGTTTACATAAATTGTTCATTTTTGTTAGAAACAATGTATTGAAAATAAATATACGTACTACAAAAAAAAATGTCCTAAAGGCTAATACTTCTTTTATTTACAATACCTACTATGAAGGAGAAAATGTTAGGGCACGTGTAGACAACGCCGCAGCCTTGCCGAGCGACGCCGCATCGCGTTTACATGTAGACGAGACGCCAACGCGCCGCGCGCCGTCGCGTCTTCGCTTGATTTTGCCATATAACAGTAGAAAAAAATCTAAATATGTAAATACCTACTGACAGTGTTTTGGTAGCGGCACGGCAACGGGAATGTCGGCCTGGGCCTTTAAAAGCGTTTATCCTAAAAGTTGTCAATGTAGCAAATAGCTGTCAAAAAATTACCTGTTTTGATTAATTCGGCAATATTACTGTATGGAAATAAGAAATGTGGCTAACTAGCGAACTTGCAATTACCTGCTAATGGTTTTTCGTCATTTAAATTTAACCGTGAATGTACAAACCTTACTCTCCAGTTCGGTAGGTACAGTCGCCTAGTAGGCATGGACCGAAATGACGTATTTTACTCAACAAAACGTCAAATAAAACTAAGATTTTCAACCTTATTTGTAAATAAGGTTGAAAATGTTAGTTTTATTTCATATCAACAACAAATCTAATATCTATCAATGACTTATTGATAAATAAATGATAATGTTTTGTTTTTGTAAATTCTGAAAAATCACTTTTACGCATCAAATATCTATAAATTATGTTTTAATACTAAATCTAGTCTGTATTTCCAATCTCACTCCTCTGCAAAGAACTTTTTTTTTTATCTTGAAGGCCGTTTGCCAAAACTGGAGTGATTGTATTTATCACTGAATTCTAACGCTTCCAATAATATGTTGATTTGCATTTGTTCGAATAGGGAAGTTTGGTATCAATCAGTTTAAAAAATAAATTGTTCATGTATGTAGTAAGGGCTTTAAAAACATTTAGGCATAATTAGATTACCCTTAGATGTCAGGACTTCATGCATTAATTTATCATTCCTAAAAACTAACTGAAACAAGCGCTGCCTTGAGTGTAAAGACTTCAACGGGTCAATTATAATACTCCACATATTCATTCATTTTTCCTTCATTCGAGCCAAGATTTTATCTTTCAAACAGCTATTCTAATCTGCTAACACCACGTTTGTCCCTACACCCTCACCTAAACAAAACACAAAAAGCAACGGCTTTTATGATTTCTCACATAGTTGATTCCATCATTTTTATGTTCTCCGGAATACGGGGGTTACGGGAATTTCATCAAGATTTTGCCAAGTTAACTCAATAGGTACCCTTGCGGAGGTCAATTCTGTAATGGGATTAAACGTTGACCCACATTCGCTCTTAATAGGGGACCTAGAGTTGAGTAACACGATTTTTAGGGACACGCCTGTTCTGAATTTGGTCCCGAATTTTGCCAAAATCAATGGTGGAGCGGATTAATTTAATTCCCGCACGGTGAAACTGGTCTTTGTTTCTTTGTTTGGAAAAAATGCTTGTGTTCTATTTTGGAAGTAATAAAGTGAAATTACCTATAATGTTCAAGTTACTAATTGTTCGTTGGTTGATGATAAAACTGTTCCTGTTGGCAAAACATCCGCTTATTTCATGTTTACTAAAATCGACTTATCATTGATGTTCATTTTGTGCTGCCGACATCGACATTTAAATACTCAATTCATTGCTAAAATGTCTATAATTTACTGCAATTGCATCTTCAAAGTCTCCGACCCCTCTCATCCCTATCTCCAATTCTTTCAAAGACTAGCAATCTGTCTCATTTCCATATGTGAATAGTTTTCGTCCGTCTTGTCCCCTCTAATAAAACCCGCGGCACTCACATGGCCGCCCTAATGAGAGAGCGAGATGACTCTACTTCTATCCCTGTCATTGTGTGAGTCGCACAAATCTTTCGCTAGTTAGTGCCGAGTAGTGTCGACCCACTTACGACAAAGTTATTGTCACACAACTTTTATGCGGGATTTGAATTTGTGGAGGACTTTATCGCTTCCTTCGCGTTTCTGAGATGTGTGTTATTAGTAGCTGTGTGGCGATAGCTTAGTTGTTTTAGACTTGTTTTATCATGTTTGCCGTCATTCGAGCACTTAGCTCATGAAGATAACGAAGATTACTACCTGCTAACTTATTAATATTTCCATTTCACAAACCAACAATACAAAGGAATCGATATTTCTCCCTCTTATACAACTACCTAGCATTCGTTTACCAACCTCTAGAGACACTTAATCAGTTCGTGACTAATTCTATAATTGGCAGTCCGAAGTCTCCCCGGACGAAGGACAAAGTCAGCACTTTTAATATCCCACTTAATTTTGTTCAGCGGATCTAAAATCTAATTGGACCGCCGTAATTGGGGATTTTTGTGGAAAAAATAATTAAGAAATAGTATTTTTTTTTGTTTTTTGTTTCAGCAGATTTTATCTGTATTTTTAATCTGCTCTACTTAATTTTGTAATAACGTTAGGTATTTTGCTAAGCGACTATCACTAGATATCACGAGTTTCGATTTACAAGTCCTGCACGGAATACGGTTTATTCGAACTCTTCGTTGGTAAACTCAAACTTAAAGCATTTATTTCAATTAAACCATTTACAGGCATTGTTGAATTGTCAAGGAGTCGGTCAGTCAGAAATATGAAGCTAGTTGCCCATTCCAGTAGTAGGTACCTATGGAGAAGAACGGGCAAGGAACTCCACGGATACACTTTTAAATAAACTGGCCAAGTGCGTGTCGGACCACGCACAATGAAGGGTTCCGTAGTTAGGATGAATTTGTCGCAATAACAAACTTAACCATGTAGTTGAAAAACATGTTCTCCCTTAATAAATGTATGGGAGAACATTTTTTTGCAACCCAAACGTGAGTTGGTCGATTATTACTCGTTAACTTGTAAAGCTAACTTGTTATATATAGCTTAATATTTCGCAAACGGATCCCTGAATCCAAAAATGGTTGTGACAAACTTGAACGACCTTTACAACATAGGATAGATGATAAAAAAAAACCTCACAACTTTACGTGTAATTTTTTTTTCTTGATTTATTCATTTAATTTAGCACATTTTCGGCGTGATTAATATGTATACCCATGCCAAATTACAGCTTTCTAGTACAAAATGTCTCTGAGCTACGCCGCGGACAGATGGACAGAGAGACAGACAAAGACGGACATGGCGAAACTATAAGGGTTCCTTGTTTACTACGGAACCCTAAAAAAATAGTTACAAAATATTGGTTACATCACTCATGTTGAAATTATACACGTGAGAACAATGTAGAAAGACGTGCACGTTAAAAACGTCCGTAACAAAAATATAAAAACAAAGAACAATTCAAAAATTAAAATACATTTAAATAAGCCATGTCAACTAAGAGATGACCGGTCCCAACGGACGGCGCCCGTTCACGAACATGACGCATGGATCAGCACCATTCAACTCAACCATTTTGAAGGGAGCTAAATGATTCAACGCACGCGCCACCATCAGCGAGACATCTGAGTGAGCATGACATACTCACAGCCGCCAGGGCACTGAAAGAGTCAATGAAAGACATATTGCCCGTAAATGGTAACTCTTTAGTACATAGTACTCATACCTGTACTATGCAATTACATAATACAAAAGAGATTGATTTTATACAATGCCAAGATGGCGTTACAATCTTCAGCAGCTCCAACAGTATTTTCAAATGTTAATCAATTAGTTGTGGATGTGGAGGGAGCAGGACCAGCGATGTAATCCCTCAATTTATAATATGCCTGCCTGAATAGTGTTCGTTTAAGCGTTCGAGCGCGTCAGAGTTAATATAACATAACTTCACGCCTTGTTTCCCGAAGGGTTGGGTAGAGGTGTACCTATAGTACATTTTACTACACGCGCGATACACTTAGAATTAGTCAGCAGTCTAAGTTCTGAGGCACACCCATTGGCATTGAGAAGGTTCTTATCACGTCGTGCAAAACCCGCACTAATCTTTTACGACATCGGAAAAACGTTTGTAGGCGCACTAAAGGAATTCTCTCGATTTTTAATTACTAACGAAAATGATATTTTAAATTTGGCTGCAGGCGAAAATATTAAGTTTAGCTTTATTCCTCCCTACTCACCACATTTTGGAGGTTTGTGGGAGGCAGGGGTTAAATACTTTAAACATCATCTCCGTCGCGTAGGAAACGTTAACCTCACTTAAGAGAAAATTTCCACTTTATTGACACAAATAGAAGCCCTCCTAAACTCCAGACCTATGTATCCCATATGTGTCTTCAGACCCAAACGACCTATTTCCTACCTATGACCTACCTACGAAGACCGCACAGCTGCAAACACTTCGAACACACATCGAACAGATGAGGCAGAACTTCTGGAAGCGGTGGTCGCAAGAGTACGTTTCGGAGCTGCAGACGAGGAGTAAATGGCAGGCAGTAACACCGACACAATAAATAAAGAAAGAAAAAGAAAAAAAAAATATTCTGCACAAACAAAACGCACAATTAAAGAAAAAAAAAACACATAAAATACAAAAGTAGCCAAAAGCTTCGTATTCAACCAATAAACAAAAGTTTGAAAATGTTGTTCATTGGTTGATATCAAGGTCACGGACCAAAGACGATATTGTTGCGACATTCGAGTAAATTATGTTCCTTGTTAAGTACTCTGTGGTTGCGATATTGGCAAATGACAACAAAAACAAAATGCCGATTGCAGAGTTAACTACTTTTGAAACAAATAATAAGAAAAATTAAGCTGTACGTCGCATCTGTGCAAGAACAGGTCGGTTCGGACGAACCTAACGTCAACAGCGCTGGTTTTCAGCAATTACCTATGGAATGACATATTGACCTCCCCCTGTGTGATGTAATATATCCGATAAGTATTCTTTTTCACTGAAATACGTGTGATTCAGCTGAACATAGTATGTACATATAAGTAATAAAATTAAAATATATATCTGTATTTGTGCGTAACATAAATTTAAGAAATAATACAATAATACATAAACTAAGAGCATAATACAATGAGAATATGAAGTACTAAATTACTTTAAACTTTTTTGCTAACAGGCCCATGCCCGTTGGCAAAAAAGCTGTGATACCGTGTATGGCCCGTGCCATACACGGTATCACAGCAGTTAAGTCTTGATACAATTAGTAGATAGTCTACTATCTACTAGTTGTTTACGTAAGTCAACACTCCGGTAGTCTCTAATTGAATTTAAGAGTTTCAATCTATAAAAACAATTCCTCATGGAGTAGCTTAGTGTTTCTCAAATTGAAGTTCAGGATCCATGGTTAACCTACGGTTGCATGCTATCTCTACCCGTTGAATTCTGACAATAGCACCTAATATCTCGGTGCTCATTAAAGACGACAATCTGCCACCCGCATAATCTACACCGCAGGGCAAGAAAGGATACCCCGGTTCCAATCTTTCAGAAGGCAAGTTATCCATTTTTAATGCTAGTGCCTTCCCTTTCTGGCGAGTACATGTAATGCACTTATGCACTGTCTGCTTGGCTAAATCACGACCCTTGAGTGGCCACCAACGTTCTCTAATAGTAGTCAAGAGTAATTATGGACCAGCATGGAATACACGTTTATGTTCAAATTGGAAAAGAAGTCGCGTGAAAGTATGTTTGGAACACAACAATATAATATAAGAAGTTATTTACTGTAGCAGAAGGTATGTGAGTTTACTAATCTCTCTCTCACTCTAATAATGCAATCAGAATCTAGGAACATCAAGACTAGATATATTTCTCTTCGATTTAACAGGTAAGTTTTTTATTAATGCATTAAAAATTACTGGTAATGATGTTTGTTGTGCTAAGCGTACTAAAACTAAAATATTACTTAATTCATCAGAAGTAAGCGGGTCAGTGCCACGTTCGTAATAAGTAAGCGGCTGCACGTCTCATGCGATTAAAATTTAAAAAACGTTCAAAGGTAAAAATATAGTAAAAGTTGATTGTGTAAATAAAGAATTAACATTTGATTTAATTTCGAGGTGAAATTTTTATCCAATTTATGACAATCGTGGAGTCAGACTAAAAGTATACGTTGACTGTTTTTTTTTTTATATCTTAGTACCGCGACTTGAACTGTACGGAGCTTTAGTTGGTGACTAAAGCTCCGTACAGTTCAAGTCGCGGTACTGTAACTGGTTTACTTGGTGCTTGCTCTTAGCGCAAGTAACCTAACGGTGACGGGTGAATTGTCGTTGTATGTACTTATGTATGCACTTGCACCATATGCATGCTGGGATGCATCCGTCAAAATATGTAAATCTGTGTAGTTTGTATCCTCTTGTCTAACATGACGAGGATTTTTTATGTTTTGTAGGTGTTGAAGCATGTTGATAAAGTTCTTCCACATAAAAAAAATATTGTTAGGTAGGTACTGGATTAACTTACCTTACAAAACCATAGTTTTTGTAAAAGTATTTTTGCAATTAGAATTGAGGGTGATAACATTATAATGGGTCGTACACCTGTGAGACAACAGACAGGTTAACGCTCTTAGTCACATGAGTGAAAGGTTTGATCAATCTTTGTAGTAAAGTATAATAAATCTAAATGATTCAACCAACCAAGACCAAGAGTTTTAGTTAAACAATTTTCGCCTAAACCTAATTCTTTTGTTTGATCTGTTGTAGAAGTCTCCAAATTAAACAACGATTTACGTAAATGGGAGCAACCAGATTTTAAAACATCATTTACTTTGGTACAAATGTCTAATAAACATTGTTTATTATCATGACCAGTAGCATTCATTAATGACCGATTAATGAATGCGACGGCTGCGCCGCGCGTGGATGAATTCGGTACCACACCCCGCACTCCTCTTCTCTGCCGTCCAGTAGTAGAGAAATTTTAGATAAAAAAAACCTAGTAACACTTTGCCCGACCCGGGAATCGAACCCTCATGCTCAGCAGTAGAGCCTCCGACCACTAGACCAACGAGGCAATCAAAAATAAGGCAGGCATTTAATATACATCTACGATATATTATGCGAAATCCCATTAAATTCACCGCTATCGGTAGAAACTTTAGAAAATTAAAACAGAACACCTTGGGCAGTACGTACTCGTACTTACAGGGCTTGCCACTATGATTAAGTGTTTTCATTTAGCTTTTAGGTAACTTATTAAAACTTTGTACAGAACGCTTGATTTAAGTAACTTCGAATTATACACAACACCAATAAAATCCGGTATTAACAGTCGGAGAACAAGACTCCGTATCCAGTCGAAGGAGGGCGGCGCCGCGACTGCCAGCCTCTGATTTATGTGCCACTGTACCCTACTTCTTACCCACTTTTTATACTGCTGCCCCACTCCAGGGTTGAGGAAATAGATTACTGGAAGAACTAAGAGATACGATCGAGATTTAAGGGATACATTTGTTTGTCATAGTTCTTAAATAGCACTCACATTCTTTCCAACCTGAAGGTTGACAGCAAGAAGTGACGGAGCTGTTCTTAAAATCAGCTTTCACCTGTAAATACTTCCTGTAGTAGTTCATTCGAAAAGCCATATTTACATTGGTATATTATATACCATTTAAAAATAAATACATTCTACCAAAGGTCAATAATCTGTACGGGATGAGGGTTGCAGAATATTTTAGAACCTTTTTTTCTTGATAAACTTCCAGAATTCTTGCAAAACGAGCTCGGAAATATATAACAATCAAAACGTTTCATTATACAAAATTTTTGAGAACAAAACCAAGACATAAATGAACGACTCGCCATCACACGGATAAAGCCTGAGAGATCAAAAGTGTCCAGGGATCAAGTACATGTTTAACTATAAAAAAAATATATAATTAATATTTACCAAATCTAGTCTTCCAGACTGGCATCTTACTTTAATTTCTATGTTTAGGTTAACAACTTATCCCTATATTTTGTAAAAAATAAGAAAAATTGCAAGTTTTGCAAATTGTGGGAAATTAACCTAAGTTAATGTCGTCAATTAAATGGCATCAAAGGCAAAAATTAGGATTTTTACATTTTTTATTGTAAAGAAAAATAAAACTGTATTTCCAACATTGACACGAATCACACAATCACAGCGATTTGACATGCTTAAAATCAAACTACATCAAACTCACTTTAAGGAATGGAAAGAACGTGGGCGCGTTCTTTCTAACAAGTCCAAAAGTTGTTGTGGGGTATGCACGGCATCCATAATTGGCAGAGCTCTTCTTTGGAGCATATCCCATGCGTGCTCAATTGGGTTGAGCTCTGACGATTGAACAGGCCACGGCAGAACGTTGATGCGAGCATCGGCAAGAGTGCGTGTTACGACTCTAACCTTGTGTAGACGTGCATTAGCCGAAACGAATCACCCAACCGGCTACGCAAAAGGATGATAACGTCTGAAACAATCCTATCCGCATAAATCTGAGCATCAAGGTTGCCCCTGATCCAAATGAGATCGGTTCTTCCACCGATCCCGATACTGGACCAAACCATTATTGTTCCCCCTCCATATGAATGAACTTCCTGACAAAATTTCAAACGTTCTTGACGTCCAGAGGTCTTCCAAACTCTAGTAGGTCTTGTATCTGGCCTCACACCGAAACGATATTCATCGGAAAGCAAACACAACGCCAATCCTCCTAAATTCTGTGTTCGCGAGCCCATTGTAAACGGGCCCTACGATTGCGGGGTATAGGTGGAACTCTCAGCAGCTTTCGTTTAGTTTGGTTGCTTATCAGCAAGCCTGAAGAGGTGTAGAGCCTCGTAGTCAACATCATGGCGGTCATGGTACGATTCCGTCGAGCAGTATTTTGGATGTACAGGTCCTGTCTACAAGTAGTGATGCGAGATCGTCCTCCACGTCGCTCGGCCACGCTGCCCGTGATACGATAGCGTGTCCAGAGGTGACTTATGACGCTCTGTGTAGTACCACACAGTGCGACAGCCACAGTACGTTGCCTGGAACCAGCTTGCAACATTCCGAAGGCTCTCATCATCTCTTCTCGTGTCAAATGATGTCGTCGCTCCATATCGAAGCAATTTTTTTCGGTTCCGATGCAGAAATTGGAATGGTTTTGTAAAAATGCTATTACACACTTTTATATGAATCCTAATTAACAGTTGAGTTAATCAAAATTTAAAGAGAAAACAAAATAGAAAAAAAAAGATAAAAAAATAATCCTCAATTGCGGCAATTCTCTGAAGCGTACTTGATCCCTAGACACTTTTGATGTGTGTATATGTTGTGTGGCTTAAACCAAATTGTAAAAAGAATGGCTAGATAAGTCTTTTGGACACAAATTAATAAAAATAATAATACACGTTAGAGACAGTTAACTTATGAGAAAGAGACAAAACAATCTTTCTAATTTCTCTTTCTAAGTTAGCAGTCCCAGTCTTTACTTCTCATCTGATTAATTCTAATAATTATACTTTGAGTTACCCAGGTCTTGTCTCTTCCATTCCCTCAACATCAACCTGGCCGCCCCTAGGTAAGTATTAATCCTGAATTATGAGCGTATTCTTCTGCCATTAGCTACATAAACGAGACAGTAGGACAGTGGGGATGCTGCGTGATTCAATCCTGTTTATCTCATGTAAGCGATGCTCTGTGTCACCGCCCTTGTTTTCGTGCCCAGCGTGAAATATGGCCAACTAACTGAATCTGCTTATGAAGTTAGCGATTTACGTGGTAGGTATTAGTTTTATGCTAACGAAAATATTTCGTTATGACATATCTACCGAGCAAAATAAAATTATAAACATTCGTAATTATTAAATCAGTTATGATTTAATTTTATTACATGAAATATATAATTGTGGCAATTTTAAAAACACCAACGAAAATTCAAATAAATATACTTACCTACATTCAAAATCCACAGCCTACTCGCTTAACTCGCTAACAGTTTGTTGGGTCAGTTATCAGACCGCTATCTGCCCCGAAACTATATTGTTGCTGTCAAATTGATTGTTACCACAGGGAAATATAGAATTACGGTGTCAAAAAACCGGCCAAGTGCGAGTCGGACTCGCATACGAAGGGTTCCGTACCATATAGTTTTATTATTTGTTGCTAAAGTGGCAATAGAAATACACAATATGTGAAAATTTTAACTGTCTACCTATTACGGTTCATGAGATACAGCCTGACAGACAGATGGACGGACGACAGCGGAGGCTTAGTTGGCACCATTCGGGTACGGAACCCTAAAAACGAAATTAAGTCTTGTGGTGTTGGTTGTTGCCTTTACTTAGGTCACTTAGGTAATTTGCGTCACAATTAACTAGGTATGAAACCACAAGTCACATTACATCCTACTCATAAGGTACCTATTACATATATACTATAAGCTCACGCCTTCTTCCCAAGGGGGAAGGCAGAAACTACAGAATGCTACCGGCTACGATCTTTACATACTCCTTTTGTTTCGTTTATACATCTACTGATATATTCTGTAAAAATTTGAGGGTGAAAACTTAAGAGAAATGGTCTTGAAATCAGCTGTTAATAAAACTCAAAAAACTCAAAACTCAAAGCATTTATTTCAATTAAACCATTTACAGGCACTTTCGAACTGTCAAGAAGTCAGAAATATGAAGCTAGTTGCCCATTCCAAAGCGTAGTAGGTACCTATGGAGAAGAACGGGCATGAAACTCCACGGACACTCTTTTAAATAAAAAAATTGATACAAAATAATGGTTACATCATTCATGTTGAAATTATGCATGTGAGAACAATGTAAACAACCGTGTCAATTCCTAGCATCCGGTGAATTACATCTCACTTCACCTAAGTTTTCACTGTGAGATTTTTACACGCGGTTGACTGTACGGTATGTACGACTGACGGTACGTTGACGGTACTACGCACCTGACCTTTCTGAAGAACATTAACAGTAACATGTAATGATATCCTTCTAGGGCGTCCCTTCTATTCCCACTCACATCTGTCTTGTCAATACCTTTGGACAGTTGCCTTCCATTCATCCTCTCAACATGACCAAACCATCTAAGTATACTATTTAAATTGTCACTGCATCTTTTTTAAACCGCATCGCCTTATCACATCATTCCTCAGCCTGTCATTCATAGTTACACCATACATGCTTCGCAGGGAACGCATTTCCACAGCATTTATTCAACTTCCCTGCGTCCACGTAGGCACATAATACTACAACATTATAAATGTGGTACTCGCTTTGGGTATACTGGGGATTTTCTTAATGACGAAATAACTTTGACTCAAGCCACACGTAGTACAATTTTAGTGTCTCATATTCATCAATAGACGACATCCAGTGCCTAATTTACCCTTTTTCTCCGAAATCATCAAAAACCCAAAATTAAACCTCGAAAAATCCATCCAACTTCCATCTCCTTAAAAGTGCCCTCTCGAACATAATTCAGTTTCTTAATCATTGGAGCAAGACGTTCATTTACCGAATATTTTACCGCACGCTATTTACTCAAGGCTTTCGGTAAAAATTCAACCTTTATAGCCCATTTAAATGAAAGGCAATTAAAAGTTTTTCACTTCGCTCCTCAGAACCCTTTGACGATCGACTTTTATTCTATGTGTTTGCTGTTCGCAAAATTTTTCAATTAAACTGACCTGATTAATTATAAATAACCTGCCTGTTTGCAGTGTTTGTTTTGAGGGCGAAATGTCGTCTTCCTGGAACGCATTTTGGAGAAAATTAAAAAAAAAAACTTGAAAAAAGAAGAAGGTCTTTTAATTAACGAGAAAAAGTGCTTGGAGTATTTTAAAATATGCAGCTGATTCCTTACTTAAGCAAAATCACATAAAATCAAAATACTACATAATATTAAGTATCTAAACTACCACATTCTAGCCCACTGCAAATTAACATTTAACTTAAAAACAGTTAAGTCAAAATCCGCAGCTGATTAAATAAATCGACAATTACGAGCACCTGGACCACTAATCTACAACTTAACAGTGACTTAGTTAACAAATCGTCTAACTATTTACCACCGCAGTGAATAGTAGCCATTCTAAGTAGCGACACCAAACAAATATGTACAGAAGTTTGACTTCATACAACACGAACACCCGTCAACGTATAGCGAGTGCAAGCGCACGCCCGGGTGGCAATCATTTGAAGATCGATTCGGTTGATATATTGGCGTGTGCTAGCTGTCATATGGCTATTAATTTATACTTTTAAATTATATTTTGTGTTGCGTAATGTAAATTATTTTGCATACTGTATTATATAGAATCAATTTTGAACAGACAGCTGTGCTGCTGGGGAGTTTGTTGCGCCACTTCTTCTTCCCAGCTAAAGCACTAGGAAGTGGTGAAGGGCGTTTAGGGGACTGTCTTATGTAATTTTGCCGTTCGAAAAGTGCTGATTCTCAGCCTAGTTTGAATAAATGACTTTTGAATTTTGATAGACCAAACGAACATAAAACCAGAACAATAGTTGGAGTATTCCTTTCTTGATATTTAATATATGTAGATAGAACTACGAAAGAATACTTTTTCCCTGATTACTATTCAAACAGAATATGACAGAGTGGGGACAGAATGTGCGTTCACTCGTTTTGAGATCGCCTTACACACTTCGGACTTTTTATTACAAGCTTTATGTATTATTACTTTGTCATCCATTTTTCAAGCAATTCCTAGCATCCAATTGAGTTGAAACTTGGCAAGTTGACTTGCCTTACTTATATAACTTCGGTGACAACGCAAACATATGATACCCTGGGGTCCCTGGCGCAGGTCTAATGATGAAGCCCGAAGGTTGCATAGGAACTCCTCAACTAAATAAGATAGCGTAGTTTTAACTCGTTGGTTTTGGTCTTGACAAGTACCATCTTAGCCCAAGATGGTGACTTGGGTCTGATGATGGTGCTGGAAAGTGGCCAAGAACTCCTCAGTCGAACAAGGTAGCACAATCGTGTTTGACTCATTGGATATGTATTAACCGGTGGCCACAGGAACTCCTCAACTTAACAAGATAGTCCTGAAGTGTTTATGCTCGGTAGTTTTGTCAAATAACTATATGCCAAGGTGTAGTCCATAGTCTGATGATGGATCCAGGAGGTGGCCACAGGAACTCCTCATGTTGTGTTGAGCTCGTTGAGAAGTAGGTTACAAGTGAAGGAGATGGAACAGATATTTAATCAAATTCTAATGCTAAAAAAATACAAAATAAAATATCAGATTATAATAATATTTTTAACAAGCTTTTAATGAATTAAAATTCCTAAATAAAAATTACATAAATAGAGAACTTTAACATTTTTTTAAAAGCTTGAGGCGTTAATGTCCTTTTTACACCTAAAAGATAAGCCTGTTTTTAAGAAAATATTAAAGTTGAGGGAACTTTAATATTTTCTACTTGGTGAAGGGATATCGTCATGCGCTCTCCGGCGCCCAGTGCGTCTGCTGCCAATAGGAATAGCGGTTGTGTCCTCGCGCTACCATGCAAACATCACTTCCTCCTAAAAAAGGCAAACATGAACTGAACAACGATGAAGGTTATCCGCAACACCGATCGCCGTCACGAGGTCACGGTGCAGCACTGGTGCACTGCAGACTGGTTATTCCTGCAATTATTTTTGTAAGTTTATTGTTCTTTTCAGGCAAGAAAATATTTTTAAGCATGGCTTGGCATACACGTTCGACTATTATATTATATTCATTATTGTTTACACTTGTTTGTCTAACTAATGACAACCATTCATGTTATATTCTGCTTATTCAGACCAGATCTACCTGCGCAAGTGTTACTTAAGGAATCATAACACTGGTGTATGGTGTAACGAGACCCATCGCTAAACCGAAATCTACGCATCAAAGTAGCATTGAGCGTAAATAGTAAGTAGCTGGGAAACGACTTTTATTTCTGGAGTTCAGCTATTATATAAATAGTAGCACGCGATATAACGTAAACAAAAGACTGTGCACATAACTGTTATTAAATTAGGAACGTTTGAAACTTTTTTTCGTTTTAAAAAGTCTTAAAAAAATGTTTATCCTTCAATATCTCCATAACGATGCGGTACCAAGGTATGGTACAGTACAAAAAAAAAATTGCAAAGACGTGAAGAACATTGTGACTTTCGGCGTGGTGGTTTACACCCGTTATGCTAATATATTACAATTATGTTTAAATTATTATAATTGCATTACCTACATAGCGTAGACTAAAATTAAAGATCACTGTGTACAAAGAGAACTTAGTACTACAAAGATAGTGAGAAATGTGACAGGCGCGCCCATAGCATGTGTGGCGCTGCTGCAGGCGTGTCGGCCGGGCCCGATGCAGGCGGCGTACGCCATGAGGTGGGGCAGCTGGCTCTGCTCGTACAGCCCCTTGAACATGGAGTGGTGCGGCCCGCGCGCGAACACCGCCACGTCGTCGCCGCCGTGCGTTGCATACTTCAGCGGAACGTCAACAGGTGACTGCCACGTAATCGTTCCTGAAATGTATTAGCATAAGATTACAAAATCAACTATTTGAAATAAATGATTTGACTTTGAATTTTATTTTTAATATCGCATCAGGTTTCTGCCAACAATCGTAACGAATTTCAAGGGCTTACCATAGTCTTCTTCAGCAGTCACGTTCGGTCGGATGCCGTTAATATGTGGACGGAACCCGGGCCCATTCGTATATGAGAGCGTCTTATAGGGCATGCCATCCAATGTCTCGTACGTTAAAGCAAGACCGAGGATGTCATTTCCACGCGGTGTGTATCCGTTGTAAGCCATGACATGCCCGTGATCCGCCGTCACCACGACAAGCGAGTCATCCTCTGACAGCATCTCTGCGGCGCGCGCTACGGCTGCGTCCATTTCGAGTGTCTCGTCGAGCGCAAACTCCACGAGGTTGTCGTGGTGCGCGTGGTCGATGCGGCCTCCCTCCACAAATAAGAAAAATCCCTTTTCGTTCCGACTTAACGAGCGAATTGCCACTTCAGTCATTTCTGCCAGAGTGGGTTCTGTTTCGAAATTTGTTTGCATATTATATCGCAAATGAGTATTCTCGAACAAGCCCAAAATGTACTCGGGCAGACTGTTGTTGACTTGGACTAGCTGCTCACGGTTCCAAACATATTCATGGGTTACTTCGCGATGTACTTTGTCTTGCATCCACTCTTGTATAAGGTCTCGGTTGTCTGTCCGTCTACCATATGATCCTTCTTCGTCGAGACGGTCAACTGGCAAAAAGCTACGTCTACCACCACCTAAAATAACCTAAACAAAAATAGCATACCTATTAACATACCTTTAATAAATGAGTGTATAGGTAATTCTAATAACTACCCGTATTTTTATAATGAATTCTAATTTATTAAAAAACTCATCGACTTTCATAAGTAGTTGCTTTTATTTTGGAGATCCATACTTTAAAGGAGGGCCGGACGGTTCTCATACAAAAGTATGTACACAGTAGGTATGTAAGTCACACGATTTCGTGCGTAATTTCATATTATTGGGTTTGGTAAATACGGTGTCTTTGGGTACGGCAGAGCATCTTGTGTATGAAAAGTCTGAACGAACACATTATTATTTTTCACTTTGCCACTCCGTCTTCTAAAAAATCTTTAAACATAATATGTTTCAAACTGTGTCTGACGCCCGAAGGCTTAAAAACCCTTCAAACCTTACTCAAATGAACAAAGAGTGCACTCACTCGTTTTAAATTAAATCTTCGCGGGTTTGCGAAGCGTTGTTTAAGAAATAAGTCTTCTGCATCTAGGGCTGAATCGATTCATCTAAATAAATGACGCGGCCACACCGACTACTTCTACGAGTTTTCGAACCCCAAAACAGTATTCATCATAGTCTGGTATACCTTGAGCTTGTTGCCGGGATGTTTGTGGACCAGCTGCAGCGCGATGTCCGGGCAGCGCTCGGTGTCGAAGCCGTGTTGTTCCACGGGCAGGTTGTACTCCCAGTCGCGGTCGGCCACCTTGGCGTACACGCCCGCGGGCGACGCGTCCGTGATGCGTGTCGTGGTCACGATACCTGTCATACACACAACACATATATTATTATAAGAGAATTAGACATATCATATTGCTACTGACCACTCTGACCAGTCAAGTAGTGTACAGGCATACCTAATTACTTTACCTAATATTCTATTTGAAACTGATCTAGTTAATAATAATTATGAATAGATTAGATGCAAAGGATCTAAGGACTTTTTAAAGAATATTTTAAACGTAAATTGCGTAGCATAAAATCACGCCTGTAACGAAGTTACTAATTTAAGACCTCCTCCTCCCTGAGGCTTCTTCTACGACATGAGAGAAGAATCGCGTAAATTGGATAAGGAATCTCGGAGAAACCGTGAAGAAAGATGTACACCACATACATAAATAAACAGAAATCATAAAGCCCTTAATTTGTTAAAAGTCCGTTTAAAGAGTAGGTACCATAATACTACATTTACATTATTTACATGATACATTTGGGCCCACAAATAAAAAAAATGTCAGGAAGACTAAGTTCCACCGCTTATGCTGATAAAATTGTCAGGATAACCTGTTCGGATAATAATACTGTCTTTGTTCTAGAGAATGGGCTGTTCGAGCCATTTACAACCTAGGTTCCAGAAATTCCCTTCGAAAAAAAATCAATGAAGTAAATATCTGACTGTAGCCTCAACAAATTATATTTGAAAACCTATTGTATATACACAAAAATGTATCAAATTTTAAGAAAATGTCCGATATTCATAGTTCAGGAATAAATTAGGTTAAAGTTTCTACGGGTCTGACCCGAAACAAAGTTTTATATTATTGTTATTATAAACACAACCTTGCATCGCACTCGTCTCCACAGAGTAGGCAACTCATTCATGGGTCAATGTATACACTTTTACAAAAAACTTCCCATTTACATTCGAAACTTACCCATTAGATGATTTAAAAGCTGTATTCAAACCAAACTTTGTAAAAAAGGGTACTATAACATTTCAGATTATTTATAAGATAAAAAGCTTGAGATTGACCTACTCGCTCTGCTAAGACTTGTGATAAAATCATAAAACTTTACATTATAATTTATTCAGTAAAATTATACCAGTTTTAAGTTTATGCCCTGTCACATGGACTCAAATATAATGCTAGTAAGAGTGTTCTCATGTTATACAAAGCAGGAAACAAGGCTCCCTCTAACGTGCCGCCAATTAAGATCGGTGGGCGGCACTCGTGAGGGTCTAAAGTTAAATATTTGGGTCGCATGCTGACAGATCGGCTACACGACGATGAAGACCTAGAGAGGGAAAGGAGGGCGCTGGTAGTCCGCTGCAATATGTTGGCCCGCAGATTCTCACGATGTACCACAGATGTAAAACTGTTACTTTTCAGAGCCTTCTGTCAGTCTTTTTACACGTGCAGTCTGTGGATCAAATATACGCGGCGGGCTTACAATGCCCTGCGTGTTCAGTACAACGACTTCCGCAATGTTTGCGGAGGCATCCATCGATGACTTCTTTGCCATCATAAGGAAAAGAACAGCATCGATGATGAGCAGGGTCCGTGGTAGCACCAACACTGTCCTCAGAGCGTGAGCGTGCAAAATCGACAGCCCTTTTACTGTGTTCTGGGCAGGTGTACGCCTGCATAGAAATAGGAAATAGGATTATTGTGTAACTTGTCTTGTTTACTAACAAATTACTAACACCTTTTATTGTATTTTTTGTGTACTACTAACAACCCTTACTAACGCTAGCTATGTAGAAAATATGGACTGTATTGTCTGAAATAAAGATATTAAATTAAATTAAATTTATATAAACATTGACATTGTTGAATATTACATACAAAATGAAATGACTACTTTGTAAAGTATTAGGTATATTGTTTGAATTTTTGTGAATGTGGATTACTTTGGACTATGTGGATTTTTTTTTTCTATCTCATTTAGTTTAAATGATGGTCTGACAGCTTAAGTAGTTTATGCGGCCTACCCAAATGTCCTTTCTTTGGTATTGTTCGTCGAGTTGAGCTCCTTAAGTTCTGAGTTGAGCTCCACGATTACTGACAAATGCTTGCACTGACTGGACAGGTCCACTCAAATCTGTGTGGTTCTTTACTCAAAAGACCATTTCAGATACTAATCTACATGGCCCTCACATGGCCTAACCAAGATTATGTCTGGGCTTTAATAGTGACTGTTACCTCTGAGTTTTTTTCGGCCTTTCTTCTCAGAGTAGTCAGATAGGAAACGCTGAACTCATCTAGCAAATTTTTTATATTTTTTATGACGTGTAAAAGTGATTCCTGTATCTTATTTACAGAATAAACAATTTCATTTCATTTCAATAATATCTTGTATTTCCGTGCCGGTTCTTCTCCACAGGAAACGACAAATTGGAACTGCTCACCTGACTTCTGACCTTAAAGTGCCTATGTTAGTTTATGTATTTTTTTAAATACCATTTCATTCATTTCATTTCATTTATTCAATAACAATTTACATTGTGTCTGAATGTTTTACAAATATACCTACACAAATAATTAAAATAATATCAAATTAAACACAGAATTAAATTAGTTCCATACAGTGTCATTGCCTTAATTACATTAATATTATTTACACTCATAAAATTACAAAATAATTAAAATTATCAATATTTTATCTAAAATTCACTACATTAATCCAAACGTGTCAGACCGATTGTCAATAACATTAAAAATTCACTGTGATAATGGTCTAGCTAATACACGTCATTGAGAAACTCATCAACAGTATAATAGCATTTTTTTACCAGAAAATATTTAACTTGCTGCTTAAACTGGTTTATATTTTATAAGAACTTTAATTCCATAGGTAGTTTATTGTATTATTCTATCGATTGAAAACTTGCCGCATGACTAACTACTTTCTTAAATGGATGTATATCATACTGCAAGTCATTACGCCTTGTAGCTACTTCTTTCTTCTGCTGTTTCGAACCTGTTCAGTCAAAATTCAAAAAAAATCAAAATATTTTTATTTCATATAAACCTACATGGGCACTTATGAAACGTCAGAAGCTAGGTCAGTGAGTACTACTAGAATATACAAGCACGGCACCGTAAATATTTGGAGATCTTTAAAATACTCCTTCCACAATACCCAGTACCTATGGAATTCTCACTATAGTTCTTATGGCCCTTTTTGAACAACAAAAGCTGTGTTCACATTGTACAATTGACACATTGTACTTTCAATTGTTCGATAGTGATCTCCTCTCGAAGGCTTCTAAGGGCATAGCAAGCCAAGCTAATTGAACTTTCTATTGCTGACAGTTCTTTTTTCCAGTTTAAACTTTCGTCAATGTAAATACCTAAACATTTTACGTTATCCACTAAGATTATTTATCATTATTCAAAGTTATGTCAATTGTATCCTTATTTCTCGATGTTGTTCTAAATAACATTGCATTTGTTTTAACTAGTATTTAGGTTAAGTGTTGATGGTAAACCAAGAATAGAAGAGAGTCAGAGCCATGTTTACGTTACTAATTAGAGTTTCTATATCATTAGCGGATATTATAGCATTCGTATCGTCAGCAATAAGAACAAGTCCAGCATCTATGCTTTTGCATGTAATTAATTAAATCATTAATGAAGAATATGAAATAGATTGGCCCTAATATTGAACCTTGAGGAACTCCCTTCTTTATTAGTTTAGATCCCGATTATTATTTTACTTTTTCACAATTTTATTCAGTTACTTTAATTTCTACGTATTGCTTTCGATTTTCGAGATATGATTTAAATAGTTTGAGAACCGGTCCTCGGACTCCATAGCAACACTATTTTTGTTAATAGTAGCTTGTGATCAATTGTGTCAAAAGCAGAACTTAAATCAAGGAATAAGCCTGCCACTTTTAGTTTCTTATTCATTTTGTCAACTGCTTCATTAATCCATTAAAGTAGCAATTGCGTCATTTGTACCCACATGTTTCTGATAACCGAATTGTTTGAGATTCAGAATTTTATTGCGATTTAAATGCTTTAAGAGCCTAATTTTAAGAAAACAATTTTTTTAGTTTGGTGCAAAGAGTACTAACCTGCGTCGCGGCCATCTGCCAGCGCCCAGTCGGCGATAGACTGCACGTGGCTGGCGGCGTCCGTGGAAGACTCGCAGTCACTGCGCTGCACGCCCGCATTTACTCCTATAGCGCCATACGTAGTTTTAACTCCACACAAATACGCGGTTGCTGTACACGCAGAGTCTGCGATCTGGGCATTCGCGCAGTATGTCTGAAATATACGTAATCAAATTCCCTGATCATGGGTTTTACATGGGATCATTACAAGGAAGGAGAGAAGAAGCTTCCCGCGAGTAAATGTAAATTTTTACCTTAACCATCCCAACCGTGGGAAAAGTCTCAAAATGCAACTTGGCCTCCTCGCCGGTGGCGCCGCGTCGTTGGCCGAGCAGCGTGCGCGCGGCGGCCAGCGTGGGCACGGACATGCCGTCACCCAGGAATATCACCACGTTACGCGCTTTCTTGACTCTTGTCTGTTGCGCCAGGCGCGCGTCGATGGCCGCCTGCGCCTCCTGCGTCCAGAAGGCGGAGTCGGTCTCGGCGCGGTTGGCGGCGGCCGCGCGGCCGGCGGGGTCCGCCGGGTGGTAGCGGTCGGCGCGCACGCACTCCGCACCCAAGGAGGCTAACACGAGCAATGAGGGTAGTAACCTCATAGCGACACTGACTACTGTACAATGACGCCGGTTACACTGCCTTTTATGATTTTCAAGTGTATCTAATCTCCGAAACATTTTAATCCGGACACAGATGATATTTATGTAATTAAAATAACACGCACATATAGATTAAGTCAGTCATTCTCAGTATGCATTGATATAAAATGTACTGAATCTGATAAGGACACGATAGGTTTTATATTTGTATTCTAATCTATTCCCTGTTTTATTTCTCCCCTTGCCTTGGATGCCATTCGATAAATAGTGTACGACTAAACGCCGACAGACACTACGCCGACAGACTGAACACCGACAAGACTTTACTTCGACGGGACTCTTCGCGGACAGGACACTTCGCCGACAGGACTCTTCGCCGACAGGGCTCATCAGCGACGCAATTTATCTCCGATAATCAGTTTTTTGTAAGGCGTTGTCGACGGAGCGCCGCTTCGCGGGGCTCCTACCTCTGTGTGGTTTAAAAAAAAATAACCACGAAAGGGATGGCGGGGTCTACGACCCCGCCATCCCCTTCTAACCTAACCTGTCTGAGTCGGGGTGCCCCAAGTCCCGAGCTCGCTATGCGTCGCTGATGAGCCCTGTCGGCGAAGAGTCCTGTCGGCGAAGTGTCCTGTCGGCGAAGAGTCCCGTCGAAGTAAAGTCTTGTCGGTGTTCAGTCTGTCGGCGTAGTGTCTGTCGGCGTTTAGTCGTACAGTGTTCGATAACGCGCTTCGTGCGCGTTTTAGCACCAATTGGAAAGCGCCGCAATTAAAATAAAATTCAAAACACTTTTTGCTAATTTTACCTAACTTTTGATGCCATTGAGAATACTATCCCAAAACTATAAACTAGTCCAGTCTCAAAACATTTGATAAATACTTAACTGAAATAAATACCTTCAATAGATAAAATTGTGTGTGAAAACTAGTATCATAAAACTATAAACTAGTATCGCAAAACTCTTTTCAAATGTGGAAATAATACCCATTTTGATTTCGGAATAATATGTATTAATAATGGACAAGCTAAATATAACAAATGAAACTCATTTTGTGAGCCTCAAATGATTCCCATTTTGGTGTCTAATAAAAATACGTAATCCTTAAGCTTATGTATGATCGTTTTTTTGTGATTGGCCTAAGTTCTCCATTGGTTTAGGTACCTAATTAATTAACTAAAGGTAAACAAATCGTAAAAAGAGTTTTTATAGTTAATACTTTCTAAATACGTTATAACCCAATTAAATTTATTTTCGACTAGCTGACCCGTCCGACGATGTCCTGTCAAAATTTCAATTTCGAATAACGGCCGTTCCTTATGGTTTTTCAAAAAAAAAAAAACATTATGTTCTACGATAGTTTCTTCTTTTTTAAACTATTCTTCGTAGATATAACTGCTTGAGCATTTCGTTTTTTTTAGATTTATTCAAATTCAATTCAAATATATTTATTTTGGGACAACTAGATCAGTTAGTTATACAAAAAAAAAACTTAGAAACTATTGTTAGTACTATACAATTACAAAACAATAACACTCATAATAATAATAGGTACCTATCTAAAACACACAAAAATAAAAATAAAAATACCCCTGTGCTGAGACACCCCGCCCCGTCAAGATAACCAATAGGGAGATACCTCCCTAGAAATCACCAGACGAACGAAATGCCTCAACACAGGTGCACGAACATCTTCAGCTACTGTTTTCAGGATGCTGTTGTGACTCCCCCGCACCCTCCTCATAAGTGACACGACTTTTTTCCGAATGACGGCATGGAAATCATCCGTATGAGTCTGCGCGAACATCTCGGAGGCACTGCAGGAACGGGGAAGTCCCAACATCATCCTGAAAATGTTATTGTATTGGACGCGCAGAGTGGCTAGGGATTTTTTAGTATAACTAACCCATAGACCACCCGTGTACAGACCCTGACAATACGCTTTAAATAGCGTGATTTTGACTTGGTCCGTACAGCGGGCGAATCTACGAGCCAGCATATTGCCACGGACTGACAGAGCCCTGCGCTCTATGTCGACATCATCTTTAAGGTCGTCCGTAAAGTAGTGTCCGAGGTACTTAAACTGCGACACCCTATCCAAGTTAACACCATTCAAAGTAATGGGTGGAACAGATTCAGGACACTTACCGGCGGCCTTAAAGACCATGTACTGACTTTTCTTTATATTATAAATAAGTCCGTGTGACTCGGCATAGGTTTCACAAACTATATATTAATAATATAATATTTTGTAATCTGTCTATTGTGAAGAGCCCAAAAAGACAGGCTGGTTCTCTAAGCCTCAACGAATTATAACGTTGCTAAATTCAAGAGTACAGTCACGAGCTTTAATTTGGGACCCACCTAAGGTTGAATATCGTGTAGCAAACTTTCGCCATTTAGAGCTATTATGTTAACGCTGTCACTGCACAAACAATAAACGTCATAATGTTTACCATCGACAACTTTACGTTTCTAGGGGCTAACGTCAACTGGAGCGAGGGCAAACGATCATTACCGATTTCCGAGTAATAATTACTTTTTGGTCCTGTGGTCCCATAAGAAAAAAGAAACATAAAAAAGAACAAAATTATATGGTCAATATATGATAGCTAGTCAACTAACCCGCTTATTCTTCAAACCTATATTAGTTAAAAAGTTTTGTCTCTTTCTCAAACATAAATATCAAAGTGACGGACCAAAACAACATATTTAAAATAAAATAGGTTTAAAGGCCGTTTATGATTATGGGGGCTTAGAAGATTTCAGCTAAAATATTGATTAATAAAATCTTTAGAAAAACAAAGTTTTTTATTCTTTATATTTATTAAGACATTTATGACACAAACCTCAATCTTAACACAATTATATAGAAAGCATGGTTAGCGGTGCACAAAATAAACACTTATCACCGAAGGCTACGACTAAATTAATTTAAATCTCTCCAGTAATTTTTTTATCATAAATATTCAAAACCGCGTATATCCACCTTCATTGTCAATCACAGCCTGGAGCCGGTTACGCATGGATCCAATCAATTTGTCACATAATGTCAGTACCCCTTAAACTTTCCCAGACTGTGAGGCAGTGATCCATAAGTGCTTCTCTAGTTCTTTCGTTTCTATTTGACCATATTTGAACCATTAAGCCCCATAAATTTTCTATAGGATTTAAATCGGCACACTTTGCAGGCCACGGAATACGATTTAAATTTGCTCTATTATTGTCGAACCAAGTTCTAACGATTCTTGCCGTATGAATTGTTGCGTTATCTTGAACAAAGTTTATTGGAGCAACATCTTCTTGTGGATAATATAGTTGCAATGTTGGAAGGACACTCTCGTCTAATAAATCGACATAATCTTGAGCAGTGGCCCTGGGTGGTAAATTTATTAGTTCTCCAATGCCGGCTGAACTAATCCAGCCAGACATGTTAACTGTAATGCGACCAGACGCGTTGTTAGCTATGACGTGGTCTTCCGTGTATCGCGTCCTGTCAATTCGCCACAAATGTAGTCTGCCCGTTTGGGAAGATTGAAAAGTCTTTTCATCGATGAAAGCCGTCGTCGTCCAATCAAAATTTAGATACTGACGTGCGAAAATAAGTCGAGCAGCTTTATGGGCATCCGTCAACGCAATTTTTTTTGCAGGCCGCCTGTGATGCAGTCCCATAGCTTTAAGATGCCTTCTAACTGTTGAAGGGTGGACTTCAAACGCTTCCGCAAAATGCCTCGTTGGCGTAAATCCATTCATCAGGTATTGCCTTTGCATCAAGCGGCTCTGCTCTTGTGTTATAACTTGCGGGTGATGGTTGTTTCGTCGTAAGTCAATAATATTTTCCTCGTTCCCGTGGCGTCGAACCCAGCGGCGAACTGTGTTTCTTGTCACATTTATTCGTCGCGATATCTCGTGAATGCCTACTCCTTGTTCGTGCAAATCAATAATTTGGAGCCTTATTTGGTAACGATTAGCCGCAAGCATTTTATTAATTGGTAAATTATATTTTGTGAAAGTATCACATTAAACTATTTTCTTAAATGACACTGACACGACACTTGTTCGTAATTAGAAAATCGTAATGATAGCTTTTTGCAACGAGGTTATCATTTCATAGGTCGATTAGATAAGACATTTTATGTCTTAACTTGACATTCAACATTTCAACCTTAAAGCAAAGTTTCAAAGTTTCGACCTTATTGCATTATGATTGTTCTAACAACATTTAACGGAAATGGGTCCCAAATTAAAGCTCGTGACTGTACAACTGTGACGTAGCATGAGAACTGAACTGACAGGTATTACGTTTAGTCGGCTTGTTGACTGCTCTCTTGTCACGTGGTTTTTTTGTTTACCTTTAGTTAACTGCCTAAACCGACGCATTATAGGAACTGCAACCACATGGATCGTGTAGCGATGGCTCGGTTTGCTCGCTCGGCTTGCCACCAAATAGGTTATGTTAGGTTAGAGCTATAATAACCAATCACAGCTTTTCTTTTTTGTGCAGTCTTAATACAGGTTCATGATTGTTTTGTATCATTAAACCAGATAGGGTATGTAAGTAACCCAATTCTTTACCCAAAAAAAATGTACCGTGAGGTATGGTTTTTTTAATTGATTTGTATAAAATAGTGTATATTTATGTTAGAAAGATTTAAAAAAATAGTTTTACGTTTTTATTTATTTTTTATATTTTTTTCTAAAATACGGTAAGTCGAAAAAACCCCCTCCCCCTGAATTTACATTAAAATTAACAATATGTTACGAGGCACAACTGTACTTATTCATTTTTAACGTGTTAGCTTATTTCATAACCATTCCAACGACATAAGTTTTATAAACAGCTGCCATACAAAACTTTAAAGATATCGACATTTTAATCTCAAGTGGTCCCGGATCGCGGGACCACCCAGAAGTGGCTTCCCACATGAACGTAGTATGCCCAAAAACGCGTGCCACATGACCCATTTGGTCGGGTTGCCCCAGCCTAGTACCGTAAGTTCTGCGCCTAACCTGGATGTAGCGCTCACCGGACGCTACCGCAGCACCGTTCGGTTTGCTCGCTCGGGTTACGAGTGGTTGCTCACAGCTCTAGCCAAATAAGCTTTAAG
This sequence comes from Xanthia icteritia, assembly GCA_949128155.2. Classification (NCBI taxonomy): domain Eukaryota; kingdom Metazoa; phylum Arthropoda; class Insecta; order Lepidoptera; family Noctuidae; genus Xanthia; species Xanthia icteritia. Next base: position 20,302,654 of record OX421950.2, on the reverse strand, counting down.
AAAGGTTTTTTTTAACCAATTTTGTCCTACTTTTCCTTATGTTATGCCTTCTCCGGCCAAACGTTTTCATTACTTTTATTTAGTGCATTTTTGCACAGGTATAGGACTAATTATATTGTAACTACCCCGTTGGTCTCGTGGTCGCAAGCGCGACTGCTGGAGTCCTGGGTTCGATTACCGGGTTGGGTCTGACGGTCGGTCGGAATCTCTCAGTAGCAGCCCGGAGTTTGGAAGTTGGTGGTGTAAGGCCCCCGTGCCTTGGATAGCATGTAAAGTCGTTGGTCCTCCCCGGTCGTGTCCGATTGACATCTTATCGGACTTTAGGATTGGCGGACGGGAAGGCGGGGGATTTTAAATGTATCAATTGTATTTAATACTTCTCCAATAGAAATAAGTTATATTTTCAATGCTCGGTGATCGATCACGAGCATCGGGAGCATCGCACGAAGTTTCCTCTGAAGCATCGAAGAGCACGCTGGAGGATACCGCGGCGGGAGGCGACGGTATGCGCCGGTAGGCACCGGTATGCGCCAATATGCGCCGGTATGCGCCGGTAAGCGCTGGTATGCGTCGGTATGCGCCGGTATGCGCACACACTTGTGCACTTTCATATCACTGCACTTTTTAGATATTAAAGTGCACAAGTGTGTTCACAAACACCTCTTCAACCACAATCACACAGAATCTCAACGGAGATTGGCTAATCTTCGTTGAGATTGTAACACTTGTGCACTTTACGGCGCTTTACTTGTGTTCCGTTGAGTTTGGCCACCATGGCCAAAATTCGGTCGGGAGGATTTATTTATATTTTAAGTTAATGATTTTATTTGTCCGTACAAATCTTCCATGCAATAAATAAATAAAAAAGTGTTTTCCAGTATTCGCTTGTTGTATGGAGCCGGCCTTCTGTACCTGTCTATTCCGTGGCAGTGAGGTCTGTTCTCAATGGTTCGTGATCGCTCCCATTAGCCTCCATTGATTATGCGATAATTTCGCCTGAGAATGGACTATTATATAAATAACTTGTCTTTGTTCTAGTTTGGATTTAGTTCCACTTTGTTCAAGCGAGGGAATGTTTGTTTTATTGTTTAATTTAGAGAAATAGTTCGTGTTTTGTTTTTGTTTAGTGTTAATTGGTGTGATTTAGGTGTTGTTTAAGATATCGTTAAGTGTTGTTGGCCTAGATATATTAATTTCTCTTTAGTTATTGACTATGTTTGCAAACAACAAGATTTTATCTTTATTACATCATTGACTAACGACCCGCACCTGCTTTACACGGTTTTTACGGTTTGAGAAAACACTGAGTTGATATACTATACAAATAAACATTTCACAATAAATTATCTAAATGCTGGTGAAAACCGCATTACCATCCATTGCGTTGTTTAGAATAACAACGCGACTTTAATTTATATAATGTATGGATGGGTGACGCAACTGACGTATCCAATTTATCGGCTAGAATTAGGTCAGTGACGTGGTTCCTATGTCATCGAGTGGGCTCTAATCGTACACCGTGTAAACTGAGCTGCGCCGCTGCACAAATTAGTCCGGCCCGCCTTTCCCGTGCTCGTCCCGGGATCCCGCTGATGAAATATGTTCACTCCCACCACTACTTGCGGTAATCACTTAGGTAGTGGACGTTAACCTGGGAGAAAAGGTCCCTAGACGTAGAGCCATATACGTATTCATTACTAAACTATTGGAGAGTATATCAGAGATGAAGAAATTTAAGATAGATCTTCAAATATAACCTTTTATGTTTCAGTGATAATATTCACATCAGACAACACTGTTTGCCCTATGCAATTTTTGTTCTAAAGCATCAAATATCTGAGTAATCTATTTAATTCAGCGCCACTGCAACTAAACTCGCGTTTCATTCATCGTCCATCACTTCTAAACGCGACAACAGTGAGCCAATCCATCCGTCCCAAAGGACCCGCCTTACCCGTGCTCGTCCCGGGATCACTGCGGAATCGCTCGCGTGTTTGCCCATCCCTAATTCACTTACTGTTGTTTTATTTGCTGCGGCCGATGTTATGAGTAAATATGAAATTAGCAATTGTTTGTTTTTCATACCCATTATGTAATTGTTTTTGAGATTCGTGAGTACCTATCCTTTTTGGTTTGCGTAAATATTTGATGGGTTGTGTTGTCGAGAATTGGGAAGCGACTGATTAGATTTTCTAAGCAGAAGGTTATGTTGGGGTAATGTTTTGCTATGTAACAATTGAAACGTTATCAAAGCTTAAAAATAATCTTCTGTTCAGGATTTTTTCAGGAAAATTGATCGCGACGCGAGGCTCCCTTTATGATGACTATTAAAACTCAAATAAATTCATTCTACCATGTTTACACTGGACATTTTATGGACTGTTATAATTCGAATTTAACAGCCAGAGTTCATGCAGTAAACCCACAGAGTGTAGCGATTACAGGTAATAAAGCACGGGTGTATAATGATGTTAGAAGCATTACCTCCCCTTACATTATCGTTATGTGCTCGAATGGGGTCATATTGCTTACACGTCGTTCATGAGCAAATTACAGCCCGTGTATGTGGCACGTATATGTTTGTACGAAGGAAGATAAATCTCGATATGTTTGCTTTTTGGTAAGTACTCTGATTTTGATGAGAAAGAAAAGGAGATTGTAATGATAGTGTGTGTCGGTAGGACATCCTCATGATGGTTATTAAGACAGTTTAATTTAAGAACCGTTTTCAATACCTATGTTATATAAATATAAAAAAAAATATTATGATTATGACAACATACCGTGATCATCATTTGTATATTTAGTAGTAGATATACATTATTAACAAAAATAATGTATATCTACTACTAAATATGCTCAGTTTACAACCCAAAACCAGCTGCTTTGTAAATAGGTCTAGTAAGCTGAAGAAAATTGTTATGATTTCCAAATATTAATAAGGTTTTTAGTAGTTTTATAACTACAAAATGTAAAAATTAAAAGTATGTGATTTACCTCAAATTATTTTTGTATCAATGTAATCATGGCGTTTAAAAGTATCTCATTTGACAGTTACCGTAAAAGTACTCTTTTGTTAACGGAACGGAATGAAAATGTTTGGAGCGTCGCTTAGCTTCTAACTAAGTCAGTTCCCTTTGAGCCTCGGAACCTAAAGGATGTTTTCAAGAAATCTAAAGTATATAATGATATTATATTGAGTACCTACCTAATTAAACAGTATAAGATAAGATAAGATAAGATAAGATAAGATAAGATAATTTATTTTGCAAATACGGGTACAAGTCAAGGTGTTACATAATATAAATACAGAACAGCCATATTTTGCCAATTACAGGGCATGCAAAAGTATAGAGATTAGGTAAAAATTAAAATACATAGTTCCTAATAATACATAATAATATTCTAATTAATAATTCATTAATAAAAATAATCAGTCAATAATAAAATTAATGTCACAATTTCTAATAGTTAAATACAATACTTAAAATAGTCAAGCGACTTCTTTCTCTAATAAAAAATCTTCAACCCTATAATAAACTTTGTCTACTAAAAAATTTCTAAGCCTTTTTTTGAATAATGTCAAATTATAGTCCTTCCAACAACTTGGTATTTTGTTATATATCACCGGTGCCATGCAGCAGACACTCTTGCGCATCAGAGTAGTTCTAGCACTAGGGATACACAGACAACTATTATCACGCCTATTCCGTGGAAATACGTCAGCCATTCGTGCGAAGCGATCCGGGTTTAATTTAACGAACACTGCCATTTCCAAAATGTACAAACATGGTAGGGTTAATAATTTATATTGTTTAAAATATGGCACGCAGCTATCAGTACTTAGTAATTTAAAAATAGACCGTATGCATCTTTTTTGGGCCTTAAATGCAGTTTCTTTTTCTGTTGAGTTGCCCCAAAAGATAACTCCGTATCGCAAATGGCATTCAACTATACCATAGTACGCAGTAAGGCATGCATCCAGATTAGTAATAGCCGATAAGGTATATAATGCGTATGCCGATGAACTTAGTTTTTTACAAAGTAACTCAATGTGTTGTTTCCAGCCAAGTTTTTTATCTATTTCAAGTCCAAGAAATTTAGTACTAACTACTTCGTTAATTTTATTAGTGTTATATTGCACCTGGAGATTGTCCATATCAGTCATGCGTTGGTTAAATTGGATTATTTTTGTTTTATTTAAATTTATTCTTAAGTTATTTTCCTCTAACCATTTTATAATCAATTTTAACGAATTATTAATGTCACTTTGGTATGTGTCAACGCTTTTCGAAGGTATCGTCACGGTACTGTCATCTGCAAATAGAGTCAATGGTTGTTCAATCCACTCCGGTAAGTCATTAATGTATATTATAAATAACAAGGGACCCAGCACACTACCCTGTGGTACCCCATATCTAACTTTTCGCACTTCTGATCTAAATATCTCGTCATGTTTATTAATTACATTTATCCTGTTGATTTCGGTTACTTGTCGTCTATTTTTTAAATAAGATTGAAAAAGTTCTAGAATATTACCCCGTATACCATAAGCTTCCAGTTTTATTAATAGTGTAGGATGGTGGACGTAATCAAAGGCCTGCGTCATATCGCAAAAAATGGCGCAGACTGGGTTTCGTTTATCCACATTTTTTATGACATTATATACAAAATCATAAATCGCCATATTTATTGATTTTCTTGGTCTAAATCCTTTCTGTTGCTCACACAGAATATTATATTTCTCAAGATAATTATATAGCTCTTTGTAAATATATTTTTCAAATATTTTTGAAATAATAGAAATCAGTGCGACTGGCCTATAATTTTCCACTAGCTCTCTGTTTTCCTTTTTAAATAAGGGTTTAACAATGGCAATTTTCAAAGCATCTGGGTATACGCCAGCAGCAATACTGAGATTAAGTATATAACTTAAGTGGACACATAATTTCTTAGCTACGGATTTAATCACATTCGTGGAGATGCCATCGTAACCTACGCTCTTTGTGTTTTTCAGTGTCATAATTATTTTAATTATGTCATCTGGTACGCTTGGTGCCATGAACATCGACTTACATCTTGTATATATCTTACGTTGTGGGTTAGGCTGGCTACCGTCATTGATTAAGGGCTGTATTTTGTCAACAAAATAGTTGTTAAACGTATCAGAAATGTCCTTAGGATCTAATATATTATTGTTATTAGTTTTAATTTTATCAATTTGATGTTTGGGAGTATTGAATTTATTTCGGTTTATAATTTGCCACGTAGTTTTTGCCTTGTTTGTGGCTTTTTCAATTCTGTAGTTGTTTTGTGCCTTTTGTGTTAGATTTATTATTTTTTTATATAACTTAGAATAGTTGACCAACTTTATTTTATTGTCTCGGCTAGGATTTAATCTCAATTGCCAAAGAAGGTTTCTTTTCTTCCTGCTACATAGTTTAACACCTTTTGACACCCATTTAGGTTTATTTATTACGTTTATTTTGACTCGAATAAGCGGGAAACACAAGTCATAAAACAACTTTAAAGCGTCGATAAATGCATTATAAGCTATATTAGGATCATTCGTATCATATATATCTGAGAAAGAAACATTCTGCATGCAGTGATTGAATTTAACTAAGTTTTCTTTACTATAATCTCTTCTTGTACTATACCAATAGTTTATGGCACACGCCTTTGTAACGGGACATTGAAGTAGCTGTGCTGTGTGATCCGACAATGCAAACTCTATTACTTCGCTTTTACATGCTTTACTAAAATTATGCGCAAAATTGTCTATGCATGTCCCGCTGGCCATGCGAGTCGGCTGTTTAAATACTAGTTGTAAATTGTAGCTTAATAGTAAACACTCAAATGTAGCAGAAAGTCTATTAGACTTTAGTAAATCTATGTTAAAGTCTCCTGCTATAACAATATTTTTCCCAGTTGTCTTTGATATCATTTGGAAAAGTTTCTCAAACTTATTTAAGCAATCATTATAATTATTTACATTTGGTACCCTATAAATACAGACAACAATTATCTTATAGCTTATAAGCTCAATGGCGCAACATTCAAAAATACCAGAAGTTGATAATTTACCAATTTTAGGCAGTTCTTTCCATTTGTGGCCATTTTTCACAAGAATACATGCACCCCCTCTTTTTTTCCCTTTTCTGCAATAAGACGACGCTAAACTGTAATTGGGTACATACAATTGGCTCTCATAGCCTTCCATAATGAAATGTTCGGTGATGCATACTATATCAATACATATTTGATTATCAGTTAGTTGATTTAAACATACTGATAAATCATCCGATTTTTTCAACAAACTTGCTATATTTTGATGTAAGATATTAATATACTTATTCGAGAAAAAACAACTCTTTAACATTTGCATCTGAGTTGTTAGTGGTGTCAGTTATTAAAGGGAATAACTCCAGGTCAATTTTGATCCTATTCATTATATTTTTAAATATGAATTGTATTCCAGCTTTATTTAATATACCTGATTTATAAGAAAACATGTCAAATTCAAATGTTAGGTCATAATTAGTGTCAAAATAGTATGCGCAGTCATGATATTGGAGGTTCATATAAAGTAATTCATTAAACATCTCAACCTTATAGTTATATATAGGCGCTCCTCGTACATACGAAGGAGTGCATACTATAATATTTGTATGGGTTATCTGCGCTAAGCTTCGGTTAATAACTTTTATTAAATCAATAAAATTATGACTATATTTAATGTCAGTGTCTCCAATCAAAATTATACAATAGTCATTCATATTGAAATCTCTTAATTTCGACTTTAAATTAGCTAATAGTTGTTTTATCTTAGCGTTTGGTAATGAGTAACTACAGAATTTAAATTCATTAGAGAAATTGTCTTCAATAGCTTCTAGTATACCTCTTTGTGTGCTATTACTTAATACACACAGATTCCTATATTTGGCTTCATTGAGTGTGCTCGTTCTTGGAGTTTTCTTATCAGGTGTTGAATTCTGCATTGGCGGCGTCAGTTTTGTATCATTAGGCGATATAGCTACATTTGATGTCTGATTTTTAGTTACCAATGGGTTATTGTTATTCGTTACTTGTGCCTCCTCCAATTTATTCTTCACCTGTGTGCACCTGTTATCTCCAGTTAGTGAGGTTTGGTTTTTCTGCATCTTCTCACCAGAATTCTCCACCACCGGTGTGCATGTTATTTCTTCGATAGGTAGTTGACTGTGTTTTTCTGGGGTCATATACTGTAGGCATGCACTTTCTCTGTTACTGTCATGTAATTTATTTCTTTTATTTTTCCTACTTGAGGTTTTTGGGGAATTCTCTATGAAGTCTAATTTTTTGTAGACATTTATAGTTCTCTGGCAATTTAACAGTTCGCATTTCAATTTACTATTTTCTTCATGTAATGTATCAATTTCGTTATTAGCAGACTGTAGTTCACCTGCCAGTTGATTGATTTGTGCTTTGAGCACTTCACAACATGAGTGGCTTACATCCAGGGATGTGCTTGGAAGACTTGTCATTGTTGAGTCCAGTATGTGAGAATTAGATAAATCAGTTAATGATTTGGATTGCTGTAGATTGGCAGTAGCCCTCTTTCTTTGGGTTATGTTGTTGTAAGAATCCATTCTAAAATGTGTCATTATTTTATTAAACCCTAAAATTATTTTTAAACTTCCCACTTTAGTAGAAAAAAATCCAGGCTTGCAACACTATGTAGTTTTCAATGCGCAAAATAGTATTCTCTGTTGACCTGGAATGTTTCTGTCAAGTTCCGCTACTCACAGCTAGATGGCGGTAGATTAATGCACGTATGCTAATTATGTGACATTCTTTCAAGTTTAAGACTGGAACGCGATCATCGGTTGACCAATGACAGCAATGTTATTGTTTTATTTTGAAAATTAACGTTCCCAATAGGTGCAATTTAGTATTTATATCACTTACTTAGCGCGCTATTTATTGTAACAAACTTAGTTGAGATAACATTGGTTCACTCATAGTCTTTTTATATCACTTTTGTTACATTATTGTTGCTTTTTGTAAACAAACACTAAGTCGTCACTTTTTGCCAATTTTTTCAACACAAGGGTTCCAAAACTTCTGGATAACAGTGTCACTTGGCTATTAGTTATTTTTTTACAGTTTCACTTAATTATATTCACATACATACACTAAAAGTATTTTTAAGATATTTTAGAACAAAGCGTTTCTATATTACGTCAAGCTTCGCACAGCGCCATCTAATGTTGAATATTGCTAAAAAGTATACCAAGTTTGTATTTGTGCAAGATATAAAAATACAGGAATATTAGTATTGAAAAGGTGTGTCATTTCACAATCAGAAGTATGATAGTAGAGATATAATTAAAATAACAATTCTGCAGTTGCAGTGGATCGTAGAGGTGAAGATTCTTATTTAGAAAATTCAACCTAATTGTGTAATGCAAATTACACTGCCCAACAAACTAAAAGTTTTAACTAGTATTCGCTAGAGCAAATACTTGAGAATGCAAAAATAACATTTATCATCTGGTTTTGTTTCGAACCTCCGCTTTGTTTTCCAGCGCGGCCGAGCACAATAAACCGGTGTATTGTAATGTTAATGCTATGCAAATACAACGCGCCCAGAAAATTATTAAAAAAAAATACGTCCTAAAAAGTTCCCGGAAAAAGTTCGCGCGCAATTTTATAACAGCGTTTTTTGACGAAATTTTTTTCAACTAACCGCAGAGAGAATTCATTTCGTCCTAAAACGATGTTACCCGACCTCTAATTGATAGAATTTGACATTGTTTTTTTTTCTGAAATTTTTGTCTCTAGTAACTTGTTAGGATAGTAGGAAATGCCGCAGACATTTTGATGGCGCTTGATGACATTACTGTGGTGTTTGTTGACATTATTATAAGCGAATAAAAATGTTGACTGTCATAAATGAAACGAATGGTCGTACGACACAAATTAAGGTAAATGGAAAATAATGTAAACTGAATATGACGACAATCATGAACGATTGCAAGGACGAACTACAGAATAAACGTGGTTAAGTAGGGCAGTCGTTTCCTACACTTGGGTTTCGCAAAAAGGATGAATACTAAAGTGGATGAACGAACAATGCTTTCCTTTCTGCAACTAACTGCTAAAATACGATCTGGTCCGCTAGTCCGTCTACCAATCGTGGTGATTTTGTATGCAATTTAGGAGAGCTCATATTATTTAACCAAAAAACATTTATAATACTCATTCACTTTAAACTGAACACAAGATTGTATATTCCTACTCAAGCTATAAACCCAAGTATCCGCCATATTCTTTTATGTCTCTGTTCAATTTATACTTAAGACTTACTTACTAAGAAGAATTTATTTATTTTATTCTCCCCACTTTACTGCTTATATACGTATTGTATGGCATTCGTTCTATAATACGTTTTATTTTCTTTGGCGTTTCAGTTGTTTGAGCGAATAATATTTCTATTTATGTCCCGCTTTTAAAATGGTGATGTTTTATGTTGTTCATACTTGAGAATTATGACGTTTACGGTTGATGAAGAAAACAATATATTATGTACGTTATTGTATTATTGCAGAGCTAAGACCTTCTCGATAAATTATGTTTAAAGATATAAGAAAAATATATAATCTTTGATTGTGCAAATATTTAATTTTTATAGCATTTTCACAAATTCTGTTCTTTTACAATACTTCGTTTTTTTGGAGCAAGAATTCTAATTAGTATATATAATATATATTTTCTAATTAATTAATGTCTAATTAAGTTAAATCACTAAATCATTTATTTCTTTGCAAACATGGGTAAATTTGTACATAGGTGTTGGCATAAAAGTTAGTTCTCCATGTTCTGCCGTCACATGGGCATGCAAATTATAATTAATTACTTAATAATTATGATTCTAAATAACATCTCAAAAAAAAAAAAAAAAACATCATAATCCCATTTAACAAATTTTAAAGATTAAATGTCAAATCATTTCAATAAAAATAAATATAAAATGTCATAATATTACATCAAATGTCACTCAATATTAGCTATGTCAAAGAAGATAATACAAGCATGTCAATTTAAATAGGTAAAAAAATAAGAAGAAAATAATTTATTTCATCAAGAGGTCAATAATAACGAATTTTTTTTTTATTATTATTTCAAAAGAGCATGTCAAGAACAATAAACTGAAGTTTCATGGTCTCTTAAAACTATTAATGAGACCAGCAAAATATACTCATTTTGGAAACAGCATCACAACTCAAAACAACAAATAAAAATAACAAAATAAAAAGAATCGCAACATCTCTGTCAGCTTGTAACAGGCATCTGTACACGCGACTCGACGTTACGTAACGCGGCATCGGATCGCGACGTCATATTGTGCATCCCACTAATGTATGCGCCTCGAGCCCCGCTGAGCACACAAACGATTGTCGGCCGCCTGCAAACCGCCTTATACACCAGGTAATAATAAAAAGGAGTTTTGTGCAATCAGTGTGTATGTTAATTCTTTTGGCAGAGAATCAAAGTCGCAATTTGAGGATGAATTGAATTTCAGCCAATTTGGAAGCAGTGGACAGTAAATAGGATTGTATGGGGTACATTTTTGTTGAATTGCGATTTTTGAACGCTGCCGGATGTGATTGTTAAGATAAGAGAATAAAACTCAACCCATAATATTTTTTTATACAGGATTTTAGGATTGAAAATGATTTTTCGATCGCTTCAATAGGTTGCCAGTTTTGAAGAAAAGTGCGACCGGTGACTAGCGTCCTCAATTATTAAGATAGAGAAATGAACAGGATATCAAAATCTGCGTTACTAAAAGGGCTACAATGCAGCAAAAAAAAAAATGTAACACGTTAATTTTTTTTTTTTAATTAAAAATAAATACCAATTTTCGACCGTTTCTTTTGGAACTTTTTTCAAAGAATCTCAAAATTGAAAAGAGATAACGAAAAAATAAAAACAAATAATCCTGGAGAATTTAAAGGGCTTCAAAATGATACCACTTTGATTTCGATAGGATTATAATTAAGGATAGCTGTTTACACCGCCGTGTCCTCGTGGAGGCGATCGGCGGCGGTGATCTCTCGCGTTCGTCCCTGGTCCAGGCCATGGTAAGGTGCGAGAGGGTATGGGAAGACGTCACCTCCTTCTGCGAAGCAGTAATGCTCGCGTAGGAGGAGAGAAGAAGGCCGTTCTTGTTAACCCGCAATAGTATACCGTCCATATATGCAAAAAAATAATAACGACTTTAAAAAATATTTTTTTTTTCTGTCCTAAAATATTCACAAAAAATATTAAATTGATACGTAAAACAAACACTATACACGCGCAGTTGTCTTAATATATGTATATATATATATATATATGAATTTTCATAGGAATTGATACAGCCGCTAAACACGACAGATATGGATTTTCATACAAGCCGGGCGCTCGCATGTATTCGACTGGTACAGCATTTTTGATTTATCTCGAAGAAGGTTATCAAAATAATGCTCGAATTTCCAAGCATGTTTGAGAAAAATTACTTTGTTCTCCATGAATTCTTAACACGCTTGTTTGAAATTCTCCCTTTCTTTTAACTCGTCTGATTTTTGAGTGCTTTAATGAAATAAAGTCATTTTTGGACTGATGGATTTTTGCATTTATTTTTACTTGTTTTTATCTATCGTAGTGTTTTGTCATCTAAAAAGACAGGGGTCCAATAAAACTCTTCGTTACAAATGACTATAATGTTTATTCATATGTATAAGGTATACATTAAGATCGAGGATGATATACAGCCTGGTATGTGGGTAGTATATGAGCTAGCGAAAATACTACAGATAATATACGAGTATATCGTAAACACGCCATCCCGTGGTATTGCACGCAGAATCCCATGCCTAAAGCTTGTTATGTGATTGAAAACATAAAATAAACTTAAAAAAGTAACTATAAAATATTGAATACATAATAAAACTGTTAAATATATTTTGGATTTTCTATAAGTCGCATTTTATACAAACAATCATATTTTCTTCGTTTGATAGTCCAATCACATAGCAAGCGTACATAAAAAGCTCGTTTCATGGCTTGATAACCTTAACACGATCCTTACAATAGAACAAGTCACATCTTAACCGATAACACTACTCTCTGGGAACTTTATACTTATTGCTGCAACGAATGTATTAGTAGGATTATATCAAATGTACAAGGTCAATCATGTTTGTATTGTGAAAAGTCAAATAAATTCTGAAGTCGTAGATGCTTGTAGTGAGTGCTACGAGATTATTTACGAAATTCGTAGCGTGCTACGAAAGCATAGAACTTTACCTGAGTCCGTTTGAAACGATCAAGCAAACTGGTTTTATTACGGAAATGGTGCAAGGAACAAGTATCACTAGGCAAACGTTTGTTTTATTGGTATACAGATTAAGAATGCATGTACACACTTTAAAAATCTGGATTAAAAGTTAAATAAATATACAAGGATCGACTCTGTATACTTATTTGGTTTCTAATGTTTTGTATTGAAAATCCTTGACATTTCACAATACAAACGAATCTATTCTCAGTAAAACTTCGTATAAAATGCGCGTTATGAACTAGTGACTATAAATTGTTTAAAAATAATCGTTGTTTAATAAAAATTATCCAAATTTTTTACAGTTTCACATTTACGCTAAACGTAAACACTTATTTTACATTTAATATTACATATTCGGATGATGACTAGATTAGATTTCGTTTTTTTTAAATAAATTAAATGATAATTTAAACATTCAGTCTTATATGCGTAGATAAATAATAAATAGGGATAACAAAAGGGTATTTTAACTTGAGCACTGTTATGTACTAAATAGGTAACAAATGGTTAAATAACATTATCAAAACAGTTTGCTATATTGTGGTGACTAAAACAATATGACTCAAGTCTAAACCACACACTAGCGGTTTCAGCTTTGATAGTTTTCACTGCAAAATATATGGAACAAAAATTATTTGCGCCAACTGTTGTCTGTATTTTTCGATAGATTCTCAATAATATAGAATGTTTATATTACATATTTCATCGTACTATTATTTTGTACCAGATGCGGCCAGATGTGACTCTTGAATAACTTTACTATAATTGTTCTACGAAAAAACTTCAAAGCCAAAAGAACCAATGTGGTTCAGACCTAAATAAACAATCTAAATTCGAGTCTAAAACACGTTAGGATTCAAAGACATGCTTTAGGGAATATTCGTGTAGTTGGCGAGGTCCTTCCCATTCTTGTACATGGAGGTGATTATGGGGTCAATGTTGTGGTACTCCTTGCCCGAACGTGGTCGAAGCGTGTTCGTTGGTTGTCGGCTTAGTCTGTGAAAAAAAACGGTATTAATAACATAACATTACGCCTGTTTTCAAAGGTAGGTAGAGGCGTAATGGTACACTTGCATAGTATTAAGTCCCGTGTAAAAGTGATTATTGCCAATTACCAGGCCCAAATCTAAACTTCGGATTGCTACTGAGAAATTACTCCTGATTAAAAAACCCAATAACACTTTGTCCTACCCAAGAATCGAACCCAGGCCACGTTCTGCAGTCATGTTTGCGACCACTAGACTACTCGTAACAAGGCAAACACAAATAAAACACTGTTTTAATATTGGTACTCGAACATACATGATCGGTTTCATATTGCTTTTGAACGGCGCTGGAAACTGGGCCAAAATAGATTGGTTGGCAGATTAATTTCCACTGTGTAATAATTGAGCAATATTGTGAGCTTCATTGTATGGGATAGTAAACATGAGTTTATACCATAATAATTTTGGAATAATTTGATTTCCTAAGACTCAATGGACATTATTTTATTAAGACCATGTCATTCCATGTCACATGTTCTTCAGAAAGGTCAGGTGCGTAGTAGCCGCAACCGGCGTGCGTGTATGAACATTTATTTATTTATTTATTTATTTATTTATTTATTTATTTATTTAACCATATTTAAGCTATCTTTACAGGCAACCCAAGACGATAGTTAAACATACACACTCACATATAATATTCTACATTTCACTAGGTACAACATACCCTATTAACACATAGGTACACATATTACACACTTCTGTAAGAGATTATAAACATTGCCACCTTTGTGAATTCATTCAGAGTACAGCTGAATAGATCTATGTCCCCTGCTATAAGGTTGAGAGTGCGCAGCGCGCGCGTTAGAGGCATAAACGAAGCAAAAAGAGTATGTAAGGATCATAGCAGCTGGAAATCTGTAGTTTTTGCCTACCCTCATGGGGAGAAGGCGTGAGTTATGTATGTATCTTTGTATGTAGATATGTCATACCATACATGTCTAGATTAGGATGAGTTATACCAGTGGGATCTATTGAATGGAATTGTATTTACGTATAAAACATAAGTTACTTAAATCTCAACTGATTTTGAATCAAAACCAAAAAATAAAACAGATACGTTCACAAATACTTACCTCATTCCCGTATCAGAGGAGGAGTGTGATGACGTCATCGAGAGGGTTTCGATGTAGTCTGACATGTCCGAGGTACCGCTCGACGTGCTGTGCGTGTCCATTACACCTGCAAACAATCCTGATGTCAGGATATTGAATATTGGTCTATCAAATCTCTTCAAAGTCAATTTAGCAGTAATTAAGTCACTTAATGACATAAATAATCTTATATCCGTCTGCACAACACACGGCTAATTCAGAGCTCAACTAAGAAACTCTTAACTAAGTCAATCCTAAACATCAAATAAATCTAAAAGCATTTAGACAGTTGCTTAAAGTTGATGCAACTTTTATGGTAAAGTGCATTCAAGAGAATTAAGTATGAACTTAGACGTTGTCAAAGTTCAATGCAGTCGGACAAGTGTTCCTGATATTGACATACTTACCTTTAAATTGCTTTGGAGGTAATACCGGAACTTCAGCCTCAGCCGACGAAGACTTTGCCGGTACAGCAGCTTTGTGTAATTGCATCGACATATCTCTGAGAGGATCTGACGACTTTGACTTTCTCGGCAGTGAGGAGTGCACACAACCAGTCAAATGCCCTCTCATCCTCTTATGGACCATGTAGTGGTACCGTGAATGTCCTGAAGTCAATGGCATTTCGAATTCATTGAAGTCTGGACCACCATGCTTCATAGAACAACTTGATACTCCTGAATCATTTGAACTTGAAGAGTCCCTGTTCCCACCAGACTTGCAAGGAACGCTCGAAGATCTCTTAATTTGTGCATTGTCCATAAGTTTGTTCCTCAAATTGGGTATTTCCTTGGAACAACTCTCCTCAGAAGTTTTGTTTTCTGATCCTGATGACTTGCAGCAATCATAACATTCCATCACGTTCTCACATGGTGACGAGGTTCTTCTATTTTCTATAGCCAGATTCCTTAACGTTTCTAGCGAAGAAGATGTTGCGTGGCTTCCTATGCTGCTGTCAAATTCTTTCAAGTCTTCAAGAAGTCTCGCAGAGTCTACTGAACTCGATCTTTTTTGCAGTGACTCCTTATTATTGTTGCCTGCTCCGAATATTGACATTCTGCTTTCATTACCAGTCAACGTCGGTATGCTCAGAGATTTTTCTATCTCTACTCTATGCTTATGCATGGGATGCTTCAAACTCTGTGACCAGTTCGGATTTGGAGACATCGGCGTATATCCAGGATTAGGCCCTAATGTTTTAGTACAAAATTCATGTTTCGGTTCATTTGTCGGTTCCATTAGTAAATATTCGTCGTTTCGATTCTTCTTCGTATCTTGTTTGTTTAGAGCAGTTTGTGAGTGTCCACATTTAGTGCAGAGTTTAGGTTTCTTTGGCATCGAATTTACAGCAAGGTCTATATTTGCACTGAGTGCGTCTAACTCATTCTGTGTAACTCCCGCCCTCTTCAGCAAATCTTTAGCATTTTCATAATATTCTAAAGATAAAGCGAATTCCAGATTTTCATAGTTTGCGTAAGGTCCTTCGAATTTTTCCACTTCTTTTGGTTCAATATTTTGATAGTTAGTAAATTGTGTTTCGGTTGGATATTCGTTGGTATTTTCTTTATCGGCACTTACTGCGCTTTGTCTGTTAGTTTTTCTCGAAACATCGATTGTAGCGTATAGTGCCATTTCTTCTGACTTTTGATGCGTTAAAACCTCAGTGTTTACGTGTTCACTAATTCTTTTGCAATACGGAAGACTTATTAGATTGTTAGCCCAATTCGTAACCTTTTGACAAGGACATTCCACAGGTTGGATGTTTTCTTCACATTCTACAATAACTGGTTTTTTTTTTGAAGCAAACTTAAGTATACATCCACAATTCTTTTTTAATACTAAGGATCCGGGGGCTGAGCTGTTTGTTACTTTGAATAGGTCATCTGCTAGCGCTTGTTTTATTCTTTTTGGAGTGTCGTAATGTTCTGAAGGGTCAATCTGCAATAATAGATTATTAGAAACAATTTTAATATTGTGCTTTGTGATCACGTTGGTAACCTTTTCGTCATTCTAATTGATTAAATTATGTTTTTGATAAAAAAAAAAAAAAACATTTTAGGTTAGTAAATACTTACTTCAGTATGTGTTGTTTTAGGAACGTCATAATTTTCATAGGGTCCTACTTTAGGGTTATTTGTTGGGTAGTTATTATCATTAAGAGAGCACGAGCAGGCTTGTATTGGCAGTGGTGCTGGTGGCTTCTTCTGATCTAGGTGGGCAGGCTTTGGTGGTCTCTTTGGAGGTTTTTCTTTACATTGGCATGCTTCTAAACTTTTTTTGATCGCTCTCGGCGTTAGATACTCTGTGCTATTCGAGGAGTTATCAGAACTGCTTTGTGAAACAGCTTCCATCGTCCATTCAGGGTTGAATGTATTGCCAGGAGTAAGTGCCACTGTTGATGAACGAGATATTGCACCAAGTTTAGTGAGGCAGTTATTACAACGTTCTAAAGTAACGTGATCTGCGCCAGTCCAGGGCGGTCTCGCACCAATTTCTACGTCGTCATCGTAAAGTCGCCTTTCATCCGAAGGCCAGTAGGGTGAAACTCCTCCGCAGTCTTCTCCGAAGAAGTTCTCTTCGTACAAAGCACTGGCCGTGTCTGGTATTGATTGTTCTGTGGAGTTGAAGTCTGATAGCCGTGTACTAGGACGTGTTTTGTTCCCTGCAAAAAAATTACAAATAAGTGGTTGTTATTTCTTCTTTTACCGTTACAAATTATACATTTAGTGAGCTTAATACTTCGAGCAAAAAATCATACCTGTATTTTTTCTGGAAGCTGCCGGTGTTCTTTGCAGGGTTCCTTGGGCAGCCATATCAAAGCCGTCAGTAATATCCTGTGCTTGATCAGTGATCAGCATATGAAGGCCCTCGCCTTTGCCACAGTGGGAGCCCCCTTCGAAGCAGAACCGGCCCTCCACTACGCCATAGCGCCTGCATGTGACATATTAAAGTTTTAAAGACTAAATACCAAAGTTAGTAACAGACTTAAGTTAGTGACTAGCAGATAATCATAAACGGATAAGAACTTGCAAAAAACGCGCAGTATGTAATTAGGTTACAGTAAGACACTCTGGCAAGGTGTCAAGATAATTTTACAAATACATCTATAATCTACACGACTACTAAACGAGTTTTAAAATATATTCTGAAATAACGATTGATCTACTACATGCTTGAAAACTTCTGCAACTGAATGTTAATCTTTTAAACTTTCAATCGTGATTCATGCTATAAATGGATATAATGGTATAAATTATCGTTATAACCTATTTTTTTCGACCTACAAGCGATGATCATCGGCCGAAATGTAACTAAGCGGATAACATAATATGAATCCTAACTTTCGGCTTTCAGGACATGAAAATGAAATTGGCCGTCCGTGATCCACAATCTTGTAAAACCGACACATTTCACAAAATAAAGAAAATATTATCTCCTTTCGGCAACTTCGGCATGAATTGTCGAGAGCTTTATGACATAACTGCTTTGCGCTCTCTTTCTTTCACACGGCATAGGGTATGGTTGTCTCTTTCTCACTTGGACAAAGTGCAGATTTAGCCGCGGGTGCAGTGTGTCGCAAAGTGCAGTTAAGCAACTCATGTGCATTTGTGGACTAACATACTGTCTTTACTGGGAAACCAATGGACATTCAGATAATGAATTGGTTTTCATACATTGAGAGTTATATTATTTTTCCTTGTGACTATTACTTTTCATAAAAGTTTTGAGACTGAACTTTTGTATTGTATAACATGATGTATTGCGTCTGTGAGTGGGTAGCTGTCTGTCCTAGTGATTGTATTTGATATGGGTTGTTGTCTGGTATTGGGTCTTATTTTTACTTTTACTTTAGTGTAATACACTCGTGTAGCCAACAAAGTCAGAAAGTTAAGTTAAAAATAAGAACAACAACCCTGCACGATACAATTTTATACAAAAATATTTTAACGTAAAATATACCGTTTGTTGAATATTTTCACCATTTTTCGGAATTTAACTTAAAAATAGCGTCCACCTCTCTAAGATCTACTTGATACATCATTTCCTTCCAAAAATGTTTCCCAACGAGCGTATTTCCGCACCGTGGTAGTCCTAGTTCGCGGATCACTCCACAAGATGGTGGCCGGAAGCGGCGGCCATTAGCATTGGTTGGCATCCGCGCGCCCGCCGCCCGAGCGCAAAAAGTCGTCACGCGCTTTTATGCGTTATCTATCGTCCTAGGTGAGCAGGAAATGCAATAATGCGATGTTTTTGCGATGTGATTCTAAAATACATATAAAATAGATTGTAGTATTGTAGTTGTTGGTATACAGTGAACCGCACGTCTCTAGTAATACGTGAACTACGAAAACCAGACTTATTGCTACCAAATTCAAAAAGTCTAATTCTTACCATGGAAGTTTAGTTGACTGTACCAGGTGGCTTAAGTTTAAACTAGTTGGGCAAGAAAATGCTTTTATTTTTATTGAAATATAATTTTGAGATTGTCAAAATTAAATAGTTTAGCCAGGCATGGCCTCGCTTTTTCCATTCCACGAGGACAGTGACACGGACGTAACATAAACCTCCTTTACTGTCACGACTATATCTTCCGGTGTTGTTTTACTGTTCACTTTATTACTTATTTTATTCGGTTTAACTGTCAATTTATGGGACTTCATATGGCTCCATTGTTTTCGCATTCCGCTCATATTATTGAGTTTATGGATCGCATTAAACTATCATCCACGAATTCATGAAACTTGAAGTAAAATTCATTTCACGTGTCAAAAATTTTCATATCTAGGTCAGAACATTTCAGAGGGTAGTTTGACAAGATCATGAACATAACTTTGAGTAGGTAGTAGATACTTAACGAGCACTACGAATTTTATTCCTTTAGTTGGCTGATTTGATTGGCTTTTTAATGGTTTTCGTATATGGCCAGAAATCGTTATAACGCAGACTATAAATAATCTCGGAACTTTGATGTTTTTACTGATAAGATTCCGATAAAAATATTGTGCAGCTCACCTTAAATGCGCCAACTCCCACAGTCCCAGCAAACGCGGTGGGACCCCACTCGTCAGCGCAAACCTCCTCCCTTGGAGGTGCATCCTGGCAGGACCGGCAGGCAGTTTCCTCGACCCACCACCCCCAATCATCACCAGGAACTCCTTGGAGGAACCAAGCTGTCCCCCCACCTTCACTTGCCAGGCAATTAGCCTCTCCCTTGTCTCGAAGGCTAGGACCACGGTGACATCTTGGCAGATGATGGCGATGGTATTGGACTCCTTGTCCAGTGTGAAACCTGACTCGAATCCCAGGAAGTGTTGGAGCGAGAGGGAGGCCTTCGTCTGGCCTTTCTTGTAGCGGTCCTTTGAGTCGCGGTAGAGTTGGAGGTGGAGGCAATCTGTAACAAAGCATAGTGGTGGGTTAGTTACTGGGTAGATTTTTATTGAAAAGGGGATAACAGTTTAATGAGTTCATTAAGGTATTTAATAAAACGGTTGAAAATTTAAACCTTTTACGAATAGATTTGAACAAAAAACATCACTAAAAGATTAATTGTTATTTTAATGGACACTGTCTCAGGTACTTATTTGAACTCAAAAACGAAGTGATGCCGTTTTAGATTTATTATTGTAATATTATGTGTGCGACAGACAGGTGACTCCCAGCCAAGTGATATTTAATTCAGCGTTGGCATGATAGGTAATTGTTTTAGTAAATCTGACGTTCTTGTACATTGTAAATAAAATAAACTGCCGTTTTTTATTCAACTTAAATATTACGAAATAATTTGGCATTTCAGTTTACCTTTTTAACATAAAAATACATACGTTAGAAAAATGTAATTAAACTAAAAGTGTATGTAGCTTAACTTTAGGTTCTACTTTAATGCGGTGTCTCTAACTGGGACAAACAAACACTTTTATTGGTTGAAATAAACTTTATTCATAACATTACCGTTTCGCGAACCCCAAAATACCGACCATCTAAAGTTTAAGACACATTTATAAGTGACCTTGTTATGACCGCGAGTCAGATTAACTCCGGACTGTATAATAATGTTTTGCGTATTCTAAATCAGTTGCCTCAACAAAAAACAGTTTTAATTATGCCTATGTGCCGCAGTTCCTAGCTAGACTGCTTGAGAAGAAATTTTGAAATAATTGTAGGGCTATTTTCTTCTCGTTTGAATCTAATAACAGATTGTGTGTGATTTAATGTGGTTGAAGTATAGGTATTTTTCCCACGGGTATGTCACAAACTTTTTTCATGAAACATTATGATCAGCAAAAGGCTCAAAGCTCGTAAAGTAACAAACTACACGACACCCCTTTTATCAGCCCTCTTTGTCACTAAATCTGGACATTATCTTTGGAAAACCCTGAAGGATTATAATTTGCAATATTTATTTGCAGAAAACACACATTAACATGATATTTGTGATTAAATCATAAAAATCATTTGTGTTTGAATAAGAACAAAATATTAAAAAAGTAGTAAGGGTAGTTTAGTTCAGAAAGTCGCTATTGTAAATCAATAGCGACTTTCTGAACTAAACCACCCTATTTTTTTTTAAACAATACGTCATCAAGTGCTTCTAAAACAGATAATTTCTCATTGCCAGTTATAATTAATCTTAAGAGTCCTATTACTTTTGTTACGCAAATTCATGTTTTTCGACGTTGTAATTTTCAGTAGCAGTAAGATATTTGATTTATGAATAACGACAGTGCCATTATCTTTCTTGTCAGTCAGAGTTACACATTTTAAGTTTTCTTTTCATGTAATTTACTATAAATATTTTACGAACTCAGTTTACAAAAAAAAACGTCGGCGATGGAAATTTGACGCTCAAATTCACATTGTTTCATTCAGTTCTAATATGTATAAGCGAAAATTACTAAAAGATAAGTTGAATGGTTTACTTGTTTATTAGAGTCCTAGAATTTCTTTAAATTCCTTGAGTTTTCATGGAAAAACGTAAAGAAAAGCAATAAATGTCTTGATTCAGCGTCCATTATATTCTAAATAAACACAATTTTATCAAGTAAACTACTATGATATAAAACTTCTATCTACGATGAATACGTTTAATGATAATGAGACAAAATTACAATAAATAAAATTAAAGTACTATAATATATTCCGCGTCAATTCAGCAAATTACAGAAAAAGAATGTGTAATTCCAACTTACAAGAAACCGAATGGCACTATCGTTATTATAATCAAATAATTAAAATATCTTACTGCTGCTGAAAATTACAACATCAAAAATCTTGAATTTCCGTAAAATAATGTAATAGGACTCTTAATGTAATTACTTCAGAATATGGGAGACTGTCTGCCATTAAAAGATAACTACAATAGTATAAAATAGTAAATAAGTTATGTCTGCAATAAAGCTGTGTTATGGTGAGCGATAAAAACTGTCCGTTGAATTCATAAGTACTGCTGAGCTGATGTGAGATTTGAAGAAGTTGGAAATAGTGGTAATGCAAAAAACTGGTAATTTTGACCATGTATGTGTATACTGACTAGATAAATACATTAAGAAAGAAAACGCATTTTTATATTAGATTGTTATATTATATTATTCTGATCACCACATTACTATTATATATGATAAATCACATGACCTAAGTAATGAATGGACATCAATAAAAGTACCAAGATTGTTTGTCCTTCATTCTTCAAGTCCCACATCACATCACATTACAGTAAGTAAGTACACGCAATGAATCTATTGCTCCAGTTTGATAAACGACCAAGTATTATCGTTACGTCGTCATTATATTTGTGCTCAAGTCGAATGAAATAAATCATACGGCAAAAAAATAGGCCTCATCCAAAGTAAACAAACACAATTGTTTGTTTACTTTGAATGGGGCCTATTTTTTTTAAGACTAATGCCTATTTTTAATAACTCTAGGAAACACCTAGTTAAACACCCAAATATTATTGCCACTTAGTTTTAGTGAAACCGAGCCTATATCTAATTGTTTTACTGACCAGTAGTACAAAGAATATAGTCAACGAATTTTATAAGTATGATACTTGTAGTATTTAACACTACACATTTTAGTGAAAATACAAAGGCTTTAGTTAGAATCAATTACTTACCCATACCACACCTCCTTAGCAGCACGTGTCGTTCTGACAAACATAGTTACTGTAAATATTCCCCATTCCTACTGAGTAGGCACAGAGAATACGCTATTAAATAAATGCTTCCTAAGACATGTCAGGTTTAATATCAAGACGATGAATATAGAATACCTTATTAGATACATGAAATATATTATTGGATCCGTTCTTATGAAGATGGGCGGATATTACATCTTTCTGTTGAAATTACAAATTACTATAGGCAGGTAAGTAGCTTGACGAAAAACGTATTTGTTAAATAGCGTATTTTTATTTATGTATAATAACTGGATAATCTGCCTATAACCTTCCCACTGCTGGGATACAGTCCTCCTCTCTTCGAGAGAGAGTGGGCTGTAATCTTCCACGCGAGCCCAATACGCGTTGGTAGTTGTCACATGTCTTTGAATGTTTGGTTCTAGGACAAGTCCGTTTCCTCACGATGTTTTCCTTTGCCGTTTTGCGGTGGTGAAATTATTTACACAAAGTAAAGCGCTTGCCTGTGTTCGAACCCACGGGCCACCACTGCTTGGTAACTGATATATACCTACAAAAAAATACTTTAACAACTTAAAAACTACCGACATGTATGAAAATTTAGAACTTGTTTCGGAAAGTTGAGCAAGTCGAACGTTGAATGTGTTTCCTTTCAACGATCTAACCTCATTCATTTTGTGAACACATGGAAAACCAAGTAAAGCTTTGACATACACTCGTATTAAATAGACGGCGGAAAATGTACATACCTACCTGCAGTACTGCATAAGCATCTATCGTAGTGGCTAATAGTAGTTAACAAATAGCAGCCCGGGGACACGATTTGTTTGGAGAAATAGAACCGCCAACTGTTACAGACTTGGTCTGAAAACATGTTTTCAAGGTGTGATATTACCTACACATCTGCCTACCTCTATATGGAAAACAGGCGTGATTTTTAAAATATGTTTTTACCAACTTTACTATGTAGTCCTTACAAACCTACAGAGCGGGATATTTTCAGCGCCGTTCAGTGCAGGCGTCGATTTCAGCCGCAGTCGGTAATTAATCGAACTTGTTCTAAGTACTGCAACTGAAGTTACTGAAGTTCAGGCTAACAAGTACTTAGAATTGCTTTTCTTCAACTTTTTGTAAGAGATTTCATTTTAATTACATGCCTGAGGTTTTAATGAGAGAAGCGTCGTTGTTAGTTTAGAAAGAAAAATCTTATTTGTTGAAGATAATTAGATTACCATTTTAGCTTCAATTATGTGGCCAAGTGACTATTCTTAGCAACATCTATGTAGGCTTATGAGCATTACGTTTATAATACCAGCCTGTTACTGCCTCTTCTCATAAAGAAAAGGCACGAGTATTAATCACCACACCATGACATGCTCGTCTCGAGCATTTCATCACATCCTTACGTTTATTAAACATTTAACTAAATAAAAATATTTTGTCGTAATTTTAAAATAAGTGCCTTCTTTCCTAATTACAGATTTATCTATCTCCATAAAAACCTTAAATAACCACACAATCGCAGCTTACGCGCATTTGCAACCAAAACGATAATTAATGTAATTCGCAAATGTGTTTGCAATTATAACATGAGCAAATGTAACTTAATTTCTAACGTAAACACTTAAATCATTGCTCGTACAAACCCATACAAATGTGTACAAAACATTACTAAACATTGATGTTCAACATGGTGTAATTAAAAGCAAATTGATGAGTTTGCATGTGTATGTATGTGTGTCAGGGTGTATGTATGTGTGGCTATGGCAGTATGTGTGTGTAAATGTAATCGTGTCACGCCCAAGGTAATCTATTTACAGATTCTGGCAAATAATTGGGAAATCTTTCGTAGGCCGGAGTATGTAGAGGCCCTAGCCCACCTTCGTGTAAGACAAGAGATCGATGTTACAATGATTGTTTTGAACAACTCCAACTTAAAGCGATGAGCTGAACTCTTAACTGATACCGCGTCTTCATCACCTGCCCAGCCTTTTCTCAACTATGTTGGGCGTGGCCTCTAATCTAACTGGATGCAGCCGAATACAAGTTTTTTACATGGAGCGACTGCTTATCTTACCTCAACAACCAGTTACTAGCTGATAACAAGATGCCCATTGGTATGCCTGGCTCCCAACTGGGATATCCATGGTACTTTCGTTACCTTACCTGACCCCTCTTAAAAATAAGAAAAGGGGCAGAGAGCAACACACGGCACTGAATGTACCTATTATACAAAAGATATCTCGATCAAAAACTCGATTCCACCATTCAAAGATACGCGGCAAACAACTCACGTCATCATATCGAGTGGAGAACAAAGCGGCCAATGACGCGGCAAATTGAACAGTGACGTCAGAGCGCGTTAATTGTGAAATTTTTGCCTGTGTTGGTTTGTATTGGTATTGTTGGAGTGTATTGCAATTATTTATATGTTATTTTGGGATCGTAATGTATAATCAAAATAATCACTGGATTATAAGTCATAGTGCGCGCTCGCCCTAACTGTTATCTCGTCAATGAATTAAGTTAGCCCACCACAGGACATAGGACATGGCTCTTCACAAAACCCAGTACTTACTGACTTTATCTTTTGAATCCTGTTGGTCCTTACCACCTTCTTGACGAGATAATGAGATAATTAGAAAGAAGAGAACGAAAGAAGAAAGAAAATATGTTTAAGAAGTGTGTTTCAGCAAAAGTGGCTTCCACTTGCTAACACCGTAGGCCATCAAGTAATTTAACTGGACGTTTGAAATTGTCGGAATTAATGGTAAATAGTTTGCCGGTAATGAATTAGGACTTCAGATTGACGAACTGTTGGTCCACAAAAATACTTATTGCTCTTGTGTCTTGTATAAAGTCAGCTTATTACTTCATAAAATAATGAGTAAATTCATTCGAAAACACTTCAATTAAACATTTCAAACTAACAAATCCCAAGTTATTCTCCTTCTAAAATCAACCTCCATTAGTGTTAATCATTACAAACAATTACTGAACAAAATAGCGAAACTGTTCAATGTAAAGTCTATCTCGTGAAACACCGAAGTAATCCATTGACGAATTCCAAACTTGTTTCCATTACACCCTCGCTTTTTCCTTGGAGACTACCCGGTTCTACCCGGTACTACCCGGTCCTACCCGGTGAGTCGGCTTTGTCAAACTTTGAGAATACATTAGCTTTACCAAACGACAGCCCTGATAAATTCAACTCGACGTCCGTACACACCTAACTTCGAATATCTTCGACCACATATCAAAGCAACCCATCCACTGCCGTTTTTATTCTTAGAGAATAAAATTGTCCATACAAAACCGGCGATGTATTGTAAATGACGATTTTGCTCGTAACCCTTTCAAACGGAAATTGGTGAGTGTAATTCGAGTTTTCGTTGCTTTGACACCGAACTCCGAAAGGGACAGTCTCCCTGTAATTGTGGATCGGGAGTTAAATTAAATCGCTCAAAGAAACGGCCGCGTTGCCAGGTAGATGGACGTTCGACAGAGTCATGAAAAATTCAGTAGTTTGCGAGTTGAGTTTATTTTTTCATGTTGTTTTTACTTTTAGGACGTGATGGCTGCTTTTAAAGGGTTGACCTTTTCATTCTGTGTTGAGTTTCAAAGTTAAAAATAAATTCATTGGAAATGATCCTTGAAAATTCTGTTTATTGTATTTGTTTTAGAAAAAAACTTTACAAGCTCAGCTTTGATTGTCTTATTTACTCAGGTAAAATTAATTAAAAAAACCGAGTTCAATAACCTTTATTTACTTACTGCTCTCTACGATTCCTGATTTTCCAATAATGAACAGATGAACTTAGTCTCAAACAGTCCTGAGATCATTAGTCGCGCATCAAGTCACGGTGTCGCATAGTCGCGCGACCGTGCGACATAACTAATTGTCGCCAGTTCCGATTGTTTTCATTAATTACCGCGACGGACACGGACGCTGGTTTTATTTACAAAATATCTGAATTTATAATATTTGTTTGTGAAATGATAAAACAGTTCGATATGAGAAGTATTTTAATTTGGTTAATGTTAAAATATTTTCGGCGAACGATATCTAATTTAAATATTGTTGTAGGCGGCAGCGATTAACTCATAAGCAAAGAAGCGAAATTCTTAACAAAACCGCTTTTTGTACAATTATAAAAGGTAGGCAGCATTACCATTTAACTACTTACGAAACTAAGATCTGTTTATTATGCCAACGGTATCTTTATTTCAATTTCCAGACAAAATAGGGCTCATTGTTAGGCTTTAATTAAATCTCACAAAAACAACAATTCTATTTATTTAAAACTAATTCTTCGTATCTATTTAAAACAACAGTACCTAAATCAGTCCACTTACAGCCAACAATTACCATAAAAGCAGACGCTTATGAACAAATCGGCAAATACATCACAATCGGCTGTTTGGCGTATCATTAATACGCGCAGTTCTGTTCGGCGTATTATTAAAACGCGCGTCGTGTTTGCCGATCGCCAATACATCAAATAGATCGCGTTGCGATTAGCAATACGTATTGTTTAGTGCTGCTCATGTTTAGATAATTAATTAGATCATTTTAATTGAAACACGCATGTAAATTAAGTTTGTGTATTGCAAAAAATTTCAAGTTTTCAACGGTTAAAATACAAGTGAAAAACAGAAAATAACAGTCGAGTCGACAGTAAAATAATAGCGTAATAAAACACCAATTAATAAAATACGAACTCTCAACTGTCCTAAGTTCCTCAATTATTGAGTAGATAACTTGAGAATTAAATAGAGTCTGAATCTATCCAGTTATTGACAGACTAAAAACCCATTTTCGCATATGGGAATATAAATCACGTTATTTATATTCGAAAAAACCGACTAAATCACCTCACAATAGACCCATTTTGTCGTGAATATTATCTAACGTTAGCATTGTCCCTATTTGTCACAAAGTGAAATGACACATTAAAGGTGCTTTCACACCCTTTTCGCGGGTAATATCTTGTGACAAAAATGATGTATATTCTTTAAAGCGAGCCATCGATCAATTGGTAGCGGTAATGAACAAATACAGCGCGGTGATCAATCAATCAGGGCCAACAATGCGACCAATCGTGTGTCTAGTCGATATAATGCCACCGCCCTGGAGGCACCTCCACCAACGGGGTAGCGTAATTTGGATGGATAATGTTGACTTTTAGAAGGATTGAGGCGGTGTTTTCTTGAATTGAGTGAAGATTTTTTAGATACGGCTAACAGATTGTCAACTGAATAACCTAAATAACCGGATTAAATTCTCCGGATTTTGTGAACACATTTTTATCTCTGCGATAACTGTTAGGTGGTATGCTTATGAAGAGCAAGATTTGGATAATCTAAAGCGTTTAAATACTTAATTGGTATTTTTGGCAGTGATTCTTAGATTACACAAATAGTAATGTTTGGATACCTAATAAGTAATAATATCCATCGGAATTTCGCTCTGCTAGCTTTTAAAGGGGTAGTACTTACGATTTCTTTTAATCGTTTTCTGGGTCATAATAATATGTATATAAATATGAAACCGGATGCAAACCGCTGTGGAAGGCCATAGCTGAGTGAAACGGTCGCTACTTAATTTAGGAAATAATAACTATCCAAAAGGTCATCATCACTTTTGGTATACTGAGTGATCGAAATAATTTTATGAATAGCAATCAGGAGTGTTGTCCAGCATCTTGACAAAATACCTTAAGTACTTAGGTTGTTAGCGACGAAATACTAACTACAAAAGACTGATACAATTAAGTTTTAGGCTAAGAGAATTTATGTTAGTTTTTAATTAATGATAAACAGTATTAATAAGTTAAGGTAAATAATAAGAGTAAATAAGTAGGACTTACATAATGTTTTGGGAAATAAAGAAGTCATTTCTCATGTTTTTATTGTCCCCGCTTGGTGGCACCACTTGTACCTTTTTTTTTTTTTTTTTTTGTGTATGGCATCTCGTAGATGACCTCTGAGGCCATGACTACTTAACCGAGCTTTCCTGCGGATGCCTTAAGCTACTAATACTCAAAGCCTCCAGCCAGGGGCGAAAAAACTATTCTAATTAAAACTAGGCGAGCGCTCGCTAAGGGCACCCCCTGTGGGGTACGGACCTCGGCTTAGGGCGTCGCTGGGGGGAGGACAGCAAGATGGGACAGGCTGGATCAAAGATATGTTATTATTATTTGTCGGGGAGTTTAAAGCTACAGGCTCAGCATCGACGCGGGCTGGCGCATCGTCGAGCAAGGGTCGGGGTGGAGTATTATTTACTCGGGAGGGTCGCGATCGCGGAGGACCTCGGCGGCGAGGTCGGAATGCGGGTCGGTGTCTGTGCTTGAGCACTGTACTTGTGGCCCTATTGCTCTCCTGGAGGAGGGTTATGGGGTCATCAGGGTCGGTGAGGATTTGCCTAGGGCGGCGGATCTGACTAATTCTGCTGGGGACATAATTGGCGGCCTCGACAACCAGAGGGTTGCGATGTTTGGCAGCGGACTCAAAGAAACGCTTGGAGTTGCGTTTTAAGAATTGGTGGATTGTGGGGATTTTTAGATCGAGATGGAGGATCTCGTTCCTAACGTACCAGGGGGCACCGGTGATTTTGCGGAGGAATCTATTTTGGAGTGTTTGCATCCTATGGATGTGGTGAGGCTTTGCGTGTGCAAAGACGGCTCCCGCATATGTCATGATTGGGCGAATGCACGCCGTGTACGTACGCAATTTGCACTTTAGTGACAATTTGCTACGTGCATTCAGGATGTAGTGGAGTCTCCCTAGCGCGAAAGCGCTTTATATGATCGCTAAAGGAGAGATGCTGGTCGAGGACAACACCTAAGTATTTGGCTCGCTTCTCCCAGGGGATAGGCTTACCGAACATGGTGATTGGTCGGGGGAGGGGGGGTTTCCATCGCTTTTTCGGTTTCGAAAAGAGAACCGCTTGGCTTTTATCTGGGTTAACTTCGATCCTCCACTTTCTAAACCACGCGCCGAGGTTGTCGACTGAGGTTTGGAGAGTGCGGGCTATCGAGTCAGAGCCGGAACCCTTGTAGTAGATGGCCGTGTCGTCTGCGAACAGAGCCAACTGCGCCTTTCTACTCTTTGGGATATCGCTGGTGAATAGTGTAAAGATCAAGGGGGAGAGCACAGAGCCCTGAGGGACTCCTGCGCGGATAAGACGGGGGGAGGATATCGCTCCTTCGATGCGATAGCGGAAAGTGCGGTTTGACAAAAAGTCCCGTAGGATGAGCACGAGACGATCTGGCACACCGAGTTTGTAGAGCTTATATAGTAAGCCGTTGTGCCAGACTTTGTCGAACGCTTTCGCTATGTCGAAGAATACTGCACCGGTTATCAAACCGCGTTGGAAGCCACCGCTTATGTGTTCGATAATCCGGTGGGCCTGGTGCACGCTAGAGTGCTGGGTTCTGAACCCAAACTGTTCGTTGGGAATGAGGCCCTTGGTTTCGGCATAGTCTCTGAGACGCTTATAAATAAGCCTCTCATAAACTTTACCGAGTACCTTGAGCAGACTTATGGGGCGGTAACTCGACGGTTCGGTCTTTGGCTTGCCTGGCTTCGGGATGCCGATGACCGTGGCCTCTTTCCATGCTTGTGGAAAGATGTTATTGCTTAGGGCACCATTGAAGATGGTGGCCAATAGCATTATCAGGGGGGCAGGGAATAGCTGGATCACCCTATTAGTGATTCCATCAGAGCCGGGGGCTTTGCGGGTTTTCAGACCTTTGATGATGTCCTGCACCTCGTCAGGAGTGACGGGAGGCAGCGGATTATCAGGGTCCTCGACGGGAGGGAGAGAGGCTCTACGTTCGACCTCAGCGTCGACCTCTAAGAGGTGAGTTGGGTCTACTGGTTGGGAGCTGGGGGAGCATTGGGCCTCGAGACTGTCTGCTAGGCATTCAGCTTTTTCAGTGTCCTCGAAAGCGATGGTCTTGTCGGGACGAGTCAGGGGGGGCATAGAGGCGCATTGCTGGGACTTGAGTTTCCTCTGAAGATCCCAGAATGCCAGGTGGGTAGGCTCTAGTTCGCTGAGCGTTTTGTCCCAGCCCGCGTCACGCAGCTCCTGTAAGCGTGTCTTTACAGAGTTCTGCAAATAACGCATATGGGCTTTGTTAGCGGTGCAGGGAAAGTTGCTGTAGGCACGGACGGCCGCGTTCTTCTCAGTTATCAGTGCACGCACATCGGCAGGCAGGCTCCAGCGAGGGTCATCCCCCACTGGGACCTCCCTTGAGCAACTGCTCAGGACCGATTGCACGTGCTCCGTGAGTGAGTCGATCGCGGCCGTCGTGTCCGCGATAGAGTCGAATTTGTCGGGGATGGAGTCCAATTGGGGGGACGTGTTGGATTTCAGCTGGGTGCTTACTTTCTTCCAGTCCGTTACCCTTTTGGTGAGAGCGGGTTGGGAGGGGTCGGGGAGACCTATGCGGGGGGCCAGTTTAATGACTACTGGGCGGTGGTCAGAGTTGAGCTCATGCACCGTTTCTATGGAGTCTAACCTTAGATTGACGCTCTTAAGGAGCGCCACGTCTAGAACGTCGGGGATATGGTCAGGGTCGTGGGGAAAGTGGGTTGGGGTCATCGGGGCGATGACGTCAAAGTTAAGAGTGGTGGAGAGGTCGAACAAGTGTCGCCCTCTAGTGCTAGTTCTGGAGCTATTCCAGGCGGGATGCTTGGCATTGAGGTCACCCGCTATGATAGCAGAGTCACTCATGCCGAGTAGGATAGAGAGGTCGTCAGAGAGGAGTTGGAAGTTCTCCGAAGAGCTATGGGGAGGGAGGTATACCGATACCAGCGAGATCGGCTGATGGCCCGTCATGCCTAAGCGGCAGATTGAGACTTCTAATCGTGAGAGGGGAGGAGGGTCTATTGGGATGCAGTATAGATCCTTTTTATAATAAATGAGGGTGCCGCCCTTGTGACATCGCAATCTGTCATTTCGAACTATGCGATAGTTGGCGATTGACGGATTGCGGTTACAGGGTTTCAGGAAGGTCTCTTGAACTAGGAGAATGTCAATTTGATGGTTGCGGAGGAAAGCCGCGATCTCATCTCGTTGCCCACTAATGCCATTTGCATTGAAATAACCTAACTTGAGGGATCGGGGTTTGAACCTAGTATTGGTGGCGTTATACATTATGGGTTCTGGTAGGGGTGCTGAGGGAGGTCAGGGCTTGCGTAATCTCGGGATACGCGTTATATATGGCCTGGATCTTGACGAGATCGCCGGCGGCTTGAGCGGCAAGGATTTCCTTAGCCATTTGGTGAGCGCGAGGGGAGAGGAAGGCTATGTAGGTCGAACTAATAATGTTGTAGGTCATGTTAGGACCGACTGAGGGTCGAGCGGTTCGAGGGAAACTAAGAGCCGCAGCACCCCCACTTACGGAGAGTCTCCAACCCGAGCTGCTGGATGAGGTAGTCGCAGCCCTCTTCCCGGCAAGAGCGGAGCACACTCCGCCGCCGATGGCTTTGCCCACAGCCGCAGAGTCTACAGAGGAAAACGCCATCAGCGTCCCAGAGGTGACACAGGCAGAGATGGGGGCGGCCGTGATGCGGCTCCGGGCCAAGAATGTGGCTCCGGGGCCAGACGGAGTTCACGGCCTAGCATTAGCCCTCGCTCTGAAGGAGCTAGAGCCCCAGCTAAGAGGACTCTTCACAGCGTGCCTGGAGCGGGGCCAGTTTCCCACTTTGTGGAAAAGTGGTCGTCTGGTCCTGCTCAGGAAGGCGGGGCGCCCTGCAGACTTGCCGTCCGCGTACCGGCCCATAGTGCTGCTAGACGAGGTGGGTAAGCTGTTCGAGCGTATACTCGCAGCCCGCCTCGTCGGCCACTTGTGCGGAGAGGGGCCGGACCTGGATGAGAGCCAGTTCGGCTTTCGGCATGGGCGCTCCACCATACACGCAATAGCGCGTGTGAGAGTCCTGGCGGAGGAAACGGTGTCCCGGGGTGGGGTGGTGGTGGCGGTGTCCTTGGACATCTCCAACGCCTTCAACACCCTGCCCTGGAGTTGTATTCGGGAGGCACTGCGGTACCATCGGGTGCCTCCCTACCTCCGCCGCATCGTTGGGGCTTATTTGGCGGGGAGGTGTGTCACCTACGTGGGACGTGATGGCGGAAACCAGCGCCTCATGTCGTGCGGTGTTCCACAGGGATCGGTTCTGGGGCCGCTCCTGTGGAACATCGGGTACGACTGGGTGCTGAGAGGCGAGTTCCCACCGGGCGTGGACCTGACGTGCTACGCGGACGACACGCTGGTCACGGCTCGGGGGAAATCGCACAGGGAGGCAGCGTTGCTGGCGACGGCTGCGGTCTCACAGACGGTGAGCCGCATACGGCGCCTCGGCCTGGAGGTGGCCCTCAACAAGTCGGAGGCCATGGTGTTTCATGGTTCCCGGCGGGCGCCACCGCCCGGATCACACATCGTGGTCGGGGGGGTCCGAATCGCTGTCGAGCCCACCATGAAATATCTGGGACTGGTGCTCGACAGCCGATGGGATTTCGGCCCCCACTTCCGGCGGTTGGCGCCCAAGTTGTTGGGCGCGGCTGGGGCGCTGTCAACGCTGCTTCCCAATCTGGGGGGCCCGAGCGCCGCTTGTAGGCGGCTCTACGTGGGGATCGTGCGATCGATGGCCCTTTACGGGGCCCCGATCTGGGCGGCTGACCTGACGGCCGGTAGCATCTCTGTTCTGCGAAAGCCGCAGAGAGCTATGGCCGTCAGAGTCATCAGGGGGTACCGCACGATCTCCCACGAGGCGGCTTGTGCACTGGCCGGATCCCCGCCCTGGGACCTGGAGGCGAAGGTACTCGCGTCACTGTATCGGTGGCGCGAGGAAGCGCGGGCGCGGGGCGAGCGGCCGATGCAGCGCCATTTGGAGCAGCGTCGGTCGCAGCTTCGCGAGGTCCTGGTGGCGGAATGGCGGGACAGGCTTTCACGCCCTACCGCCGGCCTCGTCACCATCGAGGCGGTCCGGCCAGTGCTCGACCTCTGGCTCGGGAGGAGGCACGGCTCCCTGTCATTTCGGGTGACACAGGTGCTCTCGGGGCATGGTTGCTTCGGGAAGTACCTGTGTCGCATAAACAGGGAGCCGGACGCCCGGTGTCACCACTGCGTCGACTGCCGGGAGGACACGGCGCGGCATACGCTGGCAGAGTGTGCCGCTTGGGAGGAGCCGCGCCGTGCCCTCATCAGTGAAGTAGGCAGTGACCTGTCGCTGCCGGCCGTAGTGAGTGCGATGGTCGGCAGCGAAGAGTCCTGGGACGCGGTGGTATCCTTCTGCGAAGTAGTAATCTCGCAGAAGGAGGCTGCGGAACGGGAGAGAGAGATTTCATCCTCTCACCCGGCCCGCAGCAGGCGCACCGGGCGTCGGCGGAGGGCGGACAACGCCCTCTTCCAGCCCCCCTAAATGGGTCCAGGGGCGACGGACCCGGGGACGTCCGTCGCCCCCCATACATCTGGACCCGAGGCGGCGGCGCGTAGTGTTCCACGTGCGCCCCTCTTAGACGTCGCGGGGGGAGTCAAACACCTCACTCCCCCCGCCCGACGAGACGGAGCCCGCAGAGGCGGGCTGGCACCAGTCGGGGTCGCGGAAGATTTGAACGTTCCCGCGACCCCGGCGTAGGTGTGAGATGGAACACCGGGGTGGTTTTTAGTCAGTAAGAGTCTGACAGACCCCTCTGCCCACCCCAGGGCGGAGGACATCCATGAGGATTTTCCACCCCGAACAAAAAAAAAAAAAAAAAAAAAAAAAAGGACCGACTGAGGGGGGGGCTACGGTTGGGGGACGCGTTGCTACTGGAGCAGGTGCGGGTTGGACGGGGGGCGCGGGTATGCGAGTGCGGGGGTCCATGAGACGAGGGATGGTGGTGGTCGGGGGAGGGGGTGGGGGTTGTGAGACAGCCAGGGCTGGGAATGCCTGTTGATGGTGGAGATAGTTCCACGGACTAGGCCTCTGAGGGCTTAGTCGCTGTGGCATTTGGGATGAGGGTACTTTAAACCCAGAGGGGGCTTCTCTTTGCTGGCGGGCGTTAAAACGCTTGGCCAGTTTGGGAGACGAAGATTTGGGGGCTTTTGGGCAGCCACGGTAGTTTGCCGGGTGCCCGACTTGCCCACAGAGGACACAGCTGGGTGGGTCGGGGCAGAGGGAGCGGTCCTTTGGACGGGTGCACTCGGAAGTGCCGTGCTCGCCCAGGCACTTTACGCACCTGGGTTTTGCGTGGCAGTTCCGCTGTGAGTGGCCGTACAGCTGGCATTGGTGACACTGACCAATGGCACCGCTTTTCCATGGTTTCTCTATTGAGAAACCCATGAGGGAGCAGAGGGACTTCAGCTGAAAGATAGGGTGGTGACCCTCTACCGGGGAGCAGACGACAAGGATCATGTCGTATGGTTCACCACGTTTACCGCGGTGCATGCGGTGGACCTCGTCGACGGGGATATTTTGCGACCGCAGGTCGGCTAAAATATCGGAGATGGGGATTTCTTTGGGGATCCTTTTGATCACCACTCGGATTTGGCGCTCCTCTGGGAGGGAGTACGTGTGAAATGACACACGTCTCTCTCTCAGGAGTTTTGTAAATTCCCTATAATCGCGGGAAGTTGGGATTTGGACTTTAATACCCTGTTGGGTATTGCGGGCACTAGTGTATGCGATTTTTTGATCGCAACACCACTTGGAGATGTCCGTCCACTTCCCTTTGTCCTGAACGAACACGGGTGGTGGCGGGGGGACCTTTTTTGGCCCGGGGGTAGGTGGGGTGGGGGCACCCTGTGAGGATGACGTCATCGGGCGGGGCGTGGGGGCATCCTGTGCGGAGGATGACGTAATCGGGCGGGGAGCGGGGGAGGGGGAAGCTACGGGGGCGCAAGTAGCGGGTGTAGCGAGAGAGGGTAGGGACGGAAGCGGTGACTCAGAGTCGTCCACCGCGATGACCTTATTGGCCTGGGTGGAGCTCTGTTTTCTGTTCTTCCTCTTTTTCCCTTTTCCTTGGACGGGGACGAATCCGTCGTCGTCGGAATGGGAAGAAGAGGACGAAGAGAACTTTGCCTCTTGGTCGGAGTGTGGGTATGGGGACGTGGGGCGCTTTTTAGCGGAGGTGATGGGCTCGTCAGTGTCCATAGACTCTGTCGGGCTGAGCGGGCTTTCCAGCTCTACAGCTGGGAGGGACGATTCAAGAGCGTCGCTAAAATCGGCGACGCTCGTGTCTGTGGGAGCTAGGAGGGCTCGCTGCAATGCAGCAAACCGAGCGCCCCATTTGGCTTGTAGCCGGGGTTCCTCGTCTAGCATGTCCTGAAAAAAGTCGAGGACCTTCGTGAGGCGAAGGTCCGCCATATTGATCGGGGGGGGACTATTTTTAGGAGGGAATGGTTCCTAATCCTAACTTTCCCTAAAACCTATCTCCCCGGGGGATAACCGGGGATGTGTAAACCCTCCCTGCCGGGTGTAGACAGGGAGGTTGTGTACCTACTGGTGAGCCCTAAGCTTGCTTTTGCCCGTTGCCTATCTTATTTGTGCAACGGGGTCCTAACCAGTCTAGTGCGAAGGGTGTAGACACACCCAACCGACACTAGGTGTGTGGCTGTTGAAGCAAAACAGTCACCAATGCCGACTAGGAGACCCCCCAAGGCCGAACACTGGGACCCGTCCAATTGACTGCCTTACCCTGAAGGGGTTCGGCGGGTGTGATTGGGTCAACACCCCACTCGGCTTCGTTGGCACCGTAAGGTATCCACCGAGGACCACGAAACTGTGGTTTTGCCCAGAAGGGGCCAAACAACGCGACGATGTACGTTTTATGACGATAATTTGTTATCGAATACTTTATTAATTGTGTCTTGAAAAAGACAAACAATTAATAGCGGTCGGTAGTCTATTCGACTACTTAGCTCGTCGCTCTGCACGACGATATCAGGAACCACAACACAATCAGGAACTCTCGAACACACTGTAGCGCACGTCCGTCCGCGACCGGTGCCGAGCGTCGAATGTCTTTTGTCCACTTGTACCCAAGAGGCAAAAGCTTAAGTATAAGGAAACTTTACCGTAATGAGAACCGTTTCAGTTTTTTAATTATTTTAGGGTTTAAATTAAGAGATATCGATTGGATTTTTTGTATAAAGTTAAAATAAGTCAATACCCATGTTATGAAACCGAAATCTATGTTAACAGAAGTGTCTAACCACTGAAAATCGCTAAACAAAGTTTCCCATACAAAGTACACATTAGTGCCGTGTGCAAACTTCAAGGGTTGTGATTGGTCACAGGAAACTATAAAAGTAGGGCCATTTTCGGTGGTCAGGCTCCTCACCGACCCTGATGACCCCATAGCCCTCCTCCAGGAGAGCAATAGGGCCACAAGTACAGTGCACAAGCACAGACACCGACCCGCATTCCGACCTCGCCGCCGAGGACCTCCGCGATCGCGACCCTCCCGAGTAAATAATACTCCACCCCGACCCTTGCTTGACGATGCGCCAGCCCGCGTCGATGCTGAGCCTGTAGCTTTAAACTCCCCGACTAATAATAATAATATATCTTTGATCCAGCCTGATGGGAATCTTGCTGTCCTCCCCCCAGCGACGCCCTAAGCCGAGGTTCGTACCCCACAGGGGGTGCCCTTAGCGAGCGCTCGCCTAGTTTTAAATAGTTTTTTCGCCCCTGGCTGGAGGCTTTGAGTATTAGTAGCTTAAGGCAGCCGCACGGAGCTGTAGGAGAACAAGAGACTCTTGCAATTGAAACAGTCGGTGGGAAATTCATAAAGAAAGATAGCTCTCGGAAGATTAAGCTCAAGATAGAAGGAGCTCACAAAAGAAACAAGAGGTCTATTGATGTAAGAACCATCGACGACCTGAAGCTGTCTGAACAAAGTATAAACAAGAGCAGTATAAGGAACTGTCAACACCTGAAAGCAATTGAAGAGCAACTTCTCTACGACGCGGAAAGACCTAAGCTATTGATAGGTCAAGACAATTGGGGACTCATAGTAACCAGAAGACTGAAGAAAGGCAAACCAGCTGATCCTGTAGCCTCCCTGACAGACCTAGGTTGGGTGCTACACGGATGCGAATCAGCAGCAAATGCCGTAGTAAATTTCATTCACCGTGGCGAGTCTGCAAACAATGAAGAAGATATAGAAAATTGATTGATTGTTCGAGAATACTTCCAGTTAGAATCTCTCGGGATTCAAGATCGGTCGCCAACAAATGACAGTGACAGAAGAGCTTTAGAAACCCTCGAGAAGACTACAGTGAGACTAGCAAGTGGTCAATTTGAAACGGGACTCCTATGGAAAAAAAAAAAAGAAGATGAGAGCCTGCCCAATAACTACAGGCACGCCCTCCGACGCCTATTGAACCTTGAAAAGAAACTAGGTCAAGATAAAGAAGTCAAAGAGTCCTATGAGAAGCAGATTCAGAGCCTGATCGAAAAAGGATACGCAGAGTTGGCCCCAGAAACTGCGAACAAAGGAAGAACATTTTACTTACCACACTTCGCCGTCGTTCACCCAATCAAGAAGAAGCTCAGGATAGTTTTTGACGCAGCCGCTAAATGTGATGGGAAAAGCCTCAACGACGCCCTACTACCGGGTCCAGACCTATTACATGATTGTAATAGGTCTGGACCCGGTAGGTTATTCGGCGTTCTGCTGCGCTTCAGGGAAGGGCCAGTGGCCGTGATGGCCGACATCCAAGACATGTTTCTCCGAATAAAAGTAAGAGAAGAAGATCGAGATAGCCTCAGATTCCTGTGGCGTGGCAGCGAAAGAACAAGGAAGCCAAAAGAATATAGAATGTCTTCGATCATCTTCGGGGCAGCATCGTCACCAGCAACAGCGATATACGTGATGAACAAGAATGCAGAAGACTACAAGAAAACCTATCCGAGAGCAGTGAAAGCCATAAGAAGAAACCATTACATGGACGACTACCTACAAAGTTTCTCATCTGCAGATGAAGCAAGGAAAGTATCAAAGGAAGTGAAAGAAATCCACGAAACGGCAAGTTTTCATCTGAAGGGTTGGGCCAGCAATGACGAAAGGGTATTGTCAGAAGTAAAAGACATCAAAAAGGAAGATTCTCTACAACTGACTAAGGAAGAAAAGACTCTGGGCTTGCGATGGCTGGTAAAAGAAGACATGCTAGCCTTCAACATAGGGCTGAGAAACACGTCGAAGGAACTACGGGATGGTGAAAGAGCGCCAACAAAAAGAGAAGTCACGAGTGCCGTGATGTCCACCTTCGACCCTATGGGTTTCGCGACGCCAGTTCTAATTCAAGGAAAGAAACTAATACAAGATATCTGGCGAACACAAATAGGTTGGGACGACACAATTAAGGAAACCCAGAGAGAAGCCTGGATAAGATACCTGGAGGAAGTATCGACACTAACAAAGCTGAAAATTCCAAGATGCGTCTCACCTTACACAAAGAAGGGACAGCTACATACGTTCACCGACGCAAGCGAAGAAGCCTACGCAGCAGTGGTCTATTGGAGAACAGTCGAACCCGACGGAAGCGTCCACATCTCCATGATCGCTGGCAAGGCAAGGGTGACGCCGACGAAGCCAGTATCAATCCCAAGGTTGGAGTTACAAGCAGCCTTACTTGGCAGCAGGCTGTCAGCTGCGGTTGAAGAAGAGACTGAGCTCGAGGTATCAAGCAAGACCTACTGGACGGACTCCAGCACGGTGCTGCAATGGATCAAGGCAGAACCAAGAAAGTTCAAAACCTTCGTGGCCAATCGGCTGGCAGAAATTGAAGAAAAGACCAAGCCTGACGACTGGAGATGGGTACCGACCAAGGAAAACCCAGCGGATGACGCCACGAGAGGAACTCCAGCGGAATTCGATCACAACGCCAGATGGTTCCAAGGCCCGTCGTTTCTCCGCCAACCAGAAGAAGAGTGGCTTTTCCAAGACTTCAAACCAGAGGGTATGATGTTGGAAGAAAAGAGCAAGCAAAGGGTGACAGCAATAAAGGCAGAAGAAAGTGTCTTCATCGACTTAGAGAGATTCTCGAGCTGGGAGCGATTAATACGTGTTACGGCCAGAGTAATTGCCTTCACATGCATCCTAATGAAGAAGAATCGTAAAGAAACCAACGCAGCCGTGCGTCAGAAGGACGAACCCTGGAGACCACAGAGAAGATCCCAAAAGGCAAAGACACGAACCACTAATCACTCAACCAACAAAGAAGAAAAGAAACGGTTATACCTACTCCTGGAAGAAGAATACTTACGTAAGGCCGAAGAGATACTATTGAAGATAAGTCAAAATGACAGTTTCGCCGCAGAAAGAAGAAGTTTGAAGGCAGAGAGACCCTTGGAAAATGCAAGTCGACTCAAGAAGGTCGACGTCTACATGGCAAGCGACGGGTTAATCAAATTAAGAAGCAGAACAATGAAGTTCCGTGACGAAGGGAAAAGGACGATGAACCCTATCATCCTAGATGCGAAACAGAAGATTACGCGATTCATCATTCAATACTACCACAAGAAGTTTCTTCACGGGAATGTCGCCACCGTAATGAACGAGATCCGCCAAAAATATTGGGTCCTAGGATTGAGAACAACCTTGAAGGCAGTCGCACACAGCTGTCAGTGGTGCAAAGTGAAAAAGAGTTTACCAGAAATACCCCCAATGGGAGACCTTCCCAGCGAGAGGCTACAGCACCATCAGTTCCCGTTCTCTTGCACGGCAGTGGATTACTTCGGACCGATGCAAGTCACTATCGGTAGAAGAACTGAAAAACGCTGGGGAGCGTTATTCACTTGTCTTACCACCAGAGCCGTTCATTTGGAGTTGGTACCCTCTCTCAGCACCAGCTCTATGATTATGGCACTTCGACGAATGTCAGCAAGAAGGGGAACCCCACGAATTATATTCAGCGACAACGGGACCAATTTCGTTGGTGCAAACAAGGAATTAGAAGAGGCCGCGCAAGAGAAAGGTATCAAGTGGAAGTTTATCCCCCCAGGAAGCCCAAACATGGGAGGCGCATGGGAGAGACTTGCGCGGACAGTCAAGACGGCGCTAGCAGTGGTTCTCAACGAAAGAAGCCCACCCGAAGAAGTACTTCATACACTGCTGACCGAGGTCGAGCACGTAGTAAATTCTAGACCTCTCACGCCCGTTAGTATGGATCCTGAAGACGAAGAAAGCCTAACCCCAAACCACTTTCTACTGGGGAGATCGTGTGGAGCAATGCACCAGGGGAATTTGACGACAAAGATCTAATCGGGAAAGCAAGCTGGAGAACCACACAAAGGCTTGCAGATCACTTCTGGAAAAGATGGATCAAAGAGCATCTACCTCTCCTGATGCCAAGGAAAATCAAAGGGAGAGAAACCAACGACCCCAGAGAAGGAGATATCGTGCTGATAGTGGACTCAACACTACCCCGGAACTCTTGGCCCCGAGGGGAAGTTATCAAGACATACCCCGGACCAGATGGAAGAACAAGAGTGTTGGACGTGCGGACGTCGGGAGGAGTGCTTCGACGACCAACGCGACGGACCGTCGTGCTTGTACCTGCCACTTCGTCGCTACAAGAGGATGCAGTGCTACGCACCGTGGGGGAGAATGTTAGCGACGAAATACTAACTACAAAAGACTGATACAATTAAGTTTTAGGTTAAGAGAATTTATGTTAGTTTTTAATTAATGATAAACAGTATTAATAAGTTAAGGTAAATAATAAGAGTAAATAAGTAGGACTTACATAATGTTTTGGGAAATAAAGAAGTCATTTCTCATGTTTTTATTGTCCCAGCTTGGTGGCACCACTTGTACCCAAGAGGCAAAAGCTTAAGTATAAGGAAACTTTACCGTAATGAGAACCGTTTCAGTTTTTTAATTATTTTAGGGTTTGAATTAAGAGATATCGATTGGATTTTTTGTATAAAGTTAAAATAAGTCAATACCCATGTTATGAAACCGAAATCTATGTTAACAGAAGTGTCTAACCACTGAAAATCGCTAAACAAAGTTTCCCATACAAAGTACACATTAGTGCCGTGTGCAAACTTCAAGGGTTGTGATTGGTCACAGGAAACTATAAAAGTAGGGCCATTTTCGGTGGTCAGGCTCCTCACCGACCCTGATGACCCCATAACCCTCCTCCAGGAGAGCAATAGGGCCACAAGTACAGTGCTCAAGCACAGACACCGACCCGCATTCCGACCTCGCCGCCGAGGTCCTCCGCGATCGCGACCCTCCCGAGTAAATAATACTCCACTCCGACCCTTGCTCGACGATGCGCCAGCCCGCGTCGATGCTGAGCCTGTAGCTTTAAACTCCCCGACTAATAATAATAATATATCTTTGATCCAGCCTGATGGGAATCTTGCTGTCCTCCCCCCAGCGACGCCCTAAGCCGAGGTTCGTACCCCACAGGGGGTGCCCTTAGCGAGCGCTCGCCTAGTTTTAAATAGTTTTTTCGCCCCTGGCTGGAGGCTTTGAGTATTAGTAGCTTAAGGCAGCCGCACGGAGCTGTAGGAGAACAAGAGACTCTTGCAATTGAAACAGTCGGTGGGAAAGTCATAAAGAAAGATAGCTCTCGGAAGATTAAGCTCAAGATAGAAGGAGCTCACAAAAGAAACAAGAGGTCTATTGATGTAAGAACCATCGACGACCTGAATACGAACTAATCTTTGAGTATTAGTAGCTTAAGGCAGCCGCAGGAAAGCCCGGTTAAGTAGTCATGGCCTCAGAGGTCATCTACGAGATGCCATACACAAAAAAAAAAAAAAAAAAAAGGTGGTCAGGCATTCCGAATCCAGCAGTATTATAAGAAGCAAGAAAATAAATAAGAAACAAGAAGAAAGAAATAAGTGTTTTTATTCCAAGTCCTCAACGCTGCTCAAGATTCTCCCGCCAGCAAGCCCGGTCAATTCAACATAGGCTGACTTATTCTGTGCCAATGTTTAGATGCTTCAGTAGCTACTACATCGCTAATATTTTACAGCTTACTTATTCAAAGTAGATTTGGAAGCAAGTGTACCACGTCGTTGTTAAATCGTATGATATAGTTGTAACATCGTCGCTGCTGGGCGCGCGCCAAGCTGAGATAAACAACGTCCTGTACACGGAGTGAGGAATAAAAACATCGTTTCGGCTACACAGGTTTTGTTTATTTGGTTTACGTATTTTTAGGGTCTTGTGCAGTATTTTTTGAAGGAA
Organism: Xanthia icteritia; assembly: GCA_949128155.2. Lineage (NCBI taxonomy): Eukaryota > Metazoa > Arthropoda > Insecta > Lepidoptera > Noctuidae > Xanthia > Xanthia icteritia. The sequence goes on along the minus strand of OX421950.2, from coordinate 20,259,810 downwards.
TATTGGGTGGATGTGGAACTAGTACCTACTGGTAGGTGATCTGTTCGTATTTGGGACTATGTAATGTGATTTTGTATGAGCTGGGCTAAATCTTCGCTAGCGTCCTCTTTAAATATCAAGCACTAGGACTATGTCTCATTATGTAAACTTGATGATGAGTAAGTACTTCGAATCGTTTCTCAAATAAAAGCAGGCCCTATGTTTCCATCCACATTTACCAGCATTGGTTTGTTAAAGAGCACAAAGAAGAGATACATAGTAACAACAAACTTACTTTGAAAATACTTTGCGTCGGGGAATACAGGCGTGATGTTTATGTTACGCGCCTGCTTAGAACATATTGCCAAAGAAAGCCAATGCCAAAGCCCATTTCCAATTACGACAAACGAGACCAGTACACTATAATTTCATCGCCATTTACCTGTCCTTATAAACCTATCTTAGAAGCACTAGAAAATCTTCGAGCACATTATCCATGCCCGATATTTGATCCACATTAAACATACAACCTCTACTACGCCAATACATTTCCTCCGATACCGCATCGCCCCCTCCCGCGCTCTGCACCCATAAGCGATCCAAGCTCGTAATCGGATCCCTGCAGCGCCGATATTATTTGGCTAAGATAAACTACGCAGATATGCCTCTAATCCTATTATAATAACGACTCTCTCTCGTTTGTTATGCCTCCTCTTTGATTAGACATGGATTTAGGATCTTTTAGTGTGTAATTGTTATGTGAATCTTCGTGGGAAGTTTTGGAGGTGTTTTGATAGTTTGAGGATTATTTGAACTCCATGCTGTGAATGCTTTTTGAATAGATCGTAATAGCAATTCCTTTGTTTAATACAATCATCATGTTTCTGTTCACATCCCGTTTTATTTATGGTCGACACAGTTAATCTTTCTCTTCCATACGCCATTCTATTACCATCATGTTAGAGTTCGTATTGTTTTAAATCATCTAATTATGAGTGACTCATTCCAAAAGGCAACTTTACAAATAGCTTATTAAACTTTAAAAAACTAAAGAGCAAATCATTTCCATCTTAAAAGTTTAAGAACATGACCTTAAATAAAAATTCACGTTTCTGGCTCATTGCCAAGATCCGTTTCAAATAAAGGAAGTGAACGTGCTGTCATTAGTAGACCTCCAACTATTCCAGGCAGAGCTCGGTATTACACGAACGAGGGCCGTCTCACTCACAATCCTATGGGAAATCACGTTTTTTAGCAAAATGTTTATTAGAGTACAAGTAGCTGTAGTTTGCTTGAGGTTATTAGGACTGTCGAATTTACATAGGTACACATTATGTTTGTATTTACTGAAGAGATAGGCTGACAGACAAACGTGGTACACCAACAGATTTTAGTCGTTGCTATGGGTCCGAGTGCATTTTAATAAAATATAATAACCACACTAAAATACGCCAATGAAAGATTAGCCCCAGTATCAATTTCTGGGCACACAGTGTATAATATTATGTAATTTCTGATGAGTAGGCAACCTTTTTAGAAAGGTTTCTACTTTACTGGTTGTTATTTTAGTGAATATTGTTGGCTATCCAAGACCACAATAGTTAGAAGCACGAAGACAGTAGGTACCTACGTTCATTTTGCATCATCACCTAGGAGAGACCCTGCTGCGTTTAGTTTTTACTAACTTTAGTAGCTACAACAATGTGTCACCATTCCTACTCACCCCATTAAGTTAAGCAGCGTATCGACACACATTATGATGAACATAGCTTGTGTTCCGATAACGATTTCCTCTCTTTTGTCTGATAACGAAGTTAGTTCCGCGACGGATCAGACGGATTAGTTATAGTTGGGGTCCTGTGACCCTCGGCGCCCTTGATGTAGGGTGACGAAGTTTTGTAATGTCAATTAATATTAGTGTCTCGTTCTAGTTTGTTATTTATTATTTGCTTTGATCGTGTAGCATTGAAAGCTTCTTAAATATGAATCTCTCCATGCACTTGGGTTTTTCTTTATATTTTCATCAAAAACACTATCTCGCTAGCGTATAGCTAGTCAAAGAACTAATAATATTAAAATATTAATATTATTGAATTTAGAAGAAGTAGTACATTCAAGGGCTTATTCCACTTTTCCCCGTTGGATGATCCCCATTGATGGGGATTAGTGAACTTTTTGTTCACTATTCCCCGTTGACCCAAAATTTTTATTTAATGGTCAAGAACGTATGAAGATTTCAAGAATAAGTAGTATAGTTTCAATTCAAAACGGATAGCAGATGAAATTTTTACCGGGTATTTTCATTCAAAACTTACCATTCAGAGAAGCTATTAATCTCGTATCATAACACTCGATCCAATTTGCCGGCCACATGATCCAAACAGTGTCCTCAAAGGCGCCAAATGTCAGTTAATCGCAATTCGTGCACAATTAATAATATGGTAATACTCGTAATACGTACCGATCGATTACACTGGCGGACATAATCCTGTGTACACCGGTAAACGGCCGATTGTCGGTCGACAGACCTGTGACAGCTCGTTAACACGTAATTGCGAGACAATAATCGACAGAACTAATATGTGGAATTAGCTCGAGTGACGACCTGATTTTGCACGACAGTAGGTACACAGATTACCATTACATGTGTAGGTGTAGTTGATTGAGCAACTATAACATTTAGTGACGTGACGCTAATGACTGTATTATTCTGGTAGACATCATTATAAAGTTGTTTTATTCAGTCATATTAGGTAGGATTTCATCGAATACATAGTTATTATATAAAATAGCTTTTAGGCATTTCGAGAAGATGGCGGTCATCGATTCTCGAAATGCTTATAAGCTATTTTACAAGTTAAAAATTGCCTACAGTCTAAATTCCTTCAATTTTAAAATATTTATTCATATCGAAAAGATTATGCAATGCGAATGTAAAGTCATTGCATGACCCAAAAATCCTACAAACCGATTACTTTAAAAAATAAACATAAAATAATAATTCATTTCTTATAAAATACCACTCATAATTCACCTGAAGCGCGACGAGCCGTAAAAGAGTAGCACAACACGAAAATTAATGAAATAAAAGCTACAGAGAAAAATGTAAATTTGCTTTAACGAAGCGACATTTATTTTTATTCGGTCGGTACCCGTTTTGTTTGACCGCAACTGTACGTTTGACAACATTATTACTGCTACCTGCACTGTAAAATGTACTTTAAGACTTTAACAGTAAAGGTAATATTAGTACAATATATAAATCTGTTTGCATCTTCTATTGAAATACGACAGGGTCGTCTTCAGGATGTTTTTTTGTCTATTTGTCCAGTGTCTGTCTGGGTACTTGTAAATTGATAGCATTGGTAGAACAGAGTCCACAAATCAAAGACTTTGAAACAATGTTAAGTTCTTTAAGATTCTGTATACATTTGTTGTTGAGTCAATGAAGTCGTGGTGGACAATTTAAGATAACTGATGTTTGTGGTTGCGGAGTTTGGTCGTTGGCTACATTTGATTGGAATTCTAAGATCATTGGAGTAGTGGAAGACAGTGGTCTTATTTAATACATAACTAGAACTACACCAGCGCTTAACTTTCGGGTAGGGATTTTTTTAAAGATGCGCTCGTACGCTGCTGTCATGGGCGAATTAACAAACCTTTATCTCTTAAAAAATACCCGGTATCATTCCGTACATATATTTTTATGCGGAAATTAGAGTCGGAACGCGTTGTAAAAAAGCGGCTCGCAATTTAGGTTGGCAAAATGTTCCACATTTTCTATCCAACGAGTGAAGACCCAAAAAAACTTTTTAACACATTTTTTATTCCTCAATTTCAAAGTAAGCTTACAATACCACTGAAAGCATGAAGTTTAAACTAAGTTAAGAGTTAATAATCCATCGCCTTCGGGTTAAACCGACCTACATTTTAAAATATTCCACAGATAATACGCGCGTAACTTTACAATATTTTTTGTTGAATTAACTTAAAAACTTTTGCAACAAGAGCCTCTGTTTATTTGTAAAAATTGTCGAGTTGACACTGAGAAGTAACAGTAATGGCTCGTAAATATTCATGAGGAGAGTTCAGCGGGAGAGTCGAGTTACAGGCGCGAGTGCTATTTGCTGCGTAACTTAATTGGGAGTTGAGTTTTAATTTCGACCTTGATACTTGGAACTTTGTTTGTAAGCAGTTACTTTAAGAAATATCGAGTCTTAAAAAATACATAAGCTAGAACACTTTTCAAAGAAATATAAAATATTCGTAGTATTGACTTTACGTATGTAGACCTAGATAGCTTAAATAAATTTGAAACTCAGAGAATAATAACAATAATTAGAATGTACAATTTGATTATTATTTTATTTTACATTGTTCTCACATATAGAAGCAACAAAAGTAATGTACCCAGGATTATGTAATTTCTATATTTAAAAGAGTGTCCTTGGAGTTTCTTGCCCGTTCTTCTCCATAGAGATCTACGTTTTGGAATGGGCAACTAGCTTCAACTTTCTGACTAACTGACCGACTCTTTGACAATTCAAAAGTGCCTGTAAATGGTTTAATTGAAATAAATGCTTTGAGTTTGAGTACTTTGCAATACACTGCTGGCAATTCGGGATTGGAAACCATACCGTTTGCTATGAGTAAGTACTACTTACACCTGCCAAAGGAAAAACCTAATTTAAAATTAAAAACAGCCTTTTGCATTAATTTAAAAACCATTTAAAACTGTATACATAATTTTACTTTCCTAATATATAAAAATTCTCCCCATGCGAAAACAGAAGTTGAAATTAAAAAGAAATATTGTATGGAGAAAAGTTTCTTCTTCCCCATAAAGTGAGGGAAACAATTCTCTAAGTCCACACCATCTGTCGATACTAAGTGAAAGTAAAATTACATGGAACATATTTCTTCAATATTTAAATTAATTTTGAAGTATTTTTTATTAACTTATTACTCGACTTCTAAAAATGGAGGAGATTATCAATTCGGATGTTTAATATATATTTTTAAATGTATGTTCGGGCATAACTCCGTTATATACGGATTTGCAAAATCTTTTTTTTTTTGAAAGGGTATGCTCTCGAGGTAGTCCCAAATAAATTTTATTAACTTTGCTTGGGTACTTTTTGTATTAGCTTCAATAATACGTATTTTTACTATTTTTACTTAGTCTATATGGATGATGTTATACTCGTAATAACTTCCTGTCATTGTTATTTACAGAGCAGGTCGAGGTATTCGAATTTGTATGGAGTAAGTACCACAACTAAAAAGTGAAAAATAACTAATCTCAATCTCAATTTTTAAATAAGCTAGTTTAATGTGTTAATAGCAAACCCAACTGTCACGTGTAACAAAAACAAATACCGTTTAATTTGGTCGATCGTGTACACTGTAAAAAAGTAACCACCATTAATCTGTGATAATAACAGTGGACTAGACAAAATAAAATACTCCTAAAAATCGAAGCTATTGCTACACCCTTATAGAAGTTCTATTACAGTCATTTACCCTATTATTTATATTTTTTCTATGAGTAACAGCAATGTGCGAAACGCATTACTAATAATCCCGTCAACCCTCCGACTCAAATGTGACGTATTACTTATGAGGGAGGGTTCATACAATAGGTCGCGTCCAACACGCGACCTTTCGATCGGTAGTTAACAATGGTATGGGTTAACGATGGGCTATTACAGTTAATGTATAAAGTACAAAATTGAAAAAATAATTTGTATGTTTCATTTCGCAAATGTACTGTGAAATATCGGTCCAGATTATGTTTAATCAATTATGTAAAACTAATATCACAAAGAAGTTTTATTAATATACTTGTATAGAAGACCATTGAAAAATTTTCAAAATTCAAAAGTCATTTATTCAAACTAGGCTGAGAATCAGCACTTTTCGAACGTCAAAATTACATAAGACAGTCCCCCAAAACGCCCACCCTTCACCACTTCCTAGTGCTTTAGCTGGGAAGAAGAAGTGGCGCAACAAACTCCCCAGCAGCACAGCTGTCTGTTCAGTATTGATAAATAATGATTCATTTTCGTGATATATGATTGTTATGATCCCTATGGCTTTGAGATGAACATAAGATTTAGACTAATTTACTTAAAGGTATGTGAAGTTATGTTCTGGTGACACTACTCATTAGTGCTAAATAGAGCTGGTAAAGCAATTTTTCTGTTTGAATGTGTTTTCAAAGAGAACCATTTATAGTTGGGTACATTAAGTACCTATTCTTTATTTATTAAGAGTCTCGTACTAAAGTGACCTGACCTACTAAGTCTTAAGCACTACTGAAGTCTTTGGTGAAAAGCAATAAAACACAAAGAACCGGTCCTTCGAAGTCCTAAACCTGACCATTTGTATGTACTTAGTTTACTTTTCTGTTCCTAGACTGACCCTCGGTAGGTACTAGAGGTACAACTTGCTTGCTTGTATGTGTGGTGTACTTTATAAACAGAAATATACCGATTAAATGAGCAAATTGTACAAAACGACGACCACTATGTATTTCGCTAAAGCACGCCAGTCTACTAAAACTGACACATTTACCGTCTATCTGCTCGTGGCCTACTTTGGCGTTGTTAGTTCATTAATTTGCACCTGTCGGTAATTACGGGAGTACTAGCAACTGCGTCTAAGTAAGGTATGTGAGTACATACCTAATGTTCTCTAGAGTTGTAGAGTTCGATAGTGCACTGAGTTCATGATGTCATGTTTTCCTGGAGCCTAGTCCTGAAGGATGTTTTTATTTTATTATTATAGTTAAATTAAATACCTATTTATAATGTTACGTTTCCAGCTCAGGGTAGCATTTATAAGAAAAGTCACATTCTAATCTGTCTCGATCAGTAAAAAATCCATCAAATTCATCAACATTTTTTACCAGTTCTTGACTTTAATAGTCGCTGCGACTTGATTTTGAACGTTTCTAAATAAGGGAATTGGTCTGCTGAAAAGGTAACTAACTGCATTATGAAGACATTATTTAACTTATGATCACTTAGGACCTTTGACGGGCCGCTATAGTACTGAACTAATAACTGTAACTTAAATTTTAAAATACTTCTTCAATAAAACTGTTTCATATTTCATCCAGGTAGTTTAACCGTTCCATTACGCGTTGTACTAGAAATAACAACCCTCCACATAACACCCAAACTACACATAACGACACTACGGCATGGTACCTTTACGCCCTACGTGACGTGTATGGTACTTTTAGTACCAGTTAGTCACCGCCCTTCATTACAGGTAACGTGACCCTGGAATATGTCCCTGTAATATCCGGGGTACCTTGTTTAAAGGTTTTTTGTAGTACGAGAGGGTTAAATAGTTGCATCTGTAAAGGTTAGGCCTGTTTATTTATTAAATTTATTGTTGGCTGAAATAATCCAGGGTCGAGTAAATTATACGCTGCTGCCCTGTTAGTATTTACATATAAGTAGTACTTAAATATGATGATACGAAAGTCGCTACATTGTCGTACATAACCAGGATGAAGAATTTAATCGCAATGCTTTCGCTAGGTTCCTCTAATGTTCAAGACATTATATCTGACTGCTTTTATTTGTTGTTGCTAAATGATATTTATTTCTGTAAATTAGTTTTAAAAAACTCATTTGCACGTCAAAAATAAATTATGTTTTAAAACTAGTAGGTGTTTCCTATCTGACTACGAGTACTCTAAGAAACATCGAAACAAATTCTGAGGTCTCTTTTTAAAGTCCAGACATAATCTTGCTCAGCCCATTATGATAATTATGTAGATCAGTGCCTAAGATGGTCTTTTGATGAGTCACAAAGATATGAGTGAACCTTTCCAGTCAGTGCGCGCATTTGTCGGTAATTACTACCATGATAGATCCAATGGTTGTTGCTTGTCAGGACCTACTTACATCCGCTTTCGGGAATAAAGACCATCTTTTCCTCCAAAAATATTCTACAAAAACACTAATTCCTAACAAGCCTGAAGTTCCCAAGTGCAGTGAAGTCTGAATGCTGGTTAATAATAATGTCTGTAACGTAGTTCCATTAGGGCGCTCTCATTCCGTCGGTCCGTCTGTCTGTTGCCGTACAACCTAATTGGTGAGCACTAGCAGTGGAGCAGCCCTAGTTTAATTACCTGATTACATCGCGTTTGATTGTTGATGCTAATGTCAGAACGGTACACGGTGGTACGTCTGGAGATGAGAGAATATAAGAGGTAGGTAGGTATGGTTTATTACGTACGTCAAGAAATAGAATTGTTTGAGAAGTTAGTCTTAGTTCGGGAATAAAACTGAACGTTGAAGGCTGTTTTTAAAGTTTTTGTTTTTATGTGTATGGATATGGATACCCATCACGCCAGCTGAGTGTCGCTAGCTAGTTTAGATATGGATACCCATCACGCCAGCTGAGTGTCGCTAGCTAGTTTAGATATGGATACCCATCACGTCAGCTGAGTGTCGCTAGCTAGTTTAGATATGGATACCCATCACGCCAGCTGAGTGTCGCTAGCTAGTTTAGATATGGATACCCATCACGCCAGCTGAGTGTCGCTAGCTAGTTTAGATATGGATACCCATCACGCCAGCTGAGTGTCGCTAGCTAGTTTAGATATGGATACCCATCACGTCAGCTGAGTGTCGCTAGCTAGTTTAGATATGGATCCGCATCACGCCAGCTGAGTGTCGCTAGCTAGTTTAGATATGGATACCCATCACGCCAGCTGAGTGTCGCTAGCTAGTTTAGATATGGATACCCATCACGCCAGCTGAGTGTCGCTAGCTAGTTTAGATATGGATACCCATCACGCCAGCTGAGTGTCGCTAGCTAGTTTAGATATGGATACCCATCACGTCAGCTGAGTGTCGCTAGCTAGTTTAGATATGAATACCCATCACGCCAGCTGAGTGTCGCTAGCTAGTTTAGATATGGATACCCATCACGCCAGCTGAGTGTCGCTAGCTAGTTTAGATATGGATACCCATCACGCCAGCTGAGTGTCGCTAGCTAGTTTAGATATGGATACCCATCACGCCAGCTGAGTGTCGCTAGCTAGTTTAGATATGGATACCCATCACGCCAGCTGAGTGTCGCTAGCTAGTTTAGATATGGATACCCATCACGCCAGCTGAGTGTCGCTAGCTAGTTTAGATATGGATACCCATCACGCCAGCTGAGTGTCGCTAGCTAGTTTAGATATGGATACCCATCACGCCAGCTGAGTGTCGCTAGCTAGTTTAGATATGGATACCCATCACGCCAGCTGAGTGTCGCTAGCTAGTTTAGATATGGATACCCATCACGCCAGCTGAGTGTCGCTAGCTAGTTTAGATATGGATACCCATCACGCCAGCTGAGTGTCGCTAGCTAGTTTAGATATGGATACCCATCACGCCAGCTGAGTGTCGCTAGCTAGTTTAGATATGGATACCCATCACGCCAGCTGAGTGTCGCTAGCTAGTTTAGATATGGATACCCATCACGCCAGTTGAGTGTCGCTAGCTAGTTTAGATATGGATACCCATCACGCCAGCTGAGTGTCGCTAGCTAGTTTAGATATGGATACCCATCACGCCAGCTGAGTGTCGCTAGCTAGTTTAGATATGGATACCCATCACGCCAGCTGAGTGTCGCTAGCTAGTTTAGATATGGATACCCATCACGCCAGCTGAGTGTCGCTAGCTAGTTTAGATATGGATACCCATCACGCCAGCTGAGTGTCGCTAGCTAATTTAGATATGGATACCCATCACGCCAGCTGAGTGTCGCTAGCTAATTTAGATATGGATACCCATCACGCCAGCTGAGTGTCGCTAGCTAGTTTAGATATGGATACCCATCACGCCAGCTGAGTGTCGCTAGCTAATTTAGATATGGATACCCATCACGCCAGCTGAGTGTCGCTAGCTAATTTAGATATGGATGCCCATCACGCCAGCTGAGTGTCGCTAGCTAGTTTAGATATGGATACCCATCACGCCAGCTGAGTGTCGCTAGCTAATTTAGATATGGATACCCATCACGCCAGCTGAGTGTCGCTAGCTAATTTAGATATGGATACCCATCACGCCAGCTGAGTGTCGCTAGCTAGTTTAGATATGGATACCCATCACGCCAGCTGAGTGTCGCTAGCTAATTTAGATATGGATACCCATCACGCCAGCTGAGTGTCGCTAGCTAATTTAGATATGGATGCCCATCACGCCAGCTGAGTGTCGCTAGCTAATTTAGATATGGATACCCATCACGCCAGCTGAGTGTCGCTAGCTAGTTTAGATATGGATACCCATCACGCCAGCTGAGTGTCGCTAGCTAGTTTAGATATGGATCCGCATCACGCCAGCTGAGTGTCGCTAGCTAGTTTAGACATGGATACCCATCACGGCAGCTGAGTGTCGCTAGCTAGTTTAGATATGGATACCCATCACGCCAGCTGAGTGTCGCTAGCTAGTTTAGATATGGATACCCATCACGCCAGCTGAGTGTCGCTAGCTAGTTTAGATATGGATACCCATCACGCCAGCTGAGTGTCGCTAGCTAGTTTAGATATGGATACCCATCACGCCAGCTGAGTGTCGCTAGCTAGTTTAGATATGGATACCCATCACGCCAGCTGAGTGTCGCTAGCTAGTTTAGATATGGATACCCATCACGCCAGCTGAGTGTCGCTAGCTAGTTTAGATATGGATACCCATCACGCCAGCTGAGTGTCGCTAGCTAGTTTAGATATGGATACCCATCACGCCAGCTGAGTGTCGCTAGCTAGTTTAGATATGGATCCGCATCACGCCAGCTGAGTGTCGCTAGCTAGTTTAGATATGGATACCCATCACGCCAGCTGAGTGTCGCTAGCTAGTTTAGATATGGATACCCATCACGCCAGCTGAGTGTCGCTAGCTAGTTTAGATATGGATCCGCATCACGCCAGCTGAGTGTCGCTAGCTAGTTTAGATATGGATACCCATCACGCCAGCTGAGTGTCGCTAGCTAGTTTAGATATGGATACCCATCACGCCAGCTGAGTGTCGCTAGCTAGTTTAGATATGGATCCGCATCACGCCAGCTGAGTGTCGCTAGCTAGTTTAGACATGGATACCCATCAAGTCAGCTGTGTGTCACTAGCTAGATTAATGTGACCCTGTATTTGTAATTCTAAATCAATTAAAGTACTTCTAAAACGTTACGATGACACAAAAACAAACAATTTGCCAGTTTAAATTGTTAAAAAGTAGAGAAAATCAACGTTAGCACAGCTCCGAAAGCCAGTCTAAACTCGGCTAACTCGATAACACAAAGCGCGGAAACAGAACCTAACTACAAACTGAACCTGCTTTACTATTTATATCTTATTAAATACCCACGAAAACTAATTAGCCGACATAATTTACGAGCCAAAACTCTTCCTGTCATGTTGTAACTGGACGTTTAAGGGCCGTCTATTACGGCTATTACGGAGCCTCTCCCAAAGGAGTAAAGCTCCAGATCGCCGGCGGCCCGGATCCGGCCGGATTAAGCCGGATTGGAGCGGATAGCGCCGGTCTTGGGCCGGACCGGTTCGCCGTAAATCTGTCGCTCGCTCCACGTTTATTACACGGATTTTATTAAGATCTTCTTTGCGTTGCTCCAACGTTTATTATTAGATAAAATATTATTTATAATAATAATATTGGAGCATGTTTCGGTTTTTTCGGCGATAAAAAGGGTTTGGTTAAATATAGCGGTCGTATTATTGGGTTATTGATGCCATGTCTTTTATTATCTTAATACAAGGTGAAGTTTACACATGGACATTAAACTTCTTTACTTTGACTTATAAAGACTTAATTTTATGAAGACTATCTTATTTATAACGTCGCGTTCTCATAAAACAGACGTCTTTGAGTAGAGGAGTCGAGGAAGTTCCTCTAAACGGGCATGGAATATCGGTGTTCTAGCACAAAAGGTGACACTTAGTTTTAAAAAGATGACCTAGTTGATTCAATTTACTCATAATGATAAAAGCAAAGGGACTTTGGTGTATAAGTAAATAATATTAGTATTCACTAATACTTTTAATATTCAAGATCATAAAACGTACTTTAAAACAAAATCCATAAAAGATTTTATAATATTTTAACGCACCAGCTCTCAAGAATACTAATCACCCTCAGGATATATTCTTACACTAATTAATTTATTCTCTAATAATAATAAAAAATCATGAAAACTTTGGAAAATTAAAACTGAAATAATTTTCACGAGCGCTTGTGTTAGGTGAGAGGAGATAGCTTCTCAACGATGGATCATCGCATTTTTAGAGATCCTTTTTGATGAGAACCATAACTAGCAACCCGCCCCCGATATTCGATGAATACGTTCCTCAAAAAATTCAGAATGACAGTGAAATACACATCCGTGAAGTTGTTAAAAAGACATTGTTTCATAAAGTATATGGTTTTAGAGATAGTTATATTAGTATATTCGAAACGCTGAAAGAAGTACGTGTGCGAATCTATATTATATAAGATACAGTTTCACTGATATACCGTTTGTAGGTAAGAGAGGTAATCCTCCTATAACAATGGCGATCACAGTCTTGCCAAAGGGGCTGTAACTTGTCTTTTGAAAAAACCAGAAAAAAAGGCATATCAGTTTCAGTTTACACTACTATTCGCTCTCGGTTTCTGAAAGCTTATATTTAATCTCTTGTCAATTCCCATGTCAAGTGATTTGATTGGCTGTTGATATGTTTGCCAACCAATCACAACTATCTGATTTGACATTAAGTTAAGTATTTAGAGAATTGATTGGCCATTCAGAAACCTAATTTCAGAAAATTCGTATTACAGAATTTGTTCAAATGATAATAATACTTTGTCTGGTCTAAACTTAAAACATGATTTCCAACCACCCTTGCTATCCAGCCCAATAAACATCAAAGAAGCTATCACTCAGCTCAAATAACGAAAATAGGACGTCCCATTAGTCGGTCCAGATGTTGAGAATAGTCCCAAATACTCTCAAATCTAGGTTAACGACTGAGCCTGATTTCAGTACTTAATGGGTTTTATTGTGAGGCCTAAAACGTTTCTGTTTAAGCAGTCCCTTTGCGAAAGTTCAAATTTCTAGACCTTTTGTCTCTTGAAGGAGTAGATTTAAGTTTAGAGTTAGAGATATCTGTGTAAGTTTATCATCACTGAGATGAGAAAACGAAATGCAAACAGATTAGTGCTAAAATGTAAAATTACGCACTTATGGAAATAATTTCGTCACATTTTAAACGTAACTGATTAAATAAATAATTATGAATCATTTTTTTCTTTATTTCTTTTTCTACTCTGTCATCATCAGTCCGCTAAAAAAAATGTCCACGGAGCCAAAATCTAGATAGTTCACTCCTTTTACTTTCATGCGGAACTCGATCAAACGTCCGCATCGCACTTCACAGCATTTTTTTACCGAAGGGTGGCGCGGGGGTGGTTCCACGATAAATCGCGGCGATCCTCAACAAACAATGTTTTTGAACGTTATTAATGGCCCCACCCGAGGGATGCTACTATCATCTGCTGTCATTCTTTCTTTTGACGCTACAAAAATAATTTGCCAAGTTTTTTCAAGAGCTCTCCTTACGATATAATTACTGGAATCTCCGTTGTCGGTTCATTCTGCGCAGGATTATTTGCTTTGTTTAGATTTTTGGAAGAGGGTAACGGTACGAGGGTAATTGGCGTGAGTAGCGGTTTCGTAGCCATTTGTTTTTAAATTAATTATCTCAAGTATCTCTTTTAGATAGATTACTTTATTAGCTTGAAGTTTCCAGCTTGCAATTGATTGATGTTACAGTACTCGTAATAAAAAACTACAAAAACCGTAAGTCAATAGTGGGCAGGAGGATAAAATTCAGAAGTTGAAATTATTAAGGAACTACCTAGTCGGATGTTTGAATATTCATTATCGAAGATATACGATCTTCGAAAATGAATTTAAAGGACACTAGAAAGACACAATTTTACCTAGTAAATATTTAAAAACATCTTACACTGGCAAAGAAGCATGAAGTAAAAAACTTTATCTTGTGATACTCATAAATTATAACGTGTGTAATATTCCAAGAAAAATGATAAGTGGCCCCATTACAGTCTAGTGCTTGAAAATAAAGAAAAAAACTTTATCGCCCGTTACCAGGGTACCTGTATTCTTTCCCTACTTCACAAATATATCACCAACTTCGAACAACAAAAGAATACACGTGACAAATTATGTGTAATGTCATAAAAATGGCGGTAAGTGGCGCCACCTGTCGGCTGCTGGTGAAATATGAGCGAAACGTGTGGTGGATCTTTGGGCGAGCGTTGTCGAGTGTCGGGCATTTGTCTCAATAACTGACACTTGGCGATACGATGCTTTTGCTTACGATCAGTCGGTTAGTGGAGAAATAATATATTATGTTGTGTTATGTTATGTATTAGGTATGTATGTATCGTCTGTTACGACTAACTATATTATTAGATGGATCATCTATACTGGGACCTTAGTTCTCTACGAGGAAACCATGACAATGAGTAATAATCCTTAAATAAAATAGAAAGGTATTTGAAATTCTTCATTTTTAAAGGTTAATCACATTGCTGACTTGATAACAAATAAATGAAAAACGAGAAATGATGACAAATCCTACGAAATCAGCAAAGAAAATTGAATCAGCCAAAATTAATTGAGAACTTTAGTTGACACCGACATGATTAACTCCAAACTTAATGACACAAAGAGCTTAGCCTGACAAGCATTATGCCTAATTTGGGGTCCTTTACGCTATAAAAAAGAAAATGGAACTGGCAGTGATTCATTAAGCGCGTTTTAGAAATGAGCCTACGATAGCTCCCTGGGGAAGCATTCCGCGTCCATTTAGTCTTGATGACGCGGCGCGACTACTTAATAAGGAATTCTATTTATAAATGGCTAGTTATATTATATTATATTTATTATATTATATATTATTTATATTTATAAGTGGCACATGCCACGCCATGCAACATGAAAATAATAATGTGCTGATGTTGTGTGAAATGAAGTGTGAGACTGTTGTATTGGTAAAAAGCTATAGTGAATTCTTTAAATATTTTCCGAAACGATACCTAAAATATTCTAAATTTTATAATAAATTAGATTTGTTACAGCTGTATTTGGTTTAAATAGGTTTTTATTATTTTATTTTGCTTTTATATAGATTATTTTCTTTTAGATTTTGTGAATGTGAGAACGTTGTAGGCTTAACAGGCTGTAGATCTGTCGACCATTTTCTATCTTGCTAAGTACCTGGTACTTGTTGGCAGGCCTACACTGTCCTCTTATACCTATTGACACTGTCACTTAAAAATATTGTAAATACCATTTACTTTTAAAACAGTAACCGCGAAGTTTCTTGCCGGCTCTTCTCCATAGGGAACGACCAATTGAAACCGTACACCTAGCTTCTGACATTTCATAAGTGCCCTTGTAGGTTTATGTGAAATAAAATAATTTGATTTGATTCATTTGGCTCAACTCAACAATAATAAACGTGAGTGAACGTGAGATATTTCAAAATAACGCCGTTGACAATGGCCAGTATTTACGGCTAGCTCGTCAAAGGGCCGCGAAGGGTGAAACATTAATATCTTGTAAACAACGCCATCCAATAATATGGCTGTAGGAACGGAGTGTTGGGAAAAGAATTTCGGACTGTCCGTTGATCATAATTTTTATTTTTATTTTGCATTGAATGTCTCTATTTGACTGTTCAGCTTTTATTCTAAGCAGTTTTATACGATAATTCTGCTGCTACAAATTTAAATTTTCCGTCTTAAGATCTATAATAATAATAATAGTCCTGCGGTTTTTAATTCTTACCAGTTTAGTCATTTGCTTAATGTTATTTGACACAATACATATAAAAAAGATGATAAATCTATTTACCCTTACCCTTTTATTATTACGTTTTACTATGCAACTAAAAGTTACATTAATCGGAAAAGTTAAGCCAAATACAAAAATATTGGTGGAAACATATTGATTGCGGATACCATTCAGTACCTTACACTATGTTTTCATGTTTTTCAAATATTCAAACTATTCCTCGACTAGTCGAATTCAAACCGTTATTGAGCTATACAGTGATTTAGTTTTGATTGCACCTTTCTTTTTGTTTATTTTTATGTCATACACGTTCAAAAAATTACTCATTCGACTTGTCAGCAATTTTGTTTTTCATATTTTAGTTTTACAGAGTTGATTTAATCCAATTTGTTGTACTGTAGGCCGTCCGTCATTGGTAACAAATGCTGGCTTCTTATTCTTTTGAAACTCCGTACTGCGCTAGGACAGTTCCAGGACAAAGTGATACCATTGATTGTGATTGTCTACAGAGACAGTAGGCCGCACATCAATGATAACACTAGCCAGGCCAGGGGCCAGGGGTAAGGCACAGGCCTTCAGAGTTTTTGACCCATGCTACTTCTGCGTCCAATTGTACCCTGCTATGATGTATCAATCAACCTGCCTGTGCCACAACCCAGCTACTGGGTAATACGATACCCCTTGGTAAGACGGGTAGTCAGACTTTTGGGCTTCTGACGACCTGTAACGGCTGTCAAAGAAGTAAAGTGTTTTCCGAGCAAGGACTTGAAAACGAAATGAATTTCGTTCCGTTACAATAAATGTTATCTTATAACGTCCCAAAGTCTGTAACGATACTAGAAAAAAAAATTACAGCAACGTTACAAAAAAAAAGTTTAAAAAACGAATAACGTTATTATTTCGTGATGTATTAATAACGATATATTGTTAATATTGTTATTAAACAGTTTAAGATTTCGTTCCGTTTGTTGTCATCGTTTTAGCCAAGGGATTAATTTTGTTACGATCCTGTTAGAACGGTACAAATTATCGTTACCGGAACTACGCGTAACGTTATTTTGAGTAACGTTTCAAGTCCCAGTTTCTGAGGCACGGAGGAGTCTCGGTATGTAAAGATGGTCACCCATCCACGGACCAACCCCGGTAAGCGTAGCTTAACCTGATGGATTGACCCGTGCGGCTGTTATTACTTAGCCACGAGCTTTGATGTATGTTCAGTTAATTTATAAAATCTCGTAGGAATATCCCTCAAGTAATGACTGAGCTTATGGCTGCACTGGAGGAAGGCACGGTTCCTTAAGTGGCGCGCAGCTGTGCAGAGGTGCGGCCTCGCAATAAAATGCTTCTCTTTAGATACATCTGTAGATTTGTTGTTAAGTACAATGTCACAAATAGATTTTTATTCTACCTTTTAAAAACGATGCCCCAATTCTAAACGTGAGAAAACGCCATTTACAAAGAATAATGCGTTTGTAAAAGGCATGTTTCTAATAAAAATGCAATTTACGTCTCGATTTCTAAACTTCAATCGTTAGTAAATACGTCTACAATCCTTAGGGGTTGTGGACGTGTTTACTAACGATAGAATAGTTAGAATCACAATAATCACAATAACTTTACAAGTTCCGCAAACTGTATTCACATTAATTATAATTACCCACTCCACTACCATTTCAAACCGATGTTGAAAGCAAATGTAGAGAGACAAACAGATCATTAATTTTCTTCCATAATCGTTGAGCCCTTAATTCAAAACAAATACTCGTCTAATTTGCATTATCCGCGTCAGTTCAAATAGTTATTGCCCAGTGACGCGTTCAGTGTATCTAACTGCCGTCTGTCTGTCTGTATAAATGTGTATTGGTATATGTATGTAGTTGTAGTTTTGTTACTGTATGTGCTGTCTGAATTTGTTTGCTTTGATGTAGGCAATCGTATGGTGGTTATTGATTGTAAAACCACTTATATCAATACAAATCTAGCCCAAAAACAACTTATTTTTGGTAACCAAAAACTGCGAATCTTCTAATATATCTATGTTTGTTTGTTATGGGCTGATACCGTTAATCCAATTGCGAAAAAACTTTCCCAACTTATTGTTTGCACTTGCGCGAAGGTTATAATGTTATTGTATTTATTTATTTAAATCAGATACAGCTATCCATATTTATGTCATCATCCATGTGTATGACCTTCTTAAAAATTACGTTAGTAATCAAAGATTAAAATACATAAAATCAAATGGTAAAATAAATTAATAAGCTGATCGCATCTTTAAATTCATTAAAATATTTAAAATCATTTACATTATTTATAGGTATAGTTCCATTAACTTACCACAATTATTTCTTCTATTAGTGCGGCAGCACCGCGCCCGGTACCAGCTAGTAATCTATGTAATCTACTAATGTTATTGGATAAAGCTCCCTTTTTACAGGTAATTAATGAAACAATTTTTCTTTTCTTTGTTTATTTATTAATTTATATTTCCTTAATATTGTACACCAAAACATAAATATGAGAAGAAATAAATATATAACGGAGGAGAGTATGTGTCTCTTTCGTTATTATCAGCCATATTTATTTTTCGAAGATTCCCTACACACAATGATTAGGTAAGTACAACATTCTAAGTCTACAATCTAGACGATTACTTTTGGATGCAATGATGCTGCATAGTTTGTACAAATGAAGTATGTTACACGGTACCCAGAAATGTAATCTGGCGTGGGACTCGCGTGCCCCACCTATTCGACGCGAATTAATGTAAGACCAATGCCGGGGCACGAGTTCTTCTTCGACGCCTTGTGGAAACTTATAACGCACACTTCATGGACATAGACATTTTCTTTTTCTCTAATAAAAAAAATAAAACTCTCGCTATAATTTCATTAGCATCAAAATTTTAAACTAGCACTTAATTGAAATAACTTACAACAATAGTTTTAAAATCAGCTTCCGTTTTTCACTTATTTGATTAATCCGTGGACAATAGTGTGGGTTATATGTTTAACTATTTATCTTAAGAATCTTATTGTATCGCCTTAACATGTAACTGTTTTTCTGTCCCTAATAAATAAATAAATATTTTGACTACTGTGGGCGTACCGAGGGTTGTGTTGGTTATTGCGCAATAGAAAAACCATTTACTGATCTAATTATAATTTACTATCAAATTATTAATTGATGAAGCACCAGGCTTGGCTCGATACTGAAGACGGCGTAGATCTTTCTCTGCAGTCAATCGGCTTGGCTTGGCTGTCGCGCACTATGATCGCGCATAAGCTCTTGCATGTTTGTATTTTATTGTTCAAACACGGCACGCAAACGGTTACTTTCAGGATTTTCATTTTGCGCCTGAACCAAAACGAATCCCATTTCTGATAACGAAAAGGGTGTGTCTCTTTCGTTATTATCAGCCATATTTTAACTACTGTGGGCGTACTGTGGGTAGTATTAGTTATTTCGAAATATAAAAACTGTTTACTGTTCTGATTAAATTACAATTTACTATCAAATTAATCACACTAGTAATTCTCACACTGCAGGTACACGACACAACTATTCAGAATGCGCGACAGTTTCTACACGTCTTCACTGCTTGACCGCCACCGATAAACACTGCTTATCCCCAATCGAACGTTATGTTGTAGACTCTAGTGGCGTAGGCGCTGGCGTCCCGATTAGTCGAATCAGTGACATATTTCTGACATATATGTTGGTATTTAATTAATTATATTCTTTCTTTGTAATTGACCTAATGTTTGCTATTATAAATAATAAATCTAAACCAAGCTTTATATTTCCAGTCACAATTTTATAAGCTTTCTATCATAATGTTATTCTAGCGTGTGTTCAAATACTAAATACCCAGTGACGCGTGCAGTGCATTTCACCGCCGTCTGTCTACCTGTCTGTTTGTCTGTATGTCTACGTGTGTTTCTGTACGTATGTTTGTCAGCGTGTGAAATCAGGTGTGCTAATCTCTGTTCATTGCCTACCTTTGTGTTTGATTTGCTAAAGAGCGGTCGGTTTCATGTGGGAGATTTCACTGTTCTAAATAAGAAACAAGATAAAACCGATTTAGTCTTGTGTTAATAATTATGTCCATAATCTGTAGTTGAGTTTATTATATTATGATGATTGACCCTATCATATTTCCAGATCATCTGAGTGGGTTTGATTCTAAAACAATAATTTTGTAGTAATTTAATTCTTTTTCAATAATTAGGTATATTAATTATACACACAACAATTATAATATTATGTGTAATATTTCATTGAAATGTGGTTACAGCCGGATTTAAGCTAGTTAATTTGAGTGAGTTTCATAATAATTAAGGCTGCTCATTTGCTAATGATCACTTAACATACAGTCAACGAAGTTTAAAATGTTCAGGAAAGCGTTTAAAACATTTTGTATAAAATGTCCACTTTGTAGAACATTTAGATAACGCGTGATACGGAAAAAAGTAAATTAAAAAGATAGCGTGTAAGCCGCCCGCCAGCCGCCAGTGAAAGGGCTCGGCGCCCGCCCTATTATTTTAGCCAAATTTTACTCTCATTTTTAGTATGGAAACATAGAACTGTGTGGTTTAAGTCATGAGATAGGTAGGTCTGTATGTTCTACTTGACGATAATCATGATTGGTAGAAAAACAGCTGTTTTTCTATTCATTTTAATAAGCTTAGCAGCTGTCAAACTAATTAAAGTGAGAATATTGGTATGACTTAATAAAATCATTTTAATTCAGTTTTGGATAAGTATAAAAAAATATATATATATATAACGATAGGTACTTATAATTATATCGTATTATTTCAAGAATGTACAAATCACAAATAGGTACCAATTTAAATTATTAACCTTGTTCCAAATAAAAATAAAACTAAAGCCCAACTACGACAAAAAAGTCACCTAAAAGGGTATTTATTTCTTTTTATTTTCAAATTTTGGGGTCATAATATATTTTTGGAATGTTCTAATTAAGCCCTTTCATTTGATACCCATTATGGCATAATTGGAAAAAAAATGTTTTTTTTTGTTCATGACCATATTTCTTCTAGACGGCGCCATTATTTAATGTGACGTCACATAGCCTATAACCAGCGGACGATCAAGACGCTTCTAACGATACCTCATTTGTCAAATTATGATAAGGAGTTTAGAAGTTATGAGGTAACAGATAAACATACATACAGTCAATCATAACTCTCCTTTTTGCTTCGCCATAGTCGGGTAATAAAAGGAAAACGCTTTTCCATCAGTCATTTACTTCCGCTTGCTCTTTTGCATATTATACCGCTCGCTCCGAGCGCTCATCGCGTAGATTACACAGCTTCGGAGCTCATTTGCTGGTAATTGATGGCCGCTAATCTGATTCCTCCATAATTTATATGAGACAGGTGGTTCCATATCGTCATATAAGCCCTTTTAAATATGTTGGGGAAAAACGTAAAAACTGACATTATTCATGTGTTAGATTAACCAATTACGAATAAAATATTATTACGTCTTGCTAGTTTCAAACAGCATGTTATTAATAACAAATTCGATGAAATACATAGTTTTATCAAACTATAAATGATCATAGGGTAGATTGCCACTTCGTACTAAACGATTGGAAATTGCAAAATATTGAAAATAACACCTAACATCATACCTTGTGGACTGTACACTTACATTTTACTTCTTTGTAATAGTAAAGATATCTTTAACAGTGTAAAAACTATAATTATATAACTTACAAAACATCTTTCAAACCAAGCAACAAGTCTGCCTATCTCTAAGGACGCACACATTGCCTTAACGACGGATTAATATTCTTCAGCTGTCCCTACACGAATCTCCCTTAACTAAGGGGATGCTGGTATTAATTAATTTTAGAAGAATAGCCTCTTACTTCAGCGGTCTTATCTCTGAGAGGGTACGTAAAACTGTAGGAGGAATGTTGGGATATGGTATTATTATGTAGGTGAATTTGTTCACGAAATAGCTAATATTGTGTTGCTTGTTCGTATTTGTTCTTTGTTTTGTTCTTATCAGCATCTATCTTGTAGCTAAATGATCAGCAATACAACATAATATTTTGCTCACCCTGACCATTAGCTAGTTATTTGCGTCTTCTGATGGTTGGGAAAACATTTTTTTTTACTCGCCATCTTTTTTATTTAACCGATAATGATTTATTATGAAGAGTCAACTATCCGCCTATATTCAGAATGGAGCTGTTCGGTATATAAATTGTTACAAGCATCTCTCAGACTATGGTCCAGTCCCAGGGCTAACACATTGCATTTAAACTCCACAAGATCAACACTCCGCATACTGAGTGTTTAACTCATAACAATCTTCTCACAACTCATATTCCACAAACTATCTCAGAGCATAACTATTTATTAAGAAAACGCTATTATTATAGAAGTTCTGGAAGTTTCTGTGAACTCTTGAGCTCTAGTAAGGTCGACGCGAAAACTTTGAGGAATCTTTTTGCACTTTTCTTGAACGGTGACTGTTATTGGAAGTGATTCTTTTTAGTCTTTTTTGGTCATTAAAAATCTCATTAGGTTATAATAACTGTTTTAATTTTGGTCATTCAATTAAAACATTCTAATATTATAAAATAAATAAATAATATAAAATGTTGTGATGGCCCTATGGTTAAGACCTCGCCTCTTAAGCACGAGGTTGTGGGTTCAAATTCGAGCATGTACATTTGTGAATTGAAAAATTTATATGCACTTTCAAAGATTAAATATTGTACATCACTGACGATGAAGGAAAACATCGCGTGGAAACCCGGAGTTATAAGTCTGAATTCACCAACCCGTCTTGAGCAAGCGTGGTGATCAACCCGTCTTAAGCAAGCGTGGTGATCAACCCGTCTTAAGCAAGCGTGGTGATCAACCCGTCTTGAGCAAGCGTGGTGATCAACCCGTCTTAAGCAAGCGTGGTGATCAACCCGTCTTGAGCAAGCGTGGTGATCAACCCGTCTTGAGCAAGAGTGGTGATCAACCCGTCTTGAGCAAGCGTGGTGATCAACCCGTCTTGAGCAAGCGTGGTGATCAACCCGTCTTAAGCAAGCGTGGTGATCAACCCGTCTTGAGCAAGAGTGGTGATCAACCCGTCTTGAGCAAGCATGGTGATCAACCCGTCTTAAGCAAGCGTGGTGATCAACCCGTCTTGAGCAAGCGTGGTGATCAACCCGTCTTGAGCAAGAGTGGTGATCAACCCGTCTTGAGCAAGCGTGGTGATCAACCCGTCTTAAGCAAGCGTGGTGATCAACCCGTCTTAAGCAAGCGTGGTGATCAACCCGTCTTGAGCAAGAGTGGTGATCAACCCGTCTTGAGCAAGCGTGGTGATCAACCCGTCTTAAGCAAGCGTGGTGATCAACCCGTCTTAAGCAAGCGTGGTGATCAACCCGTCTTGAGCAAGCATGGTGATCAACCCGTCTTGAGCGAGCGTGGTATTCAACCCGTGTTGAGTAAGCGTGGTGATCAACCGTCTTGAGCGAGCGTGGTATTCAACCCGTGTTGAGTAAGCGTGGTGATCAACCGTCTTGAGCGAGCGTGGTATTCAACCCGTGTTGAGTAAGCGTGGTGATCAACCGTCTTGAGCGAGCGTGGTATTCAACCCGTGTTGAGTAAGCGTGGTGATCAACCGTCTTGAGCGAGCGTGGTGATCAACCCGTCTTGAGCAAGAGTGGTGATCAACCCGTCTTGAGCAAGCGTGGTGATCAACCCGTCTTAAGCAAGCGTGGTGATCAACCCGTCTTAAGCAAGCGTGGTGATCAACCCGTCTTGAGCAAGCATGGTGATCAACCCGTCTTGAGCAAGCATGGTGATCAACCCGTCTTGAGCAAGCATGGTGATCAACCCGTCTTAAGCAAGCGTGGTGATCAACCCGTCTTAAGCAAGCATGGTGATCAACCCGTCTTGAGCAAGCATGGTGATCAACCCGTCTTAAGCAAGCGTGGTGATCAACCCGTCTTAAGCAAGCGTGGTGATCAACCCGTCTTGAGCAAGCATGGTGATCAACCCGTCTTGAGCAAGCATGGTGATCAACCCGTCTTAAGCAAGCGTGGTGATCAACCCGTCTTGAGCAAGAGTGGTGATCAACCCGTCTTGAGCAAGCGTGGTGATCAACCGTCTTGAGCGAGCGTGGTATTCAACCCGTGTTGAGTAAGCGTGGTGATCAACCGTCTTGAGCGAGCGTGGTATTCAACCCGTGTTGAGTAAGCGTGGTGATCAACCGTCTTGAGCGAGCGTGGTATTCAACCCGTGTTGAGTAAGCGTGGTGATCAACCGTCTTGAGCGAGCGTGGTATTCAACCCGTGTTGAGTAAGCGTGGTGATCAACCGTCTTGAGCGAGCGTGGTATTCAACCCGTGTTGAGTAAGCGTGGTGATTAATGCTCATGCCTTAACTGTATGAGAAAAGGCCTTTGTCCTATAATGGGACATTAATATTCTGGTATCATTAATATGTATTATGTCTGATTAACTTGATAGTTATAATATTTGAAAATAGCACCGCGTCGAATCCCATCGCCATTTCGTTTTCGCTTAGCGTTCTTTGGACTTTTTTTCTTTTGCTCGGCTTCTAAGGGTCGTAGCGTGATGTTATATAGCCTATAACCTTCCTCAAGAATTGGGCTATCCAATGCAAAAAAAAAATCTCAAATCCGACCGGCGCAACTACCTTTTTTTTCCCCGGAGATTACCCCTATGCACAAACTTACAAACAAACAAATTGTACCTCTTTATAATAGTAGTATAGACAGGTACTTCCATAATAAGCTCTTAATCAAAAACTGTAATTAGTACCTACACGTTAAAAATCAGGAAAATTAACGTTAAAATTTTACTGGCTCTCTGGCTGAAAATCAAACTCATTTTCGTAATTTGAGTGAAAATATTTAATTTTGAAACGTTATCGGTATATAGTACTTTATGACATTAATAATATTTTATAACGGGCTTGAAACTGATTAAGTACATACCATACTTCATCATAACTACAGCAGGTAAATTAATTTACTCCCGTACTGCGCTCCTACTGACCAGCTTGCGCCATAAGTCACTGTCCATTGATGGATTACTGGCTTTATTGATTGGCTTGCGGTAATGTAAGATGCAGTTTAATAAAATAAAATAAAAATGCTTATTTTAACCAACAAACTAAACACAAAACGGGACGCTTAAAAAACGCGTCTTTTAGGTATTGCTAAGGAACAATCCAGAAAGCTTTTCTTGTAAATTCTTCTGAACAAATAAGAAATAATCTCCTGTACTTAGCTTTGATGACAAGGTCAGTCAGACATTAGGAAACCACCATTCTGCAAACGCAAACAGAAGTTAGAAGAAATCAAAGTCGAATGCACCGTAATGATAATGATGCCACTGCGTCCTGTCATCCTGATTGTTTAAATTGTAACCCTGCGTAAAAACCCTTCTTCAAACCTGATCTGTTCAGTGACAGCTCACGTTACCTGAAACAACCAAAAATATTTGCTATAATAACCACGCCAATACAAACTGAAAGCAAAAGTTATTTCACTCTCACATAACATCCCTATAGAAAATAAACAATGGTTCTTATAACAGCTATCATGGCTGCTTCGGCGTATTCCCTTGCCGGTGATTCGCGCACGAAAGGTAAAAATACTCGAATAAATAACCCTGTATTGATGTTAGATTTATTCGGCAGTCCACGATTGCTTGCACAAGTCAATATCCACTGATGCTGGAAATATCTTGTATATTCGTTCAGTATTTTCGGTTTTGACACAGATTAAGTGAGTGATTTCGCTTTTTTCTTTTGAGTAAGTCACAAAGGTAAGTACTAGATTTATATGCGAAGGTAGTCTTAGATAAAGTGTGTTGGTTTTTACCCTGGAGATTTCTGAGGCAAAAAAGTGGTCTATAAAGAATAATGTTATTTACGAGTTCGGTACAAAAGATGATTTATTGTCAAGAAGAGATGTTCTTATCGAGAATGTAAGAATATAAATTGCCTTTAAGGTTGGATAGCAACACAGTTTCTTGTATAACTTATTTTATATCTTTCTCTTCTTCATTTTAAGTGAAATTGTTTGGTAGATTTTATCGCTTTCACTTGAATTTTTCACCCAACTTTATGACTAAAACAATTTTTAATTACAGCTATCCCCACAAATCTTCTCTGGGCAAAATTTTCTGCTCGGTTCGGTTGGTGGTAGGGCTTGTTCTAAGTCCGCCTGGCTAGCTACCACCATGGTATTGTCTTATTTTCCATAAAATAATTTGTACTATTATTGTTTTCCATAATCGTCCCCCTCATAATATTTACTTGCACTATTATTATTAAACTAATAACGCTTGTCATAATATATCAACTTATTAGTCATAACTTTAATTTTCCATAAAATAAGTTTCCATAATAACATCATTAGTTTCGATAAGTAACACATTACATAATCGATACTTGACATAAGAAACATTTAATATAATTTACAAACTTTTATTGTTTTGTACAAAAAATGTCATTAAGGCATTTGGTCTGTAATCAAATAAGAAATATGTAAACAAAATAAGTGATAGACATAATTTTAATAAAGATAAAATAAATCAACCATTTTTCAGACTATCTAAAGTACATAGGTACATGTTTTATGGGGTACTGTGTTAAATGTTACAACAGAATACCTTGCGATATATTAGAATTAAATGAAAGAAAATTTAAAACTCATATAAACAATACACTTTGCTGCAAAGAAGCATATTACAAATTAGAGGATTATATCCAAGATAAAAATGCTTGGAAACATGCTGGTCCTGCTCCATAGGACAATTTAGAATCTAGACAAAATCTAACTGATTGCTAATTTAATTGTATAATATATATATATATATTTTTTTTTAAATATTTATTTTATTTTCTGTGATTACTTGAACTCACACACTGAGTTATTAGTACCTATTACTTGTAAAAATGTTTGGAATATCGTATAATTTTACAATGTTTGTAAATATGTGAGAACCATGCATCTATCACATGATTAATTTATCTGTCATTCCTTAATTTTTCATTATTTTTACCTAACGTGGTATAGTAATCTTATTCTAAGTGCATCGTCTTCACATATAATTATATAATTGATGTATACAAGATATTGTGAAAACATTTTAAAAGAGTAACGGTGGAGTTTCTTGCCCATTCTTCTCCATACGAAAACTACCTTTTGGAAGGGGCAACTAGAATGAATTTTATTTTTCTGTAAATGTTGACGTTCAAAAGTGCTTTTTTTGTGCCTAAATGAAATAAATTATTTGACTTTGAAATGATTTATTACAGCAAATAATCTTTAGACCATAAACAGTTTGTCAAATTAAAAAAGGCTAGGTTAGGTTAGGTTAGAACTGTGACCACACAACGACAACTAGATTTCCTCTTTTGCAAAGCACGACTAATGTTAATAAGGACTGATTATTTATGTCAGACTTATTTTGTTTTACCCACATACTATACTACGTATTAACTGTGAATTATTCATTTTAACTTGATCATAACATCAAAATTGCAGGCGCTTGTACTGAACTAGCATTATTGTGCTAGTGTGGGCAAATTAATATTATGGTGAATAAATGTTATGAAAAACGACATTATTGAAAATAAAAAAATTGCAAATAAATTTTTAATTTCAAATTATTATGACACTTGATCAATTATGTATGACCAATGAAATTAGTGAAAATGATTTTATGTAATTTCACGATTATGGCAACTGAAGCGTTATGTCTAATGAAATTATGGCAAATACAAGTATGGTACCTATATAAAATGATTGCATTTAAAATTATGGCAAATATTAGTAAACCTACTACCATCTTGTCTAAGTCTGTCACAATAACAACAATGTTATCAGCATTGTTGTGTTTTCGGCAGTTAGAGGTAAGATAGCCAGTTTCTCTGTGGTTGAGGATTCCGGGTATAGCTCGCTTCCACCTTCGGCCTGATCATCACTTACCATCAGGTGAAATGCAGGCCAAGAGCAAACCCGTTGTGGATTTAAAAAAACATATTCCAACAACACTTAACAACAAACAACAGCTTTCCATCTACACTCCACAATAAAAACAAAATTTCTCCCGATACAATTGTCACAGTTTTTTTACTGTTCCGAAAAATAACAGTTACTGTGAAAAGTTCTGTGCAATAAAGCTTTAGTGGAATCAATTTTAATATCAGGAGCAATTTCTGTTCTGATGGAAATGGGCTATTAATTTCGTCTATGTCGTTAGCCGTACGAATTCAACTTGTTAGGGCTTGTTGTGGACCAAGTTGGGAACGGTTTACGATTGGCTCGTAAATAGCACGCGCGCATTTACAGGGTATTTTGTCGTAAGAAGCTTGTGAGTTTTATTCGTGTTATGCTCCGCTATTGTGTTTTGATAACCCATTTGTCAGCTAGAAGTAAAATTGAGTTGGTAGAAGGGAATTTGGTTAAACATTGTGTGGTTTTAGTCATTTTAAGGTCACACGTATCAGACTAAGTATGTATAACATTCTAGAAGGGAACAATCTTATATGTCTTTTACTATATTATTCTGTCAGACGTGAGATTTTTCGAAGTTAAGAATAACGTTTTGGTTTACAAAATGTGTCTTCTCATATACCTATCATCGTAGACCCGTGAGCACATATATATTCTAGAAGAAAATGTTAATTTATACGAGTATTTTATACATCGCTGTTCTGTCCCTCTCATACCATACGCTTACGAATGAGGCCCATACTTACAAATGGGCATAAATTGTGCTCGTTCATTAGATACATGGAAAAACGACTCTTTGACCCTGGCATGTAATTGCAGACCGACTAAATGCCGGAGCAATGTATGTATGTACGCTTTTCATTGCGGTTTCTAGTGCTGCCATACATATTTGTGAAAAACTCTTCTGAAAACCACCTTCCTAATGTTATTTACATTTATGCTTTATATTAAAATACAGCCTATATAGAACGTGATCAATTAATCTTAAAAAAAATAAAATTGTGCTAAATTGCTCTTTAAAAGAGTTGTCAAAGCTCTCTCTCATAATTAAAATGTACGTAAAATATTTATACACCTATTAAAAACAAAAGTAATGCCCACACATTGTCCCGTTTTATGTCAACCGTAATAAAATGGCACAACAAAAAAATAATAGGAATTACAATGTAAAAAATGTATGCCTATAAATCTACCAAAACAGGAGAATGCTAAAAAATGGCAACCCCGGGGATACCGCGTTTCTACTATTATTGTTTGATATTCAAATGCGCTGTTCATTCAAAGGGTTTTATTTATTAATTGCACTCCCTTTGAGAGCGCGTTACATTTTTCACATGTGGATCGAATAGGCTTTTAGCAGTTGAAGGCTTGGTATTCTTATACTGATTGCTCGACTCGTACATATCCTGTAGAATTTATTGAAAAGTTCACTTCGTGGTCATGCTATTCATATGGACTGTAAACTAAGAAAGTATTGTAATTTACACTTATTATGCTACCGATGTAATCAACTAGGCATTGCAAGCGTGACTGCTGAGCTACCTGGGGTCGAACCTATGACCCTATCATATAACGCAATTGTTATTGAGTTTTTCCAATAATACATGACGCATAAATATAACTAGTTTACGACGTGACCCATGCTCTTCAGTAGACATTTACAAATTGATACGAAATATTCCCGAACATTAAATCACAGACGTGTGAAACATTAAACTGTTGTGCCCCGATATCGCGTGTATCCACTCGCAGCACCGGAACAACAATGACATATTAATTATACAGGCTTATTGTGAACAGCACGGGCAGGCGAACACTCTCAACCTACCTTCGTTTTACAGAGAGTTAACAGTTTGTAATCGAAATGAATTGAAAGATAAGTACTTAATTGTACTTAATTCTGAAGCCAAAGACACAGTGTTACGAAAACAATGCTGGCTGGAAAGGAATGGCTGCTGTGAAACAGACAAAATATAACTCTTTTAGGTATTGAAGTACCAAACTACTTTCCATTACACGAACTGCAAACATGTATCAATTTCCTCTTTGATTTTTCATTGAGTCCATATTCCGTGATAGATCATGTTTTCAAATCTTCCATCTCAAAATCACTTTTATCTTCATAATCTAAAGTCGAAAGAGCTCGGAATAAAAAGGTCGATTCTGTGAGCCACATTTGTCATAGCTGTCACTGTAGAAGATTAATGTCCTCACTGTGGCTATGTTAAGCTAGTTTTAATATTTATACTCTGGCATTCATGAATTCTGAGAACATCATCCATTTTAGGTTAGTGACCTGGTTCTAGGTTCACAATGGACGCAACCTCTAGCTACTTCTGGCTTTTAAGTGTTTTATTAATAAGTACAAAATTTGGGCTCCTTATTTGTAATTTATCTGAAATTCTTTGAACCAAATTCGTTTCTGACTGAAAATCGAGCAAAGTGTTTGACTACCTCATTTTTGTCGGATTATGACTCTAGCTGTAATGAGCTTGAATTAGCGATTAAAGTTTTCATAGAACCAGAGTAATAAACTTTTAAGACACTTTTAAAACATTTATGACACAATGCACAGTTATTAATCACAACCTATAAACTGTGCGTTGTGTATCACTGTGATTAGAAACCAATTTTTACTGTAGTTAGAAAATTGTGCTTCTTATTATATAAATGAATCTTCGTCATTTTATAAAAGCACAATATGACACCTACAAAGGCAACAAACAAGATATATTATATAGACACACATGTTCAATCACAGTCCCGTTATCTAAGTCCATCTAAAACATAAACCATATTGGCACGGTACAAAGTTCTACGAATCATAAAAACTTAATATGCTATCTCACGTAGTTTCAAGTCACATGAAAACATACGATATCTTGGCAAAACGTAGCTTGTAGCCAGCTGCACACCTGCACAGAACGCGAACAAACCGAGCCGTGTGCCGCTGTGATTAATAAGCGTACGGCCTATGATGGGGTCCAAGGGAGACGAAGTAGCGGAGAGAACACATTCAAGAAAGTTACTGAGGCACTTTGGACACTATGCGTTTAAGAGTATATGACGTGAAAAGTGTAAGTTGGTAAAGGTAGTTTCTAATTCTATAACATAACATTCCTAACAGCCATAACAATAGCAATGTACCAGTGACAGGAAAGCTTCACATTTAAATAATCTCTTTTTTTTTTTGTAAAACCAAGTTTTCCTGCCACAAGTATGATTGAAATATAATGTTCTGAGCTTGTTTATTAATTATTTAAGTACCAAAATAATTTATAATTCATCCCCACGTAGTTCATCATCTGGAAACTTTGGCTGCTCATTTATTCATGGATTTATAAGTTAGGCTTTGAAGCCACAAGTTTTCGGGACTAGAAGCCTGGCTTACTTCAAGATAAAGTATTTTGGAAGTAGGCACACTTGGTTAATAATAATAATTAAATTAATCGTTAGTAACTCGTTGACTTACACTTTTAAGCCACCTTATTAATAAAGCCGGATTTTATCCCAAACTTAAGCCGTGAAAAGTGTATGCTAAATAAAACTGAAGTTAATACTACTGAAGTGTACTTGGGGTTTGTTAAAAAGGGTTAAGGTTTGTAACAAATTGCATTAATAGTAATGGCGAAGCCTTTTACACTAACCGATTATATTTACATACATCACATTGTTTGCGAAAACTGAAAACTAAAAATAATATTTTTCAAACCGAAAGGTGTTCAATGTTCTCTTCCCTCCCTCCGCTCGTGCCTAGCGCCCTCTACCGTGGGAATACGTCCGTCGACACGAGATTTATCCCATCAGGTGGAGCCGTCCACTAATTACACTCACGCACCGTTCACATCTTCAAACAAATCATGAGCAATCGCACAGTTTTCGCTTTAATTGTACCTCTGAATCGTAGTTTTGTGCGTCTATTTACTAGAATATAACCGCCTGTATTTAACCTAAATCTATTTCAGTTTGAAATGTTTTGAAGCAGTAAAACGTTATTCAAACTAACCGTTTTATCAAACATTCGCTCCTGATTGTCTGTTCATACATTGTTGATTGTGTGATATATAAAAATAAATAAATCAAATAATACTAGTACTGTAGTTCTACGAACAGTAGACCTCGCGAACACAAACTTTTTTGCAATAATTAATTTACCACTAAAGTTATTTAAAACGGGATAATTACTTACCATAATTTTTGTTTTTAAAAACATGGTAAATATCCCGTTTCAAATAACTTTAGTAGTGAAAATAACCATGTCAGTTTAAAATCCTATAATTAATATACCTATCCAACTTAAAAAAAAACCGAATGCCGCTGTAGGTTACTAAAAAGCATATAATTAAGACAAGACAGAAATACAGTTATACAGAAATACACTAACCCATAACTAACCAACTACTATCTGTTAAACACGGAAGCTACTTTACACCTAACAAAACTAAGTCACACAATGTTCGACAGAACCTTACCATTTGAAGAGCGACGAACGCCATTTTGTGACCTTATTGTTATAGAAAATTCTGAAAATTAATTTCAAAATTCTCTAGTTTTGTGATGAGATGGTAGTCCCGGGTGCTCCATCAATCCCTACCTAGTAGTTAAAGGGCCGATTCCATTGGTAGAAACCTAAAAGTGAGCAATTTACTGCATTTTGAGGAGATATTTTGTTCATCACACCGAAGATCCTCATCAGATCTTCACCAATTTTAATGAGACCAACTTAAAGTTTGACGTTCGAAAAGTGCTGATTCTCAGCCTAGTTTGAATAAATGACTTTTGAATTTTGAATTTTGAATTTTTTGTTACTACTTTTCAAATAAAAAACCGGCCAAGTGAGTGTCGGACCACGCACAATGAAGGGTTCCGTAGTTTGAGCACGCCACTATTGCGGCGATAAGTCCCTTTGCGGAGTGGCTAGAAAGGCGCCACGGCGTCCTTACCTTCCGCCTGACGCAGGTCCTCACCGGACACGGTTGTTTCGGGAGGTTCCTGTTCCGTATAAGGCGGGAGGAAACGCCCGGGTGTCATCACTGCGTGGATCGCTCGGAGGACACGGTGGAGCATATTATGTTGGAGGTCTGGCCGGCTTGGGTAGAGCAATGCCGTGTCCTCGTGGAGGCGATCGGTGGCGGTGATCTCTCGCGTCCAGCCCTGTTCCAGGCATGGTACGGAGCGAGAGGGCATGGGAGGCTGTCACCTCCTTCTGCGAAGCAGTAATGCTCGCGAAGGAGGAGGCGGAACGCGTGAGGGAGAGGCAAACTTCGCGCTCTCACGCCCCTAGCCGCCGCAGGAGACGCCCTGGGCGTCGGGAATCGCAGGCCGATTCCCGGCCACCGTAGGCGCGGGCTTGCGGACGGTGAGTAACGGGTAGCTCGCTGTCCGATAAGGACCAGGCCCGGGTCGACAGCGCGTTGTGTTCCACGCACGCCTCAAAGAGATGTCAGCAGAACCGAAGGTATCCGTTAGGACCGATGCCTGCCGGGGTTGCGGGAAAGTCCGAAAGGGATACCGTGGCCCCTGGCAACGTACAGGCAGTTGAAGGAACACGGGTGGGTTTTAGTCCGTAAGAGTCTGACACGCCCTCCCGCTCCGCCCAGAGCGAGAGATGTTATTTGATAACTTCCCACACAAAAAAAAATATGGGTTCCGTGGTTGGGATGAATTTATCGCAAGAATAAACTTAACTTTGTAGTTAAAAAACATGTTATCCCATACGAAATGTATGAGAGAACATGTTTTTGCAACCGCAAATGTAGTTGGTCAATTATTACTCGTTAACTTGTAAAGCCTACTTAGCTGTGATAGTTTTCTTTTTAATTTCGTTATATATACTACTGCCGTGATTTTTTTCACATATCCACCATTTAACTGGCAGGGGGGGACGCTAGACTCTAACAAAAAATTGCACTTTAAAGCTTAATATTTCGCTAACCGACACCTGAATCCTAAAATGGTTTTCACAAACACACAATATTGAACGCCCTTTCCAACGACACCCCACACCATGGGACAGATGAGAAAAAAAACCATCCCCACTTTACGTGTAGGGGAGGTACCTACCATAAAAAAGTTTTTTTTAATGATTTTATTTTACCACTTTGTCAGCGTGATTAATATGTATACCCATGCCAAATAACAGAATTCTAGTATAAAGAGTCTCTGAGCTAAGCCGCGGAAAGACGGACAGACAGACAGACAGACGGACATGGCAAAACTATAAGGGTTCCTTGTTTACTACGGAATCCTATAAAGTACCATCGAAATCCGATCTCATAAGGCGAAGATATCCAGTAGCCCCCTTTATGCCCTTTTTGAAATAATAAAAATAAAAAAACCATTGAAATATCCCCGACGACATAAATAATCTATAAAGCTGTAAGCTGTTTATCAAGTTTCATCCAGATCGGTTGTAAAATACGACTTGTAGAGGAGTACCAATAAACTGACACACGAAAGCAAATTTTGCCAGACATGAAGCAGAGACTTCGCTCGCTCGATCAATAAATTATTTGTAACGTATTACTCTGCGTTTCCCACCATCACTAGGAATAATGTATCATAGGTATATTGGAAAAGTATGAGGGAAAACTTTGCTCCGCAGGAAAACATAGGTTTAAAAAAAAAATACGACTGCTCTGCCTGCCCTGAACTAAAAAGTAAAAAAAATGTTATTAAGTTAATCTGCATATACAAAGCGAAAGGTCACTCATTTACTCGCTGACTAAATAGATAAATACAATTGTCATTGGTGCCGTTTGATTTCCCGTTCGATATTTAAAAAATCTTTCATGGATACACGGATTATCTATCACTTGACACTTGAAGGTAACTTACTTAGATACGACTGTTTCGTGGAAATCGTACAAGTTAGCTCCAGTAATAGACAGGTAGCCGGCAGCTCTAGTTGTTGTATCCCTCAGAGGCTGATGCCTCGTAATCACTCGGTCGGTGCCGACGGCTCCCGAAGGTATTCTGATTCGAGAGTAGTCTTATTTTGATGTTGCAAACAATAAAAGGTAGGAAGTTTTTTTTTTTCGTTTTATTTGATTTAAGACGTTACTTGGGTAACAAGTAACTTTTAACTTTAGCATAATCAGCGTACAACCTTCTCTTTGTAAGAGGGGGTTTTAAATTAGTCAGAATCTAATGTTTGGATTCTAAATGAAGATTGATTGTTGCTTTTCCTATTCATAATAGTTGATAACGATAAAAAAAAAGTTATGCTAAGTACTGAATTTGTAAAAAAAACAGAATGTTAACTTTAACCTCCATCGGTCAAAACGTAAAAAATATTTCGATAAAATTGAAATGAAACAATACAATTTGCAGCACATTCACATCCGATCCGAAAGGCTAGTGTTATTTAAAGGCTGAATGCTCAGTTGGGATTAAAGCATCCATCAATTGAACAGAATAAAATAAAAATATATTGACAGTATCATTACTACGGATGTGTTTCATGATTATTTCAGATAGCGAATCGTTTTGAATGATCAGTTTGTAGCATGGTCAGGTTTTTTGTTGATTTTGGGAGTGCTGCTTTCTCCTTCTTTTGTGATTATAGCAACTTCTTTTGTGATTATAGCAACTTCTTTTTTGACCCATCATTGCAGCTGTAATTCATGAAACTTATTAACATTTACTTAGCCAAGGCTAGTCTGTGACTCACCAAAACAAATGCCAACACAACTTCTCTCCTAATTTCAAGACACCTAAAATTAACGCTGTCATTAGAAATTACCTTGCCAACTTCAGTACGAAAACAAGAAGGTAACACGCCACGACTCTAACTATAGTCGTGTAAATTAACGCTTCCCTGACTCCGCCTCAGTTGCCTACAGCCAACTAGTATAAAGATATACACCCAACAGTTCTATTCTATGAATATTTTACTACGGAAGGTAAATTCTCGGAGGTAATGTAAGGCTGGAATTAAAATTTTGCTGTTGGCGTTGCAGTGTTAATGTTGAATGTATTCGGGCCTATAATTACTCTAGAAAAACTTGATGGATTATGTTGAAACGGGATTGTAGAGTATCAAATGCTGATTGATATTTTTTGTTTTAGTTATTGAATTAAGGAGGAACCAAAAATTGTTGATTTGCTTTAAAATGAGGCTACGTTTGTAATTCAACGGTTTTTTTTTAAGTTAAGTAATTCTGATAAAAATAAAGGACGGAACACACAATCCATCGAACAAATAAAAATCTGGAAACACAAAGAAATAATTTTCCCTTTTATTATTCACCGCCCTATTTCTATAATAACAAATAAAAATTCCATTCTTTTCATATTGACTCCAGCAAATGGGAATAAAGCCACGTTCCCAATCACAACGCGCCGATGGGAAAAGTCGATGACTTCCTTATTTCCCAACATCCCTTTAACTAAACGGCTTTTAATCCCGCGAATCAGTATTCTAAACCTAACCCTGAGTTGGGGGCCGCCATATTGAAATGCAAATTTTTCCAAATATTTAAATGGAATGTAGGGTGGGAGTATTAATCGGTGCGACATATTTTATTAATCCTGTGATGTATTTATAGGTTCAAAGGTTTTTTAAATTAATTGGTATTTGAATATATCTAATATAGGCTTTGTTGAAGTGGCAATTAGGATTATCTTATACATATGTAATCATTTATTATAAATATATATAATTTCAAAGTAACACTTTCACTTTACGCGATATTGTGTTAAACCACAAGTTTTTATTCAAGCAGCGTTTATACATATTTTAAAATATATGCATTAAGTTATATTGGCAGATTTCCATTTAAAGCAAGCAAAACGTTATCAAATGGTTATTACTTAATCACACAACTAGTGAACTAGTACAGAATGTATAACTATATAATATCCAAATCCCTTTGCTCATCTCAATGCATAATTGCGCTCAATTTCCCTCCTCAGCGGAGGGCGTAATGAACCAAATGAAGCTTTATTAAATTGATATCCGCACTAACTATTCGCTGTATAACTTGCACTTCACTATTACGAACCAGCCGATTGCACCGGTAGCAGTTGACAGACGGTTAACGTTTACTTAATCTACGGTTTAATTGATAAAAGGTTAACTCTATGTTAACTGACGAAAAGTGGGTGTACTATAGTTACACCTCTGCCTAACCCTTCAGGGAATACAGGCGCGATGTTGTGTTGTATGTATAGCTTATGTTTGTAATATTACACATAATGTACAATGTTGATAGGATTAGAATTAACAAAAAAACATTAATGGACTAACTCATTTTTTAAATGTTTAACTTGATATCCACTGTATTTAATAACTCTTTTCTAAAAACCGTTAAGTTTATTTATACAATCGGCTTCCATTCTAACGTTTTTATTCAAACAAATTGTTATTCTTTGTAAACCCATTTTACTTTTTAATATTTCAGAAGTTGATCGTTACAAAACAATCGTGCTCTGTGTTTGTGATTGCTAAAAATAGAAAACGGTAAACCTCTCCACATTGTTAGCTTTAACGATTCAAACTTTTAATGGTCTGTTTAAATCACAGTTTTATACAAATTACATTAGAATTATATTTTCTGTGAATACGCTCTCTTTGTGCAAGAAAGTTTACATAAGGTGAAATTAAAAATATAATTGAAAAAACATCGGAGTACTTTCCTTTAGTATCAATTTCAGTTTTATTTAAGCCTAAACTTCTTTTAGTCATTAAAATGCTTATTTTGCTAGCTCATTCAGTTTTTTAACAATACTGACACCTCTATAACTTAAATAAAATCTATAGGCATGTTGCAAGCCCTACAAATATTAACCTTCTCGTGGCGTTCTTAAAGCTAGCTTCACCAAGAAATTGTAAACAAAAGCTAAACGCCCGTTCAAATGGGAGCGTCGACAGCTACTGGACAGACTGTAGCGCCACTAATTACCTCAGTTAGTGGAACAAAGGAGTGTCTCCACTATATTCTCTTCGTTTAAACTACTTTGACAACCTATAGACACCTAGTAGTGAATATTTAGATGTTGTGTTAAGATATTTTGGTATGTTTTAAAAAAGTTTGTGTGAAATCAATAAAAGGTTTTCAGCTTATTTACTTATTAAAAACCAACCAAGTTCGTGTCGGATCACGCACAATGAAGGGTTCCGTAGATGGGATGAATTTATCCCAAGAACAAACTTAACAGTGTAGTTGAAAAACGAAAAATGCTTTTTTCAACTGCAAATGTAAGTTGGTCAATTATTACTCGTTAAATTGTAGAGCCTTGAATTTTTTCACATATCCAGAACCAACTATTTAGCTGGCAGGGGGGACATTAGACTCTTACAAAAATTTGCATTTTAAAGGTTAATATTCAAACTTCCGATTTAAAAATACAATACTTTCATTCTCCCGTCAAAACAAAAGGTGTTCGTAATCCGTCATTCTGTATACAAGTATATATACATAATGTATATTTTTGTGTCGGTACTTGTCACAATCCGGATTCAATCTCAATTCGATTGTCTCCAAACACAATGCGGATTAAACTAGGCGCTTTTTCTGTTTTTTTGTTATGTATTGTCAGATTTGGCCTTCCTGCTTGTTTTTTGATGGGGATTTTTATGGCAGGATGAAAATATAACAGATGGAAAACCTGTTGGAATGGGCTGCAGTACTGAGTGACGCGGTGGTCGTGGAGCTCTGATGACCATCACAATACAAACGGAAGACGCTACTAGTGTTGATTTTTCATAATGTTAGTATGAAATTAATACAATATTTTTTAGGCTTTGATGTTCCGGAGATTTCGCTATAAGTGAGTTAGTGGGATTGTGCGCTATGTGTATTGTTTATAAATTGGATTGTGATTTCTCATTCAATGAAGTTTTACGTTAACATATCAATGATCAATCCAGCGCTTTCTTCATTCGGTTTCAAATGTAATCACACCGATATTCAAACACTTACGTGTCCTATATCTGAATATCGACATTACTACAACATACTCAATTCCAATCCTTCCGCATCATTTCAACAGCTCGATCTCAATCGATCGCAAGTCGCAGCAATACATATGGTAATACCCGGCGTCGCTTACATCGCATTTGTTACGTAAATCGATGATATTCCGAGCGATCTCTTTGAAGAGCAGTCTCGTCTCCCTTTGTGGTGCAGCCTTTGAGCGAAGAATTTTTGTTGTAATGCATTTGGAATGCGACTGGCAGGATGTAAAGTTAAAAATGAAGTTGCGGTATTTTCTTTAAGGCCTTTAAAAGGATAGTTTGTGTGTGGGTTTATTCGCTAGGCGTTTAATGTATCAAACGATATTGGTGAGTTGGTATTTATTTGTGAGAGTTTTATTAGTTTTATGTAATAGGGTTAGTATTGGTACCTACAGCGTATTGACTAGATGTTTCCACTGAAAAAGAACAGGGCAAAACAAGAATGTATTAAATAGACTAATTATACAATATTGATTGTTAAACTCATTTGATTTACTCGCGAGACTAATTACGGGATTAATGTACACTGGGCTGCAAAGAAAGCAAGTCGGTAACAAAAACCTCAATAACTTCCAAAGTATTGGAGCTAGCTTAATGAAATAAAGACTAAATTAAAGTTTATTTCATCACAAATGTTGTAAGAAGTAAAACCTTTTTATTTCTGTTTGGTGTTAAGAACAAAAAATAAAGACGATTTTTTAAATTTGAACAACTTTGAAATCATTTATTTTACTTTTGATTATGTTTATAAATATGGCATTTCTTGTGCGGAAATTCATTATTCTGATCAAATTTAATAAAAAATATGCCACTAACCCCTAAAGAATTCTGACAAATTCAGACGGGCGCAGTAGCGTTATATAGCTAGAACTGTTGGTGCGTCGCTATCAACCGTTCAAAGAGTGCTCCAGCGATTTGAAGAGACTGGATCCAATATTTGCAGACCAGAAACAGGCCGAACAAGGAGCACAACAGAGTGTGAGGATCGATATATGGTGTCAACAATGTTGAGAAATCGATTTTATACGGCTGTTGAAGTCAAAAATCACCTTCTACGTGGTGGAGGGAGCAATCCGAGCACGGGTGTACATGTCGACGCCTCACTGTAGAGAGGCGTCTTGCTGAAGCAAACTTGAAGCATTTAGCTCTGCTAATGGTGCAAAACTCGAAAGGCAGTATCGAAATTCAATGCTGAGTTACGCTAGAGAACACATGAATTGGATTCTGGATGAATGGTCAAGAGTTATGTTTTCAGACGAGTCGAGGTTCATGCTATATACGTACAATGGAAGGCAAAGAGTCTACCAAACACCATACACGCTATAAACAAGCTTGCTTGACGAGAAAGTGCTATACGACGGAGGCTCCATACACATGGGCTGGAATTTCTTCCGAAAGTCACACTGTGCTAATGGTGCAGCTTAGCAAATGGCACTTTAATAGCAGAATAATAAGTAAATGAAATCTTAAATGAGTATGTTGGTCCATTTTTGGTAAACATGGGCGAGAATGCCATCTTTATGCAAGATATCGATCGTCCCCATACAGCTCGGATGGTATTCGACTACTTTGAAGATGTCACTATCACACGCATAGAGTGGCCAGAACGCAGCCCAGACTTGAACCCCATCGAGCTTGCCTGAGAAGAACTGGGATGACGTGGACGCCAGCGAAATTCGTCTCCAATCATGCTTCGTGAACTGAAAGAACCACTCAAAGAGGAATGGGAGAATATTCCTCAGCATCGGATCAGAAATCTGGTAGAAAGCATGCCAAACATATAACAGCTGTATTAACAGCTCGTGGTGGCAATACAAAATACAATGTGTAAAATTTGCATATTTGATACCGTAGCACATTTTTCGAAATCTAGTGAAATTTGTTCAAGGTCAAACTCAAAGCATTTATTTAAATTAAACCATTCACAGGCACTTTTGAATTGTGAAATAGTCGGTCAGTTAGTCAGAAAGTTGAAGCTAGTTGCCCATTCCAAAACGTAGACTTCTGTTATTTTTACTTAACATACTTTTTTCCGAAAAATTTGTTTCATTTTGATAGTTCAACAACATTAATTGCGGTATTTACGTTGTTGAGCAGATTTCGTTTTTCGAACTAATGAAGCAATTGATTAGCAATTTATTTCAAAACGATTCAAATTCCGATTGATCATGTATTATGTAATTAGGGTACCGTTTTCTTTGCGGCCTAGTGTATTTCTGTTGTGTATATCTGTATGTGTTTACCTATTCCTCAGTCAAAACTTTCCTGGATTCTACGTAAAATATTCACTCACCGCTTCAATTTGTCACTAGGCTACATGTCACCCTAATTTACCAACGTGCAGGGAGCAGTGATGTATGTTAACTTTATCCCCGCACTTTACCCGTGCTGTCGGTTAATCCCGTAAGTCAGGATCTTACAATTTTGTTGCTAAGCTGACAATTACAAAACATGGAGTGAATTTGTTGCCTGAATACTCAAGCTAAAGGGAGGAAAATTGTGTTAATAAACAGTGTCTTTATGTAAGGTGATTAAATAATGTTATCAGCATAGGAATAGGGGCTCTTTTCGAGTTCAAAATTAGTCCAGCAATGCACAACATAACATTTTCAAACGTGAACGT
The DNA here is from genome assembly GCA_949128155.2 of Xanthia icteritia. Taxonomy (NCBI): domain Eukaryota; kingdom Metazoa; phylum Arthropoda; class Insecta; order Lepidoptera; family Noctuidae; genus Xanthia; species Xanthia icteritia. Next base: position 20,218,331 of record OX421950.2, on the reverse strand, counting down.
GAGTAAAATCTTAAAATGTTTTTAAACGCTATCCTCAAAAGACAACCTAAAAGAAAAACAAAAGGGAAAAATTATATTTAACGTAGGCGTATTTTTTTTTCTCTGATCTATATGCCTCAGTTTACATGACAGAGGTGCTCTTGATACACAAAAGAACTAAAACTCACAGAGTCTCAGCCCACATTGTAACATTTCCATACCATCGTAAAAAGACCCGAAGACCCAAAAAATATATTCAAGCATCCGATGAAAAATCTCCCGTAATCAGCCCTTTTAAAGCGGATCGATACGCCCATTATTTGGAGGGTTTAGTGTCAATCAAAAACAGACTTAGCCATACACACGTCGGTAAAGCACCGAAGGATAAGAATCCCGGGATAAAGGCTGCCCTAACGAGTTCCCGCGTTACAAAGGCGGGGTTCCAACGTCTCGATTACTCGGTTATTCGTCTCGATTCTGACAATCGAGTCATTGTTCGCTTATCGATTGTCCGTCAAAGAAGGCCTTTGTAGGATTTGAGCGAAATATCGTGTGTGGTTTGTGTTCTGTTTCTAATGTAATTGTTTGGAAGTGAATTATTTATTCGAGTGAAGTATTGGGTCTAAGGTTCGGATTATTTATAGCTAAAAAGGTATTTTGGAAGTTCGATTAATTTCTACGGCTTTTGTGGGATAAACTGTGCTTTTACTGAATTCAGCTGTTTATGAGATTTATGTTTACGAGCATGAGTACAAACAACTCAAGAATGTTGTTTCATTTAAATCTGTGTAGGTACTGTGCTGTATTCTAGAACGTACGAACAATAACAAGGCATTCATTACTACACATAAACCCAGGCAGGATACATTCAATTAGAATAATGTGTTTCGGCAAACTCAACTCATTAAATTGAATACATTCCTTTATAACACCTTCAGAAATTCCTCATGAACATACTTACATCAAAATCTAAAGACCGTATTCTTTCGTATCATACCATACTTTAATTTAAATGAAACATTCGACTAATTACATTTTAAAACCGTCCCGTTAACTTTAAAATGGCAAATAAAAAAGTTTGTGCGACCCCGAAATTCCCAAATTGATTTTGCTTCATTGCTAGGGAGCCTGGCTCGTTTAACTTTTTTTAAATTAAATCAAAGGGCATCTAATCATGGCCTTCTATTCGGCCAGTTTTATCTTTTCATCTTCTGAACATTAAAAACTCCTTATTTAAGGGAAATTATGAGTGCAGCAACAAAAGTCTTCTTTAGCACCTGCAACCTAACATCTTTTTTTGTATGTAGGCAACTAGTTAATAGAACAGCTTCTATTATACACTCTTTTGCAAAAAAAACGGGCACCTTACAGTCATTGGCTTTTCTATGGATAATATTAATATTTTTAGTATGTCATTAGCATAAAATAAATGACTAGTAGTGTTAAAAACTATATTCACACAACAACTATATTAACACTACATATAGTTTTTAACACTTGAATCCTGGAATCGGTGTTTTAGTCAATGTAAACAGAGAGCCGTGTTAAAATTGTCATTTTTATCGGTATAACGAAATTAAGACTACGAGTATTTTTATGGTATTTTAATAAAAAAGACATTAAAAAATAATAACAAGTATGGAGGTCATACTCGATATTATTTACCTTGCAGTGATTACGGCATGTAATCGTCTTGGCATGCTTTCTACCAGGCTTCTGATGGTGTCCTGTGGAATTTGTTCCCACTCAGCCGAGATCACACGTTTAAGCTCCCTGATGTTCTGTGAAAGTGGTTGAGCAGATCGTACTTGCCTTTTTAGGAGATCCCAGACGTTAAGGTCGGGGGTCCGCGCTGGCCAATCCAAACGACGAATACCAACCTCTTGCATATAAGCATCTACGTCACCAGAACCGTGAGCCCGAGCATTATCGTCCATGTAAATGGCATCTTCACAAATTACAGTCAGTGCGGGTTGTGCATGTTGACAAAGGATTTCTGTTATGTATCTTTGTGCATTTAGTGAGCCATTTTCAATTAATACTATCTCGGCACGATAGCTGGAAGTTACGTCCGCCCAAAACATAACGGACCCTCGACCATAAGGGGTGATTTCTTCAAAACACACGTCGGCATAGCGTTGCCCTGGTCTTCGTAAAACTCGCCGACGCTGGTCCTCGCCATTCAGACAAATTCGAGCCTCATCGGAGAAGAGTACGCTACTACAGTTACCTAGTGTCCAAGATAGGCAATTTCTAGCGAACCTCAATCAAGCAATCCGGTGCTCACGGAGTAACTTGGGGGCTCGCGCTGGTCGGTGACCGTGTATATCAGCCGCTAAAAGCCTCCTCTTCACTGTTCATAGGCTTCCTTGTGCTCCTCGTACCTATTCAAGGTTTCTTTTGAGGTCTATGTAACTGCATTTGCGGTTCCTCAGCGCCTGAGTCACTAAAAAGCGATCGTCTCGTGGTTGTGTGCAACGTTTTTTCCCAGAACCTTGCTTTCTCTGAACGGAACCTGTCTCTTGGTATCGAGTCCAGGTTCTTTGGACGGTTGAACGACTTACGTTTAACCCCTGTGAGACGTAACATTGGCTACACCCCTCTTCCAGCAGCGCTGTAATATTACTAGCTCTTATTGCTTTTTCAGCCATTACAATCGACACAAAGATATCTGATTTAAGTCACAATAAGGCAGGATTATGCGACAAACATAAATTAATCTACTAAAAATAATGACAAGTTAGTTTTAGTTACCTGATAACCTTTTAACCGCAAATCCGCGAAAAGAAAGTAAAAAGTTCAAACTAAAGTTCAAAAAAGAGTTTTTTATTTTTAAACAAAAGTTTCGAATTTTGAATTATCTTTTTTTCATATCCAGACTCTTTATTAAGTGCCAGTAACATAGTTTGGCTATTAAAACCTCTTTAGAACTAAATGATTACCAGTAATGTAGAAAAATCAAAACCACCCGTTTTTTTTTGCAAAGGAGTGTATTAATTCTACATCTTTACTATTCCAACAGAATATAAAAAACAGCGTCAATTTACAAACGTAAATTAATATGACTCAGAGCTACCGATAAATATATTTACTTCTGAATTGATAACTCAGCGACTAATGTTGTAAGTGGGCTACTTTATATATTTCAGAGATTCAAGATCTATCTGCTAATAAAATCAAATTCCAGCCTCAAAATTAACCATAAAACTTTTTTATGCAACAACTAAATCAATAAATCATATTCTTTTTTCATGAAAATTATGAGCAACACAAGCCATTTGTGCCAATGAGCGAGCTCTATTCCGGTTCCGGTACCGGTTCCGATTCCAATAAATCAATTTAAAAACCTCCGATTCCGGTTCCGTAAAACGACTTCCGTAACATCCCTGATAGTTATATCCCTAGGGATATAGCTATATACCGTAATATAGTTATATGAAAGCGGTTCATCTAATTATGAAAGGACACGGCTTCGGGTTAGGTTAGAACTGTGACCAACAACGCGCGAGCCGACCGAGCGAAGCGAGCGGTGCCGCGGCAGCGGCCGGCGAAACTGGTCGCAGTAACTAAATTAGGGCACTCCTACAGTTATTATCATTCACCTCGGTTTCCAAACACCATCACTTACATTCTTGTATATAATTTTTGTATGTTCAATTGGGTAGGTATAACAGTCAAGTCATTACTCATGGTAACATTATAAATAGATAGGTGACTACATGAAATTAGAGCTTTCATTTACCATTATTTGATGACAATAATAAGGTAATTTTATGTTGAATTATAGGAGATTCACTCATCAATTACTTATGCTAACGTATAAATGACTATATAAAAATATAGGTGACTATATAAAATTAGAGTGCGTTGAAATTATTTTACAGATGCAATTGAGACACTTATTATCACAAATTTATTTGGCTAAGAATTATCTTCATGCTGAATCATATTAACAGTAGCTTGTTTTACAATATATGGTCGCATGAAAAGCCATAAATTAGTAGACAACTAAATATATTTGAAGACGAGTATGACATTTTAAAGAAGCTGCCTTAATTAGCACCCCTTATTTAAAACACGATGATAGATTTTAGTGAATAGGCGTACTATTTTGGTGTGAATCGATATATTTTTCTTTTTTTGTCCAATTCACCGAAAGTTGGTGATTAAACCAAGAAGAGTAACATTGGACCAATGTTATTTTATGAACTCGAAAACTTTGTAGTAAAAACCTGAATATTTACCTATATATGTGATGTGTAATGATATAATAATATCTACTAACTGTCAGTCAATCTCTAAATGAAAACGAACTTTTCAAATTACAGGTTGTTTTGAGAATCAAAATAAGTACAATATTTACTTGAATTTCCGTAGTTTTCTTTCAATAAGTCACAACAGAACGTAAACGAGACTAACCAGAAAGAGGAAAACTATTATTATTATTAACACAAACTCGCTGGACCGAAGAAACCGTTCAAGTGTAAAAAATAACTACTAACATCGTTATGTGGTTCCGTACGTCAATAGAAAGGTAACGCACCTGTATACAGGGGCTTGTACGAGTTTATTTTGACTTATTGAGATATATGAATTGCTTTTCTAAATGATATCGCACAAATTCTTATTCCATACAGATTTGATGATGTGACAAGATGTGTCTTGATTAAATAGTAAAAAACATTTACTTAATTAAGAATAAAATAGAGTATTATTCTGTTCTTTTACTAGGACTACCTTGTTTAAAGATCCGAATAGAAACTGCATCTGTATGTCAAGCCAAAAAATATACACAAACGAAAACAAATCTATTTGACTGACACATTTCTCTCTTTCAACGACATCCTATTTCCGCGTCACAACAAACTAACCCACATAATCTACCAGGGTAACTATAAGCCCAGCTCCACTGAACCCCAACATAGGTACTTACGTACTTGTCATAACGGGCAGGCCGCGGGCCACAAAAGAGCCGCGAGGCCACATTAAAAAGGGCCGGCGAATATTATGCCAACCCTTGCCGGATTATTAAATATTCTCTTGCAGAAACTCTCGAGTATGTTTAATATTACTTTTTTCGGTATTCGATAGTACTACGTCAATGTAGATATGGATTTTTTGTGAGGGCTACGGTTTAGTTGTTAAATGCTTTGTGGGGATTTTTGTGGGTCTGTTTATTTTTATATTTAAAAATATATTTTTCTGCGCAGATTTATAAACGTAGCAGTTTCTTTTTCAGTATCAAAAAATATAAAGCCGTAGTTAAAACATAGATTGCCAGCAATTTTCCAGAAAAATATATTTTAGTTCTAGGTATTAAGCTAATGACGCCTTTCTACCACGTAATCTCTCTTCACAAAAATGTTGTACAATAGAAATTCGGCCAAAATGGAAACTATTAGGGAGAATAAAAAGCTTACAGACTAGTAGGTATGATGATTGAAGAGAACAAACTACGCGCGTGAGCTACATTTACGCCCTACATGTAGGGTGACCGTTTATTAATACTAGAAACATTGAAGTGAAATTACGAAGAGCATTTGCTTTTACTATCGGGGTCAGAGGTAGTTTGGAAATGTACACTTTACATAAAATTGGTATTTATACATTAGTCAAATACGCAACCGAAACTCGTGTAACTATCGTATGCACAAAAAAAGCTTTGGCATTTAATGTTTTTTGCCATATATTAAGAAATAAATATCACAGTACCCCGTATCCTGGATATTGACTGACATTCAATTTCACTTCTATGTCCGCTAGGCATATCATCTCGACAGCTACCTTTATCAAGACTGGCTGGTTTTCAAACAGCCAAATATTTTGTAGTGCAATTCCAATGCGGAATATTTAAATGGAGTGGGATCAAGATTAAAAAAAAAACTTCAATTAAAAAAAAAAAAATAGAAATTCTACATAGTTTATTCAGAGTTTATTTATTTATAATATAATGGACGCCGTCACCAATTCGTTAAATATTATTCAAAATATTTTTAGAACTACCCAAAAAGGGTGTTTTATCTAACAAACACACGTCCCTTATGACTCTATAAGTAACAAAAATAACATTATTAATTTAAAATCTAGCCCAACGGTAAACATGGCTACCCTAACGTGAGGCCACGGGAAAATAGCAGCAATTCCAGCGGTTTAGTAGCAAACGTTACCGCGCAGGTATTCTGAGGGAAAAGTGGTAAAAAGACAGAAATGTGATAATACAACGTTCTGGCTATGACAGACGGCCATTTTGAGAACGAGTCGACACACCTCGTTAGGCATATTGTCGGGTAAAGGAAGATGTTCATGTAAAAAATCCGCCTTCCAAAAAAAACACTACAAGTGATAAATAACTTTAATTTCGGAAGTCGGTGTCTTTGGTTTTGTATTTTCGTTTTAATTTTTGTAACTTACTTCACTTTTTAGTTGTGGTACTTATGCCACATAAATAATAATATAATAATAATAATTTTTTTTTTTTTAATTTTTTAACGTTTTACGTTGATACTTCAAATAAACACAAATAGACTTAACATTAAAGAGCACCTTTTTCATTTCCTGGAAAATTATAATAACTTTTAGCTATCAGTCTTACTTCTAATCTCATTCGTTTTGAGTTTGAATTAGCAAATTAATTAATCAAGCAATTTTGACATTCTGCCTACAGAATAATTAGCTTCACTCTATAGGTAGCCTTCTTATTTACTTGGTGAATCTTGTTCCTGTTAAGTTGTTTTTCTGATTAATTAGGATAAAGCTGGGTATGTAAGTATTTGTTCATAAATATAAGCTATTGCTATTCCTGTTGAAAATAGACCTCTAAGAAACCACAGTAATTTTAAAAAATCACTCAATCAATCAAGAAATTTTTAATTTTAATTATCATAGAAATTGACATTAATCATTAACATGCTTCAGGAGTAGATAAGTTGTGATATAGTGACACTGTTGCCATGACTAACTTATGTGTACAAAAAAAGGTGACCTTGAATTCATTTCAGCCATACACAATAAGACAAACATTAGTAGAGTACACAAATCGCTTCTCTCAATATCGAAGACACCACAAAATATTCAAGAAAACTCATCGTATCATACAACAATAAGGATAACTTTACTCACCTTTAAATAATGCCACAAACAAATTGTATGCCGTGTTATCAGAGCCTCAATTGCTCCGCATATCAACGGACTCAACTGCGCACAAAATCGTAACAACGTACAAAAAATGGCGGCGCACTAAAATCATAGATAGTATGAAAACACGCTCTGCGCTATCCATATATTTTATTCAGTAGCGTCAGCGTAAAAGCCTACGCGCCGACTAGATTCGCCGGCGAAATATTTTTGTTTTTCGCACCGTCCGCGTCGGTGGGCACATGTTGTCTCCCTACTAGTTAGAACTGGATTTCACTAGTTTTGTTTTGCGGATTTTTTTCTAGTTTGTTTTTCAAACGTGTCGTAATTTCTGGTTTCGAGGGCGTGTAATATTCAGTGTAGCACTTGAGTGCTCAATCAAGCGAGATTGAAAATTCCTGGTGATATGAGTTAGGTTTATATCGTAAGAATGCAATCATGTCATATTTCTTCCATACATGTAGGTCAGTGCGACATTCGTACAAGAGAATTGAACAAAGGATATTAAAAAACCAGTCCAGCTAAAATTTTACTGTTGAATTTCAAGAACGCAAATATTGGATGAACGGTGGAACCTTTCTACGGGAGGAATTCTCAGTGCAAGGACATTGGAACGAACTCGTTTTAGGAACATTTTAGGTGAAAGCTTGCTTACTGAAAAGATATGTTATGTCTCTTCTTATTGGTAAAGGATGGGATACTATTAATTATGAAATGTGTGGCGTAGAGTTGCCGAAAATCAAGCTGAATGGCGTGCAGAGGCAGAGTGGCAGAGGCCTGTGTCCAGCAGTTGACTGCTGTAGGCTAATGGTGACGATGGTGTAGAGAAAAAAGAAAGAAAAACATTTATTGGGCTAGTTATGCATGAAAAACGCATGGTACACCAACATACAAATACAAAACAGACATACGTCTGTTCAGGAGTTCAGAAGGAGTTAAGAATGTTCAAGAATTCTCCTAACAAAATGACGGAGAAGGAGAACATACAACATAATAATAGGATAAACGAAGAACTACGTACCTTCTCATTGCTGCAAGAACGTGAAAGACACATCATTACTCCAGAAAGTCAAGTCTTGTTAAACTTATATGCCGATTTCAACCTGTAACAACGGACTACTCAGCTCGACAATTTAGCTTACACATCTACTACACATTTATTTATAGAAATACACCTTAAGGTTCATCACATAGAGTTCAAAATCAACTGCTTTGATAATGAAGAGCTTACACCTTAACTGTAACGTAGATAGTAAAAATGACTTTCAATGTACAAAGATAAGGTTTAGAGTTGCTTGTGCCGTTGTTAATAGGGTGTTCAAGTAAATCCACGTCGGAAAAGGTTGAAGGTTGCAGAGTTTTGAATAAGCAGAATTAAATATTAGGTAGTTGAGTATTCTTGAGAATGTTGTTCTAAACTCCAGTTTAATCTTTAATGTTGTTAAGATGAAAGTATCTTACTGCGATTAGTGATTATGTTGATGTTCTGAAAATACTGATGTTTGACCGAATTTTATAAAAAATGGAAGTCAATTATACGTAAAGTAAGTAGTATAAAAAAGTACTAAACGATTTATATACTTAAGGAACCTAATACTACTAAAAGACTAACGTTTTACATTGACTGAAGCAATATTTATTAAACGAAGTGCTTTAAAAGAGACTCGCAAATCTTTTCACTTCGACTGATCGCCTGCGAGTGAAAACGCAAAAAATCATCAGTCGGATTTATGTGTTACCACTAAAACGTACAGAATGTTGCACCTAACCATATCTAGACTTAATTCATAATTATCATCACTCAAATAAATTTATTTTCTTTCTTTCTTCTTTTCTCAGACAATATCTTATAAAATTAATACTTACCTTTGTAAACTTTGAAGGAATTCATAATAAACCCATCTCTTCACCAGTTCTCAATAACAAAGGTACAAACTTATATAGCCTGTCAAACATGATAAACTTTGGTATTTTTGCCTCCAGCCTTAGCCTAGCCTTAAGTTAGGCTATTAAACTTACTCGTACCTGTACGAGACACAGGATCTAGCTTCACGACGATTTTGCCTTGGTGACATCTAAATCTACCTCGAAAACCTTAGGCACATACGTGGTGAAGGGATTTTGAATCTTACAGTGAAGTAGTAGAGTAAAATGTTAAGTGAGGAAAAGTTGTGTATGCTTCCAGTTGCACAGGTAAGGGGTGTGGTGCAAGTTTTGAGCAATATTATCCATACTGTGTCAAAATTCAAAATTCTAAAGTCATTTATTCAAACTAGGCTGAGAATCAGCATTTTTCGAACGTCAAAACTACACAAGACAGTCCCCCAAAACGCCCACCCTTCACCACTTCCTAGTGCTTTAGCTGGGAAGAAAAAGTGGCGCAACAAACTCCCCAGCATGCTGCTGGGGAGTTTGTTACGTTTGTTTGTTGCGGAGTTTGTTGTTTGTTACGCTGTTTGTTTGTTTTAGCTGTCTGTTCAGTTAGAAAAAAATGATTTTATATAATAGTATTTAAAAAAAATACATTACGCAACACAAAACATAATTTAAATTATAAATTATACCTATATAGCCATATGACAACTAGCACACGCCAATATACCAACCAAAAACATTAAAAATAACTAAACGTAAACAATATCTAAATAAAAGCCTCCAGGCATAAAGGGCGTGCCCGCTTACATATAGCTGTAACGAGAAGTTATAATTGATAAACTAGGACCATCGAGGTAAAATAAATAATTGTCAAGGTCGCTAGCTAACCAGTTAGTGCAATACAACTCATAAAAAAAGCATTGTAATGAATAGATTATGTCAACAATAAATTAAAATAAATTGACTTATGATTATAATGTTTGTTACTGTCTTGCGAAATTGATGCACACTTAACATTATTGAATGACATTTGCGGACAAAAAAAGGCATTTTTATTGGTTGTAATTATTCTATGGTTATTGCCATAATTTATTTTTAAACGTATCTGTTCGGTCATAACTCGCAGAAATGAAATCGCTCTCCGCCCGCACATTGGTCCATGTTAAGTTAAAGCCAGCGCTAAATTGTCAGCTGCAGCTCGCAGTGTGTCAGATTAGCTGACGGACACTCACGGCGCTGCTTCTTGCGAGCCTTCATCGAGCCGGTCCGGATGCAAGAGAGTTGGGATGTATATTTGAGAACTATTTTGGGTTTGGGGAACGAATCTTATGATACTAATGTTTTTAACCCGTGTCTTCGTCCGCGTGGCTAGCTTACGGCACTTGACAATAGTGCTATCTATCAGTGAAATATTTTTTGTAATGAGGTCAGTAAGTTACCTTTTGATAATATTAGTTTAGATAAACCTAAGCTTTCTTACATTATGTTGTATTTGTATCCGTTAAGTTATTTTTATTTCTGCTTGAGTATAGTTCTCGATGTTTTTGGTTGATATATTGGCGTGTGCTAGCTGTCATATGGCTATTAATTTTATAATTTAATTTATGTTTTGTGTTGCGTAATGTAAATATCATTTTGCATACTATTATATAGAATCTTTTTTACTGAACAGACAGCTGTGCTGCTGGGGAGTTTGTTGCGCCACTTCTTCTTCCCAGCTAAAGCACTAGGAAGTGGTGAAGGGTGGGCGTTTTGGGGGACTGTCTTATGTAATTTTGACGTTCGAAAAGTGCTGATTCTCAGCCTAGTTTGAATAAATGACTTTGGAATTTTGAATTTTGAATCCACAACGGCATGATGGTAGGCCTGAAGGAAGGTGACAGGATGAGCTTGAAGTCAAAATACAAGTTTGATATTTAGAAAGAAAGGGCTATCTTTGCCAATGAGTAGACAAGAAATAAAAATAAAATAAAGGTATCATTACATCTTTCGTGCTTACTACAGGCAAGTGGCAAATTTTCAGTAGTTGGTGCTTGTAAAATGTGTTGCTTTTCTTTCTAACCATTACTATTTCGTAATGTCTAACTGAGCCTTTCAAAAGCAATGATAGCAGTAGGTACTTAAAAAAGGGAAACAATAAAGCTTCCGAAAAACAAATTAATTTCCAACAATCTGTGGGTGTCTGTAATACTAACTGTGAGCTGTGTTAAATTGACGTTCAAAAGTGCCTTTTTTGTGCCTAATTGAAATAAATTATTTAACTTTTGACTTTGAATTAATTACCGAAAAATGTATACAAAGATAACGATTTTTTTTTTGTATTTAACAAACAAACATGAGCTTATTCGAATTACAATTCTACAAAAAATAATCTGTACTTTCAAATAGTAAAATAAATTTCCAAAAAAAATACCAAAGTTCCGGAAAAAAATACTAGGTTTCCAAAAACATAATATTATGTTCTGCTAAAATAATCGCTTTCTTAAGCTCTATAGAAACCAGCTTAATTTCTAATAACACGGATACACGGACTGCGAAAACATGGATAATTTGAAAATGGTGAAAGATTTCTGCGGGTAACTGGGAGAAGTAGGTTAGGTTAGGTTAGAACTGTGACCAACCACGCGCGAGCCGAGCGATCGAAGCGAGTGGTGCCGTGGCAGCGGCCGGCGAGCGCCACTTCTAAGTTACCCGCAGAAATGTTTTAACCATTTTCTAATTATCCGTGTTTTCGTAAAATCGCGAAAATTCTAATTATCAAATCATCAGGGTGACAGGTAAGTAGGTGTAAGAGTAATGAATGATATTGATTACAAGCACATTTTAATATTTCTAAGGAGTATCTATGGAATCACTTGGAAAAGTATTTTTATAATGTTACAATAGTTTAACAAACGCCACAGTTTATAAAATGTAAAAGGTTAATTATAAATTTATAATAGTGAGTTACGATGAAAATGACTAACTGTTGCGGAAAAATATTACGTCAGCAAATGCTGTATTAATTTTTCGGAATTTTCAGTATTTTATTCGGTCGTTTTTTATTCGTATTCGCATTTAAGCTGTCGGAAAATTAATATAAAGCAGTAAATTTCATATTTTGAGTATGCTCATACTTTAATTTTTTTTCGGAGCTTTTTTTCTACCCCTTAAAAAATAGGAAGAAGAATGAGCCATGACATTGGCAAACAATATGAAAATAACAGTCGATTTTGAGTGAATTTAAAAATAATTGTAACACGTTTAGTGCTATTGGCAAACCACAATGTACTCATACAAGTGATCCCGATAATCAAAAGCGCATCAGCATGCAAATGTTAGTCGAATATTCTGTGCGTATTTAACACCAAAGTAATTAATTTAAAACGTGCTCACAGTCGTAATTGCCTAATTACTGCACAACAATTGCGCGTCGCTTGTACATTACAACGTAGCTTCATATTTGGATTTATTTAATTGATATACTTCTGGCTTTTGTTCACTAATTAATGGGTAGCAAAAGAGTTACTATTTATTTTGTTATTCGCTATCTTTTCATTTTAGATGGGTAATAAATCCTAGTGAGGGATCTTATTGTTTGAAGAGGTACATGGGTTCTAATTAGCAGGGACGACGAGGACGTTCGTAGAACTTGAAGCTGTATGTACAGCCAACAAAAGAAGAAACTAACCAGGGAGCTTGATATTGCTTTTAAAATTACTTGTGCTTTGCCCATTAGTCAAATGTTCCCCTTTTTTGTCTGCATGTTTTATTATTATAAAGTCATCTCGCGCGTCAAAACCATGGGTCTTACCTACATAATGAAAAGATGTAAACCTGACTTTCCTATCTATTTCGTTTACCTATATCTTTTGTTGAAAACTGTTCTATATTATGTTCAAATTTAGGTCGGTCTACAGATCTGAAACGAAATCGTAAAGTTAGAATACATATTGCTGATTTCTGAAATTTGGCTACCGTACGTCTACATGTTATATTGAACTAGACCAGCGCCCCGCTTCAGTACCGCCGCTGGCCGTGTTTGACTACAGACTCTCAGAAAGCTAAACTTTAGGCCGAGATAGCACAAATACATGAACAGTCATGGTGCTATAATATTGACTATAGATTATAGCGGCCGCGTATCAACGTTTCAAACTGTGATTTTCATTGAACATTTTATCAGTGACAAAATAATAAAGTGCTAGTAAAAAAATACCTGAAGGGGCCTAACATATTTTATTCCTTAACGTAGGTACCACATTAGTTCGGTACAAGCTTATTTTGGCTAAGATTTTCCAGTACATTTCAGTGTTCTATCGTATCGACCACCCTTGAACATTCTGCAAACAAATTCACAAAAGTACACATCGTGGCATTTGAAGGGACACCTTAAATCCTTCGGCGATGGGTGTCGGCCAGAGATTTATCCGTCTGCCGCACGACAGTGAGGCAGGTGGACGCAGGATTACGAGCATAAACTACCTTACAGCTGCAAAATGTTGGAGGGACATGAGAATCTGCTTATGGGAAACGTTATGCTCGTTGCTGGGATTATTTTGGCAGCCTACAATGTAAAATGTTAAATATATTTTAGTAAGATTTTTTTCTACCTATTATAAATGTTTAGTAGGACCTATATACTTCAGAACAAGCATAGTTTAAGCACGCCTCCAGTTAAATATGGATACTTGATTTTCTTTGTAAGTGGTTTTCAAATCTTAGATGAATGTAGTATGGTATGGTATTATAATTTAGGCCGTGTTATACTTGTATATTATTTAAAGCAGGGTGTTCTATTTTCTTGAGTAAAGATAAACTGTTGAATAAAATTAAATGTAAAACTGTAAGTTTAAAAATCTTGATTTTCATAGGAGTTTTTCCCACGATCCCTTGCATCTACTCTTGCTCTGGCTCCCCAAAAATTACATAACGACACATTCGACAAAATAAAACAAACCAAATTCGTCGCAGCACCTAATTCCCACAAAACCGACTTTTCAGGAAGATTAAAACCTGTCAGTTAATTAACTAATACCCACCTACCTAGCCAAAAGAGTAGCAGATCAGTCGACAGTCCAACTTCTCATTACAGCGGGCGGCGTCAGTAATTATCTTCACGCGCCATTGGCCGCGGCGATTAACAATTTGCCGATGGAACCCTAACCAGCACGCTTCATTGTACGGAACCCTTTGTTAGGCCCGGTGGCGTGATGTATCGTGGTAGACTTTACGAGGTTTCCAGATGATCGGCTTCTAATTGAGTTTTTCGTGGCAGATTTCTCGGATTTTTTTTCTGGGTTGTGGTGAAAAGTAGCGCTTTGCCACTGGTCATTAAATGGTTTTTTTTTGTCTTTAGCTAAATCAGTATTTAATTCGCTTAGTATAAGGTATCGTCTCGTGAAAGCAGCAGTGTTCCTCCAGCGGAGCAACAATGGTTGCGTCTAACATTGGGCACAATCCTACGATGACATGACTAAGTACCTACGTATAATTTGATCTGGTAGGCCAACTATAATTTCCACCACATCTTAATTTGAGTCATTTGGTTGTTTAATTGTGGGTCCTTAAATAAAATTCTACAATCATTAAACTATGTACATAATTATGTTGAAAAACGTTACAATTAAAATAAAACAAATAGGTACCTAACTATACAATACGCACCACTTAGTACGAAATAAATCCAAACAAAAACAACATACAATACAACAAAAACAAAAGATCACTCATCTCACATCGTTATCCGTCGCCACTCCAAACAAAATAAGAGCGAACAAAAAAGTCAATTTTAATATCAACTGTAACACGACATTATTGTCGTCGCGTTCCAATCTCAAACATAAAAGACACTTTTGACTTTCAAAGTCTTTGTCATCCGCGGGAAACAATAAGAGACATTATTTTCGAAACAATTTTCATCATTTTCGCTATTTTGAGGGATTTGCTTAGTGTTGCGGGGAGACGGGCGAGGCGGCAGCGGGCGCGCCAGCCTGTGTAGACTTGTTCTAGAATTTGGTGAACAAAAGAGTTTTTGTGAATTGATTTTGACGGTTAAAGTAAATATTGTTCGACGATTACGAATGTTATTTGCATCCTACATGGTAGTATCTGTAATTACATTATTCGATTATTGTAATAATACTGTTGGTAAATACAATAATTCCTTTATCCGATACATGCAAATTTAACAAATTGGCTAATTAATAATATGTGTTTCATTAGAGTTCAATAAATAATAAAATTTGTTATGAATATTAGAACTGGGCCGATGCGGCCGCATGAACGAATTTGAATTACACGATTTTGTGTTGCGTTTCCAACAACATGTTGTAACTTTTGTTTACCGTGAAATCGAGGCTATAGACTAGATAATTACTTATTTCACTATGTAACCGATTTATAAACTAACCCTCTGACCTTTTTTACACAACTTTAAATATTATTTCCAACCTGCTTATTTTTTAAAGTACGAAATAACATCAATATCTCGCCACAGCGGGCTCAGCCGACGCCGCGCCACGCCCGTGTGCCCGACACGAAACTCAGAACAAATCAAATTTCCTCTCCGCCCGTCGCGGGCACCACACAGAGGGAATTTAAACCAACAAACTATATCTTTATGTTTTCCTTGGTCTCGGAAAATACGTAAAACATTCCCTTTTTATTTCGAGCTTATTTCTGTGAGAACTATGATTGTTTGAAGCCAAAGGTATGTGTTTTGGGAAACGGTATAAATCAATCTGATATCAAAGTCATTTTTTTACGTCTGTTACTCAGTTGAGTTATCCAGTTTCTGTGTGAAACGTTTTTGAAAAAGATTGAGTTGAAGATAACAATATTGTGTCAAGCGATATTCGCAGAACTCGTGCTGAGTCTTTTTAAATTCTCAAATTTAATCATCCTTAGAGTATGAATAAGACATCACCACTGAAAAAAACAAGAAAATAATATAAATAGTAATAATCCATCCAGGATTATGATCAATTACCTTTTTAAATAATGATTCAAATTTTTTTTTGTTTCTGAAAAAGCCTAGGCTTGTCACTACCTATTCCTGTTTATTTTAAGCCCTCTTTATACGTGAGCGCATTTCTAAATAGAGCACCCTTCATCACCCGGCCGAAACAAAGCATGACACAAACTCCACGGTGTCAGGTTACACATCAACGCATCTATCGTTTATTGTGGGAGAAGGAAGGTGTCGGGTTAAGGATCACTTGTGGAATACTAGACTAAGTGAGGAAAGTACAGGTTTGAGGTCTTGAAGATGATTTTTGAAAGTGTCATGCTGTTTGAAAAGGTTGTGAGTCAAAAGGTAAGGTAACATTAGGTGAAGCCTTTCTTATTTGGGAACTAAACTCCTAAGAAGGGCTGAAGGATTCTGGACAACTAAAGGTTGATTGCAATCACGATTAATATATGTCATGTCATGAAAACTTGCATGACATCTATTAATCGTGAGTCATTTGCTTATAATTTTTGTAATGTTAATTTCTAATTTTAGTAATGATAAAGTAAAACAGAGATTCAGGTACAAAATATTCTTAAGTCACGTTTGTATCACTGTTAATAAAACGTTGTATCGTTTTGAAACTTTTTAAACAGCAGTTTGTAAAAAAATAGATGTTATCTGTTGGTTGCAGTACACGCCTCACTTTGTATGCAGCATAAAATTCTAGCCGGTTACCGTTTTTATCTCCCATAATATAGAAATGTTTTCAATATTTACAAAAGGGTTTTGTTTTAAAATGCAAATGTTTTTATACAAAATCGTTTATTAAAATATGCGAATAAACTATTGAAAACTACAAAGGCTGCTAAGGTTGATCTGTTATTATCTTAAAACCATTTTTCTTTCTTTCTTAAATAACAAGAATGATCTTATTTGTTACATGTTAAACAGATTACGGTCCTAAAGTTCAATATTTCAACCCTTAAACGAAATTAAGTATATTTTTTAGATTGTCTGAGAACTTCTTGATGTTAATCATAATTATAGCCGATTCAATTAGTTCACGTCTATTCATTCTTCTCTTTAGTTACAGCTTGAGTTTATTTATTAGTTCGATTTAATATATTATTACGTGTTTATTTTTATTTTATTATTATTTCTGTTCTCCTGAACAGACTATGCCCCACCTGCTAGAGTGTCCTAATTATCCGTTCACTTCTCTTGACGATCTGAACAACGTCTCTGACGCCTACTGAACTCGACCCAAACAGTATAGATGTACCGTCGAAATGAAAAGAAGAAGAAGTTCACTTCTGGCCTCCTCAATTGTACGTCGCTGAATCCGATTTTATCCTCTTATCCAGTCATTACTGGCCAGTGGCCACGTTGCAAAGATCGCCGTTATAATCTTTTACCAAGTCTGAAGTCCAGCCAAGAAGTTAACCTTCCAAACACCATATCTCAAGTTCATCCCTTAACATTCATATCACGTGTAACATTCACATAAAAACTAGCTAATTCAAATTCAATCTCAACCGGCTTGTTAGAGGTATGAATAGGGGTGTAAAGGGGGTGTAAGCGAGGGGCGTGGGGGAGGGACGGTCCCAGGTCACAATAGCCGCACCGGTGTTCGTAGGATAGTGCTTTAGGGATGTGGTGAGCGGGATCGTGGTGCGGGATGCGGGATTTGAGGGGTGAACTGGAATTAAAAAGTATATATATATATATATATAATATATCTGCATTTCAATGTTGAATAGAATTTTATTAAGTCAAAAATTCTACTCAACATTTTAGTTAAGTCTACCCTGTGACATCGACCCTCGTTTGGCCACGTCGCTCTGTAATCGTTCACGTAACTTTACTATATTGCACAATATGCAAATAACCAACTTAAACATAGGTAAGTTTTTTGGACAGTAGGTCGACAAGCCTTAAACTTTTATGAAGAAAAAACATGAACATTTCTATGAACTTGCAAATTGCAATAGTCATAACTTTCTTATTTCAATTTGTTTAATTATAGCATTTTGATAAATCCTGGGACGTCCATTCTTGTCACATCACTAGCCAGACACGATTGAATCATACCGTTCTCAGAAGATTGTCGCCGACGTCTTGAGCAAAAGAGCAAAAAAAATAACGTTCAGAACGGGATCCCGGCCACAGATGACGTTAATGAATTCACGGGAAATATCTTTGGGAATCCCGGAGGATCTCGATGGTTAAATGGAGGAAATGTAAGGTGCTTAATCAAATACTAATATAATAATGTGCAAGAAAGAGAAGGTACCGTACAGAGCAGATTTTCTTCTTCTTTTGGCACCAGGTAGGTATACAAGTTTATGCCGTCGTGAGAAAGTTAGGCAATAAACAAGGTTGGACGTGGGACTAACTTCCCTGGGTAGGAATTAAAGTGGGCACTTGAGGATTGTTATTTGTGAAGGCTGTTTTAACCCATTGAAAAGTCAAAGTCAAAGTCAAATCATTTATTTCAAGTAGGCCCGTATAAGGCACTTTTGAACGTCAAAAATTTACAAAAAAAATTAATTGATTCTAGTTGCCCCTTCCAAAAGGTAGTTTTCGTATGGAGAAGAATGGGCAAGAAACTCCACCGTTACTCTTTTAAAATGTTTTACAATATTTTGTATAAGTACATTAGTTATATATTATGTGAGGACGATGCACCTAGAATAAAATTATTATACCACAATAGGTAAAAAGAATTAAGAATTAAAAATGAAGCAACAACAGATAAACTAATTATGTGATAGATACATGGTGCTCACATATTTACAAACATTGTAAAAGTAGACGATCCTCCTAAGATTCCACAATTAATAAGTCAGTGTGCGAGGAATTGGTCATAGAAAGTAAAATCAATGTCATATAATAAAAAATAATAATAAAATATACACTTAAATTTGCAACCAGTTTGATTTTGTCTTGATTCTAAATTATCCTATGGAGCAGGACCAGCATGTTTCCAAGCATTCTTATCTTGGATATAATCCTCTAATTTGTAATAATTATGCTTGTTTACAAAGTGTACTTTTAATATGAGCTTTAAATTTTCTTTCATTTAATTGCAAAATATCACAAGGTATTTTGTTGTAACATTTAACACAGTACCCCATAAAAGATGTATGTACTTTAGATAATCTGAAAAATGGTTGATCTATTTTATCTTTATTTCTAGTATTAAAATTATGTCTATCACTTATTTTATTAAAAAGATGTCGATTTTTTCTAACATACATAATATTTTCATAAATGAACTGGCAAAGGTACCGTCATAATATTAATCCTTTTAAATAGTTCCCTGAGAGATTCGCGGTGACGTAGATTATAAATGGCTCTGACAGCTCCTTTTTGCAAAATAAAGATGGATTCAATGTCCACCACCCCAGTGGGTATATACTATACTACTATACTATAATATGACAAATGTTATTGTTTTTAGGGTTCCGTACATCAAAAGGAAAAACGGAACCCTTATTAGGTTCGCTCGTGTATCTGTCTGGCTGGCTGGCTATCTGTCTATCACAGCCAGCTCCGAAGCTACTGGACCAATTTAGTTGATATGAATTTTTGTGACAAACATGGACATGTAACGTGTATAGGTAACGTTGTTTAAGGCTTATTGTCAAAGCTGACGGGAAATCTGTGGGTCAGCTACACCAAAAGATCGCTGGATGTCCTGCCTGGATGATGTTGGGGCTGCCTCGCTTCTGTAGTGCATCGGGGATGTTTCTGCTGTATCGCACTGATCGCTTTCATGCCGTCATCCGCAAGAAAACTTCTTGATCCGCAGAATGCGTGGCAGCTGCAACAGAATTCTGAAGACTGTAGCGGACAGGATCTCTTCTCCGTTATGGAGAACCTGTGTTAAGAGGGTAATTGTAATTGAATTTTAATATTTTTATTGTAATTTTAATCGAATTGAATTGTATGGAATAATCTATTTGAATAAAATGAATTTTATTTATTTCAATAAATAAATTTTGAATATATGAGGTCATTTTTCGGGGGCAAATTGGAAAATTTAAAAAAAAGTTTTACAAACTGTACCGTGTGACATATTAAATGTAAGGGCTTGATGTGAGGATCTCAACGCAATGCGTTTTTGGGGGACTGTCGTATGTAATTTTGACGTTCGAAAAGTGCTGATTCTCAGTCGAGTTTGAATAAATGATCTTTGAATTTGAATTAGAATTTAATGATTTTTATAATGTAGAAAATAAATACTTTTAAAGTTATTTAAGAAAGTAGGTGAAAATTTACCATTGTGAAAAGGTGAAAATTTTTGACTCAGTAGTTTCGGAGATAAGGGGCCCCCCTTATCGACGAAACTACCGAAACTAAAATTTAAAAAAAATACGGATAATGGTTCCTTTACTCATGGATTACAGGAAAACCATTAAGAAGTCTATCGTCTTAAAATAAAATGGTAAATATCTCAATATTGTGCGTACATATTTACATTTGCAGTTGGGTTATATGTGAGGACATATTTTCTAACCACAACGTTAAGTTTGCTCTTCCGATAAATTCATCCCAATTACGGAACCCTTCATTGTTCGTGGTCCGATTGGCACTTGGCCGGTTGTTTTGTTTTTTATTTTATTGCACGACACGAATATCATGGCGAGGGGCGCTGCAGGGGGCACGGCAATTGATATTAAACCAAGCGTAAGGTATATAACCAAGGTTAATAGACCATCTTCAATTTCGATACTGGGCTATTAATGGAACAGTCTAGCAGAGTATAGCAGCCTAGATTAATACATTTGATTAATCTCATTTAGCGGCAATGACAATGTGTTTTGTTATGAAATAAATGACTTACGACATATTGAGCTCGCTCTCTATTACAGGGGACTTACTTATTACTGCCAAAATGAGGGTATACTATGAAACTCTGTCTACCCCTTTGGAGAATACAAGCGTGATGTTATGCTATATTCAATGGACCATTAAACTCAGAGGCAGGCAGAGTTTATGTCATTTAAAACGGCACGAACATTTCAAAACAAACATTTGAAATGTGTACGCAACAAGCATTGGAGATGCGAGGTTTTTATAGTTTCGCCATGTCCGTCCGTCTGTCTGTCCGCAGCTTAGCTCAGAGAATCTTAGGACTAGAAAGCTGTAATTTGGCATGGGTATACATAATAATCGCGCCAACGAAGTGTTAAAATAAAATCATGTGGGGATGCTTTCTTTTTCTCGTCTTTCCCATGGTGTGGCCATATATAATTTTCAGTTGAAAAGCCGATGTCGTTGGAAAGGTCGTTCCAAAATATAAAAAAAATATGTAATAAATGTGTGAAAACCATTTCTGGATTCAGTGATCCGTTTGTGAAATATTAAGCTTCAAAGTGCTAGTTTGTTAGAGTCTAGTATGCCCCTTGCCAGCTAAATGATTAGTTTTGGATATGTGAAAAAATTCACGGGAGTAGTATATATAACGAAAAGAATACTATCACAGCTAAGTAGGCTCTACAAGTTAACGAGTAATAATCGACCAACTTACATTTGCAGCATGTTTTCCAACCACGTTAAGTTTGTTCTTGGGAAAAATTCACCCCAACTACGGAACCCTTCATTGTGCGGCCGGTTTTTACTAATTAGACGATCTCTACTTTAGTCTGGCCTTTTGAAACCAGATAACTAATTGATGCATGATCAATTATTATCAACCATGAACCCCCTAATATTATGTGATTTCTGAGAAGTAATTACTTATTGCTAAAGTAATTGTGTGACCTACATACGTAATATCAAGTTAAATTAAATTATCTTTAATCCGATCAAGTTAACATCACAAACAAAGGCTTCGCTTATAACTAATTAACTGTTTGTAATACTCTGAGCACATTAAGACGTTACGTAGGTGAGATATTTACCTAGTGTTGCTTAATTTAATTAAAGCTCGTTTAAAGTGATTTTATGTAAAAGATTTTCAAGAAAATTTGTGCTTTCTTAAGTAAAACTTAAACAATGAAAACTAAAGCCTTAAGAATGTGTCTCTAGTTAGAGATACCTAGTTATATATCAGAAAAAAAAAATTTCAATCGTAGCTGGTGGCCTTCTGTAGTTTCTGCCCACCCCCAAGAAGGGGAAGAAGACGTGAGTTTATTCTGTGTATGTAAAGTTTTTTGTATTACTAATACGAAAACTTATGTCATGTTATGCAAATGTTAATAAAAATATAGGCTCTCAGCGACAAAAGCTACCAGTTCTACTTTTACACATCATCTAAATTGAAAATAAATTCGATTCATTGTATTTCAGCGTTAATATAATAGTTTATTGTATAGTATAGTATAGATTATATAATAGCTTAGAGAAGTACTCTTTTAATTTTACTTCTGTTTCGAATTAAATATTTAGCTCAATAATTAAGACTTTTAAAACTGCAGTGTCAGTCGACTTTTTTCACTGTCTTTATCTGCTTAAGTTATGAAGGTTATGCTTCATTTTAACGAAGAAACAAGTTTAAGCTGAGCAGAGGTTATCCGTAAGAAAATTAAAATCCTATCTTTTTTGTTTCGAGCAGGATACGCATTTCAATGAGTTTGCACTTCAGGGAAGATCGGCAGTTCACCCTTCATGAGCATCTTCATGAAAATCTATTTTAAGGGAGATATCTCTGTATCGCTTAAAAACTTTACTCTGTACAAAAATAATCCCAATTATTTAACAAAATCCTAAACCCAAGCTAAGTAAGATGTCTTAATCATTTAATTTAGTATTCAGTACAGCCTCTCTGTGGTGATATACGCGCGGTTCAGTATTCGAGGCTGTAATTCTAAAGTAAGACTAATTTATAGCCGACAGAAGCCTCAAGCAATTAACATGATTATGTGTTTGAAAATAATTGCTAAGTCTTACGATTCTGTTATAAAGGCTAAAGTAGAACATAGGCTGCACAACATTTATCGGTGACCGACGAATTATGTCGGTCTATTTCTGTGGACACTTCAACGTTAAATGATATTTAAATGTCCTCTAGCAAATCGGCAGTAAATTTAACTCTCTGTTTGTTAGTTAGTATTGCGACTACGCTTTGACAGCGCCGGATTGATCCTTCCAATGATCCATCAAAGGCATTGGAAGACTACAATCTGTTGGTATCATCGCGCAGTAGAAATAATTTGTAATACAAATAAGACTAGGCTACTGATTAAGGTTTCCTCTTGTGAAACTTTTAAAATAGATATATGTCAAATTCAGTCCTCAATACTTAGCGGACCAATTTGTCGAGCCGAAATCTTTAATCGTCTGCAATATACCTTAGATTGTAAGTGAAGTATCTTGATAATTTCTACGAATGTGGTATACCTTTGTGTATGTTAGTGTGAGCATTTTCTTTGTGGATTGAATTATCTCAGGCTCTCAGAACTGACTGCTTTCAAGAAAAGCGACGCAAGATATTTAATAAAGCGTCTTGTGAAATGATACGTAGGTATGTGATAAAGACTTCACATTTAGATATTCAGTATCTACTCATTCTCAAAAGACGGAGGTATTCAGGTACCGTTTGGAAATTCTAGACGTTCTATTTAATGTTTGTTACTGAAAGAAGGACCTACAAGCCGCAGACGATTGGTAAAAGCAATATATAGATTGGGACCTTATAGATTGGTGCCGCCATCTTAGACTAATTAAATATTGATGTGTTACGACGCTCTCAGAAAAAGTTTTGGATAGGTACTTTGTATTACTGGGACTCGCCCTTCAGTTGACGACTGTTATTTAATGCCATCGCACAAGTCACTTACAATGTTTTATAAGAAAAGGGAAATTAGAAAATTATGACTACGCCTACGTTATTTACAAAAGACCAAATCGTTTCTTTTCATATTTTTAGAAGTTCAATCAAGTAGGCGAACTTGTTATTTCTTTGGTTCATAATGAACTGCAATAACTAATCCATTTACTAAGTTGAGTGATCATAATTAATATTTATAGATCAAAGTCAAAGTCAAATTATTTATTTCAAATAGGCCCTTATAAGGCACTTTTGAACGTCAAAATTTACAAAAAAAAAATATTGATTCTAGTCGCCCCTTCCAAAAGGTAGTTTTCGCATGGAGAAGAATGGGCAAGAAACTCCACCGTTACTGTTTTAAAATGTTTTACAATATTTTGTATAAGTACATTAGTTATATAATTATATGTGAGGACGATGCACCAATAAAATTATTAAAAATGAAGCAACAACAGATAAACTAATTATGTGATAGATACATGGTACTCACATATTTACAAATATTGTAAAAGTAGACGATTTTCCTAAAATTTTACAATTCATAAGTCAGTGTGTGAGGAAGTAATCACAGAATGTAAAATCAATGTAATATATTTAAATATATATATATAACACAAACTTCATAAACTTTTTTAATTATTAGGCACAGACTTTCAACAATAAACGTTTGCAGGTCGATAATGATGACGATTAACTTAACATCCCAGCATTAAGTCATCATCAGTCAACTCCAGAATAATCAATTGAAATCGTAAGGCATTTAAGATACCGATTGTCCGCACCACAAAGCGGATATCAATACAGAAGCAATTATTCGGAGCACAATGCTCTATCCGATTCTATTCGATGCTGTAATCGATCTGTACCGATGTCTCGAGAGATCGAACACTCTAGGCGCTGAATAGAACCGATTGTTGTGAACTGACGTAAAAAGCTAAGATTTATCGTAGAGCTGAAGAATGTGGTTTATTTTTGTCTGTGAGTAGTTCTTATTGAAGTTTAGATTGTGTTCGATCTGGTCAGTCGAGGAATTCAGGTCTTGGCTTTAGAATGGCTGGGAAATACTTCCGGAGAAGTTTGGTTTGGATTCCACGATGGAAATGAATTGGGGCTTAACTTTTAGAAAATCTAAGTGAATTTCGTATTTCTAAGTTGTCTGCGATGTGCAGCAGAAGATAGTTAGGAATACTATGAGACAATTTTGAAACACAATTCCTAACAAATTACTCATTTTAATAGTGTAGGGACACTACATGCGGGGTACATATTCATGTCTGAACATCATAACTGTCTACAAAATGACATGTTAAACGTTTTTCTAACAAACTCAAGAATGTTATTAACTTCCCCGTCAGTAGTTTTATTAAAGTTCCAGGCCTGTCGGGGAATTTCGTCCTTATTTTTATGCTCTTTTCTTTTACGATGTATACGTCACATAGTAAAAGAGTTGATGGGCATGTAGTTAAATGGAATGGGTAGTAAAGTGCGAAAGGTACCACTGGGTTTATTAGGGACGCTTCGACCCGCGATTTGCTTGCGTATAGGGGAAATATAATTAAGATAGAGATTTTGTGTGAAAAGATTTTGTAAGAACTGAGGTTTAGGTTTTGCTTTGAGAGATTCGATTGAATTCATAGTCATATTCATGCAAGTACATAGTTGCACAGTTTTAGCAAGGAATTTCTAGATAAAAAAAATAAAAAAACATAATCTTTACTATCTCCAAACATTAATAAAATATAAACATTTAAACATGACAATCTACAGACATAATGTTAACATCTTAAACAAACCAACCAACTACAACTAAAGCTCGATTTAATAACAGCATACCTTTGTAATCTGAAATGAAACCACCTGCATTCATATCTGAGTGCACATGTCTAGTATCTTACAAGCAAAGGATTAAATTTTCCTTATGCAAGCCTGGAACAGCGCGGTCCGGAACACCGGGATCTTTGATTTAATAACCGCTACGCTACGGGATTTATTAAAAATCCCGGGCCGCGCGCCGCGTTCGCAAACTCTTTGACGTTATTAAAAGCATCGATTTTTACAAAGATTTGCGCTTACTTTAAATTAAAAAGTTTGTGTGCGTGTGATGAAATAGAAATGAAGATTTGTGGTTGAATGATTTGGTACAAAAAGTACCAAATCATTTAGCCACAAGTCTCCGGATGGAAGTGTAAAACTTTATTTATTCTGCAATGTTTTGTATGTATTGCATTAATCATACATTATTTTTAAACGCTGTAGAAAATATTAATTAAATTGAAAAACTAAAACAAAAGAAATAGCGTTAGATGCTAGGTATTTAAAGCTAGCAAGTAACAAAATAATCTCAAAATGATCACTTTTTGAATATTTAGCTACCAACCAATGTTGACTCAAAAGAATATCTATCAGATAGAATATTATAAAAAAATAAATAAACAGACGACTCTTGCACACTGCTTGCACACTATTTGCTGGCAAGTGCGTTTTTTGCGCTCAATGATGAGCGCAAAAAACGCACTTGCCAGCAACAAAAACTCAGTCAGTCAGATAAATAAATTTAATTTCAATACTCAAATTTTTATAAAAACCACATAAAAACAACCGATATCTAGGCGGTGACTCGGCATGGAACGGTTTTTGACTCGATACAGCCAATTTATCGTTTGCCGAGTACCCTTCACATAGCGAACTGTGTCCGATCAATTAACTCAATCCCGGGGATATTCCCGGCCTTTCCATACTCTATTCGATTTGATTTCGAAAAATTGAAATTGAGTTATATAGATACAAGAGATTTTGAAGCGGATTTTTATGAAAGATTAATTTTGTTTACATAAAACTTTGTTTTTGTGGATAAACTGTTTATATGAAAAAATATTTTTTATTAATTTGGTTTCCAAGTTTGGGATTCCATTTAGATTCCAGGTTCTTCGTATGGGATTTTCAAAATTAGTATAAATTTTGATTCGAAGTCAAAATGACGGAGCTTACTACTGTGGGCCTAGCACGAACGCGCGGAATAAACGTAATGCAAATTCGAACGATTCTAAAATTAAAAGCACTCGTTTCACACATTATATTTACTTATTTTTAAGACTTTATTCATATTATTATCTAAGTATCGGTGATACTAATTGTGCTTTTCACAAAAAAAAAATACTATAATGTTATAGGATAGCTCTATTTTCGATTAAAAAATCATTCGAATTTACATTATGTACGTTTACGTCGCGTTCTTGCCTCTTAGGCTCTCAGACCATTTGAATACCCGACTCAGAAACCAATACTGCCTACTCCAAAAAAAACTGATACAATGAAAACCGAAACGGTATGTCATCATTCATCATCATATCAAAAAAAAAAACGCAACTTTCGGCCTACGCGTGTAAAGTGACATCGTTTAAATAACGGTTACTGCTATAAATAACGTTTACCTTATATCAGCGTTACACGTGAGGGCACATCGTTATTTGTAACAGTTATGACTCATAAAGCGATGCTCATAGTCATAACGTTATGCGTTTGGTGTTGTTGAGGGTTTTCATGACTAAATCCGTTTGTTTATTTGAATAACGTAATTACAAAAGAGTTTTAAAGTGTTGATGTGTGGAGAACTTAATGTGAAGGACACTAGACATTTGATTTAGCTTTTAGTGTTGAAGAATAAGCCTATATGGGAAGAAATGAGTTTCGAGTTTATTATACTTTAACGTTACTAACGTTAATCTGCACAGTGGTATTATGTATCACAAAATACTTTTGTTATTTTTAAATGGTCACTCAGGTTTTACACAAGTACAATGACGTGGTGTGTTCTCATAGCCTTCTTTGGCCAAACCCCTCAACTTCCTTGAACTATTTGGAGCGAGTGAAGACAGACGCATGCGCGCGAGGTTCTGGAAATGAGTTTCACATCCCAGCCCCCTGCTCACCCGCACACCGCATTTACAGACACTCCGTAATGTGTGCATTAATATGCTTGTAATTAATATGATAGTGCTATAATATTCTTGTTACATGAAGCGAAAGAAACAGTCTACTTAGCCGTTGTTATCGCAAGGGAAACCAAACAGGGATTTCTAAAATAATTTTAAATTTAGATAATCCATGATGTCATCGAAAAATTACTCGCTATCTCAAGCTAAGTTATTCAATTAGCTATTGGTTCAGCGTTCAACCAATCACAGCAGATGAAATTAACACTTTAACTTCTGAGCAAGAAAAAGGGTAGATGTTGGAAATAGGTTCGTGAGAAAGAATTAGTGCAGCTTTCAGTTGCTGCTATCCTTGCTTTTGACATAATTCATTTACATTATACATGAAGATAATGACCGCTTAATATTATTGCTAAGTAACTCCCTACATGACAATCCTCTAGATATCTAATATCCTATGAAATTAACAATGCCATAAAGGCTGGCTCAGAAAATATCTCCATACGTCGAAAACGGAAATGAACCAAACAGCCTCTTCCGACGGTTGTATTAATTAACTTCTCTTAATATTACGTACAGATGGCGCTACTGATGATAAATACGTTCGTATACATACTGAGCCGTGACGTCACTATTTCCGTTAGGGGGAGAGCAGAGAGCTCAATATCGAAATTTGGAAATGTCTGCTGCTTTGTCTATGTAAATACTGTGTATCAGCATAGAAATGATAATACATTTGTATTGCAACAGTAGTTATTACAATAGAGGGTACACTGTAAATCTCTTAAAATAATTGTTCTAACAGAAGTTACAGCAAATTACCGATATTTTACTATTTACCTATCAAACATTGTAACTGGTATTAGAAAAACGAAAACACTTTTATCACTCTTATAAAACAGACACAACACCACAGCTGTAATAAAATACGGTACAAAGCCAAACAAACAAGAATTGTATCTTTCTGTAATAGGGACTACATAAAATCAAAGCACCAAAGAGTCAGCAATAAAAAGCACCAATATTCTTCAATCATCTTTATCGCTAACCCGACCGAATATAGGATCCCTAGATAATGTTAGACCACTAACATATCAAACGCATCCCGAACTGGCAGGGTTATTGAAATTGGCCAAGAAAATTTATTTATTCGAGCCATATTGAGCGTTCTTAGAGAGTTACAACTGTAGGCTCCACATTGTGCAAGGAAATAAAAGGAATTAAGTAAAATGCAAATTTTTACGAAATTGCATTTTTATTCAATAAAAACCATTTAGCAACTAGGCCAAGACCATGACAAATATCGACAAAATAAATTACTTTAATATTGTATATAATTATTATTGATTCTGACCAAGAAGTTGTTTTGTTAGAAGTGTGTTTTTGAGACACCGCACTGCGAAACAAGGTAGAACCTTATCTGAGTTTTAATAGCTTACTAGTGAAATGGAAGCTTAATGTAGGATGCATTCATGTTTGGGCTGAAATCTAAAAGTGTTAAATAATAAAAGAATACCACTTTAAAACGAACGTAGTAAATATACTATTAATATCTGAATGTTTTCAATACTCGTACTTTTCAGTCGCTTGCAACTCTCGCCACAATCTGCAAACTTCTTTAGAACCTGCGGCTATTCGGAATTGAACAGACCGCTCGTTTAAACTCAGATTAACTATTCACAGATCTGTCCATTTGCTGGTACGAATGGACGTTTTGAATATTTCTTCTGTAAAATCTTAAGTTGGACTATTCAATAACACAAAAATATATGGAAATTCTTTAAAAAGATGGTCTTGGGAAGATCGTTCTAACTATTAGTTTGTAGTGATTATCAATATTATTTTGGAAATGTTCGTTTTCTTTAAAAAGCTTCTATTTTATATAGAAACATGTCGTAGTGAACTTTTGCCATACGCACACGTGGATGTGAATTTCCCCCATCACTATAGTAATTCTGTGTTAACTCTGGGTAGTGTGTGATAGTCTAGTAAATGATTAGGGCAGGGTACACATCGTCGCTTAGAGTATTTAGATAAGGGTAGGTATCCGAGAACCTAGACATTTCATAATCATAATGAATACTTCTACATTTACCAAATCACTCATACATCCACTACCACGTCCAATTACTACGCAATTACTCCACCAGTTGAAAACAAACAAAACTTATTTACACATCGCTGGCTTACAATGGCGCGTACCTCGTGCGTTCCGAGTTCACGCATCGATGGATGTACGGGCTCATTATGCAGTCGCGATGCAACTTGCGGCACGTACATTTTAATTAGAGATAAAAAAAATACGATATTTAAATGGCTGTTGTACAGATTGGTAGGCAGCCTGTTTTGTTTCTGTGACTGTGATTTTAATGATAGTCGGTGGTGTGGTATTTTCAGGGTAATATGGATGGATGAAGCAGCTTTAAGACCAACTAATATCAATCTATGGAAGATGTATACGGTATTGAATATAAAGCCAACATTATTCCCGCAAACGCAGCGATAATGCAGTATTCTATTAACCGAAGCTTGAGCTGAAAACACAATACAATTTCCGAATATTACTGTTCGATTTTACGAGAACGTTCACATTGACTCCTCATATTAAGCAAACACATTACGCTCTGTCCTACGCTCAGCAACACAATAATACAATACAAAACGGATCATCAATTTCCATTTTCAGTGTAAAGTGCAAAACAATAACATGAAATAACTAGGCACTAGTTCATTGTAGTTTATTCAATTTGTCTTTATTTAATAGGTAAAATATCATTATTTAAAGTGGCAACATTATGTAGTGTAATGAAAATAGTGGCGAGTAACGAGAGCGGATTACGTACGTGGCCGCAGCGGTCGCGCTGCGCGACCGCTGCGTGGCATCTGCGGTACGTGGGTACCTCGCTCATTTTAACATTTTATCTTTATTCAATTTTCTGATATTCACTGTATCGGTGGTGTTTGTAGATTAAACTGTTCTGTGTTGACGTTTACTTATCTTCGTAACGAACTGTATTAATCACGAGCATGATGTATAATTAGCGTGAGATTGGACAGGCCTATATCCAGCAGCGGACTGGCTGTAAGCTGATGATGATGACGGTGGCGTAATTCGGTGATAAGTAAACAATTCAGAAAAGTAATCAGAATTTTGTATAATGTTATTACTAGAATGTGGTTCTGCAAACAGTAGACCTTGCAAGCACAAACTTTGTTGCAACAATTAATAAATAACCATATCAGTTTAAAATCTTATAACAAAGATACCTATCCAACTTAAAAAAAACCTGACTGTGGCTTTAGGTTACTAGGCTAGACGATAATTAAACAGAAATAATCTAACCCACCACTAACCAACTACTATCTGTTAAACACGAGACTTTACTTTTGAAGCTACTTTACACCTAGCAAAACTCAGTCACACAAAGTGTTCAACGGGACCTAATCATTTGGTGAGCCACAACGATAGTGCGATCTAGCGGTGCCCAATAGCGTCATCTGCTATTAACCTTATTGTAAGACTAACATTAATATTAGTTGTAAAACCTCGTTTTAGAGTCAATTCCACTGGTAGAAATCTAAAACTGAGCAATTTACTGCATTTTGAGGAAATATTCTGCTCATCACGCTGAAAATCCTCATCAGATCTTCACCAAATTTTTATGAGACCAACTTAAAGTAAAAAAAGAACCATCGAAATTGGATCTCATAAGGCGGATATATTACCCGATTCTCCCCTAAAAAATCCCCGACGTCAAAAAAAAAACTATAAAGTCGTAAAACCTGTACACCAAGTTTTGTCCAGATCGGTTGTAAAATACGACCCGTAGAGGAGTACTGAGAGGAGTAAGAAACTGACACACGATAGCAATTTTTTCCAGACTTGAAGCAGGGACGCTTCGCTCGCTCGGTCCATGAATATTATTTCAAGCAAACATAAGGTAAATTAAGTATATGACAACATTGGGCACGCCACTATTGCGGCGATAAGTCCCCTTTTTGAGGAGTGGCTAGAGAGGCGCCGCGGCGTCCTCACCTTCTGCCTGACGCAGGTCCTCACCGGACATGGTTGTTTCGGGAGGTTCCTGTTTCGAATCAGGCGGGAGGAAACGCCCGGGTGTCATCACTGCGTGGATCGCCCGGAGGACACGGCGTATCCTCGTGGAGGCGATCGGTGGCGGGGATCTCTCGCGTCCGGCCCTGGTCCAGGCCATGGTACGAAGCGAGAGGGCATGGGAGGCCGCCGCCAGGCGTAAGGCGTAGGGCTTGCGGACGGCAATGGGTAGCTCGCCGTCCGATAAGGACCAGGCCCGGGTCGACGGCGCATTGTGTTCCACGCGCGCCTCAAAGAGATGTCAGCAACTGAAGGGGTCCGATAGGACCGATGCCTGCCGGGGTTGCGGGAAAGTCCGAAAGGGATACCGTGGCCCCTGGTGACGTACAGTCAACTGAAGGAACACGGGTGGATTAAAGTCAGTAAGAGTCTGACACGCCCTCCCGCTCCGCCCAGAGCGGGAGAAGTTTTTTGATAATTTCTAACCCAAAAAATAAAAAGTATACGGGGACATTGTAATTTTTCATTGTATGAACGAGCTTTTTAGTAAAACACGAAATGTGTTCAATAATTTTCCAATTACTGTATTATTTATTTACCTATTTAGAATCAATACAGATGTATTGATACTCATATTATCAAATAGAGATAGATAAACACAATTACACTATAAAACAGTGAAGTTAGCTTCGGGTAGTTAGTTCAATCCACCGGCTGGCGCACCCAGTTTAAGTTCTGCAGCTCGAAGTGTCCTCCAGGGAAGTATACTTGGTGCCGGCAGTCGGTCACACTTTACAGATGGAATTGAATGCGCATATTTAGGCTAACGACCTAGGCACGTAAACTATTTGATTTATTATCGACTAGCTGCGCCCGCGGTTTCACCCGCATAAGTCTCGATTCCGTAAGAATATCGGTATAAAAAGTATCTCCTAATCCAGATTATGTTCTACCCATGTGCCAAATTTCATTAAAATCTGTTCAGCTGTTTTAGCGTGAAAGCGTAACAAACAAATAATCAAACTCACTTTCGCATTTATAATATTATTATATTATATATATAAAATATTATAAATATAAATATATACAGGCTGTCTCAAACGTAGTGGTTCAAAGGCAAATGGGGTAAAGTGGAGGTGACCACATATCATTAAAAAATTTAAACTTTATGATATTCTCAACAATCCAGATTTCACAAATTTAATCATTTTCAAAAATCTAACACTTTCACTTTGTTTTTTCGACCCAGTGTGCAAAATGTTCGACGTAGCGAGTGCAAATCTGGCTGGAAGTGTAGGTACAACGTACCGTAACGTATTTACTTTCAGTGTGGCTCTGCAAGTCTTCAGAGCCCTGATTAAAAAAAAGAACTACCCAGTACGTGCACATACATTTAAAAGGTACCTTAATTATTGATAGTTAGACTGGGAAAATTTCATAAAGATAGCTTAATGAGAACCTTAAAAAAAATGGGTTTCATAACAAGGTCGAAAAATCCGAAAAACTTTTTGCTATAATTTTACCAAAACATCTCTCATGAAGGCCTACGCAGGTTAACAGGTGACCTCCACTTTACCCCATTTGCCTCTGGACCACTACGTTTGAGACAGTGTATATATAATTAGTTAGGATGTTGTTATAACAGGTACCTACTATTTATGTACTTTATTTTTAACCCGACTGCGCGAAAACAAAGACAGGGTCATGTTTTTTTTCACGCCTATCTATGTAGGTGTGTGGGATTCTGCTGCCTATCCCAATTCGTTTTAATCCTAATCGATAACGAGCACCACAAGCTATCACTCACCGTTTCAATATCGCCCTTCCATCATCACTTACGTAGTGTTTAAGTTGCTTGTCAAATATCTTTAGAGGTGGTCATTATTTGTGTGCTGAGAGCTCGCCACACAGGGGCGGATTGGGGTGCAAACATTATGGAGGGGCCAGGAGGGGCCTGTAGGGCTCCTGTGGGTATTGAACCTTGATGGTGGTAATTAGGTGGCGAGTTCTTGTGAAGTAGCGATGTGTGAAGTGTGATTACGGGTAGAAGTGATGCGGATTTGTTTTGAAAAGGTGTGGTTGTGTATGGTGGGAGGATTGGTTGGTGTAATAAACATGACAGTGCGACAGTAATAGTTAGTATTTAAGAATAGCAAACTGAAGTTATTTAGATACATAATTTGATATAACTTTTAATGCTACAAAACGAAATGAAGAGCGCACTTTCTGAAAGTTGGTTGCGTCGTAAATAGCTGTTAAATAAAAAGCATAAGCCTCTCAATGTATGTACTTCTACTATACCATTGTAATAGTTTTTTTTAGGCTATAGTTTCAATAAAAGATTTATTATTAAAGATTTATTTTAAATATTTCGCTGTTTTGGTGAATTTTTCAACATTACGAAATAAAATAATGAAATATCGCTGTAAAAGTAGCGCAATAAAACATTGATTATAATTTGACAGCTATTATAATTTCCTTTATGACTTCAGGCAGACAGACTGACAAATTTCCATTTTGTTATGTTTTCTTTTTTCCAAATTTATGTTGAAGATAAATAATTACAATAAAAAAAACCTAGAAACTCTTTATCTACAGTCACGCAAACCACCACCACAGTCACCAAAATTATTCGCACCCGGAACACTCCTGGCATACTGTATTCAAATTTCACGGTTGGTCGGTTTGCTATAGTTAGAAACAGTTAGCGGTCGACAGGGACAGGTGTTCGGTTTTGGGCAAACTTGGAAGAAGTTGTGGGCAAACTTGTGACATGGTGAGACCCAAATAAAAGTCCTGTGGGCAAGATGTTTGTTTAGTCAATGGTAAACTTTGGTTTACTTAAATTAAATAATTAACCGACCATGAGGGGTCAGTGATCATTTGGAATTTAGGTCCATATAGAAAAGTTGTGTAGTGGAGGATCAAATTAATGTTATTAACTTAGTTAAATTGTTCTAAGATTGATCAATCAATCAACTAAATTAATTTGCTCGTTCAAGTTATGAGAAGTTTGGCGACTGTTTATAATCACTTGTATATATATTTAAGGTGTAATAAAACAGTTTATATTGTAATATCATTAAAAAAGGCTTAAAAAAGTAAAAAAAATATTGCCGATCTTACTATGATGTTTAAAGTTCAATAAGTTTTCCTTCTGACGTGCTTACAGATGCAATATACATGACAATAAATGGGTGCATTGACCTAAGTCCGTCCCTGAGTAATTAGCAGGCACTTTAGGAGGCTAAGTTTCTTGACTGGCCACTGCAGGAGTTTGGCTGAACATTACCTGGTGTTAAGTGACTAGTTAACTTGCGGACTAGTTATTTTAGTAGATACCTAAGTATAGAATTTCTAATACGAGACTGAAGTTAACAGGCAACTAGAGTCTTGGCAGAATTACAAAAGGTCAATGACGCGGTAGACGATTACAAAAATGTTAAAGCAAAAGTAAAACATTAAGGTTTATAATTCAAAAAACCATTTCAAGTATGTTCAAAAATGGACAACACGAAAACAATTTTGATAAAAGTGAATACATTGTCACGAGTTTTCTCTTCAAACAGTGAAAATTGGAACAAGCGCTAAATTGGCTACGAAATAGCTACTTTCGCTGGAAAATTCAATTTTTGGAACATTTTCCGTCATATGAGCGAAACTAGAAATGAGATGCATATTGTTTCGGACGGGGAAAGGACGTTGCCTGCTTGTCATATGGCTGACTACTAAACCTATTTATTTTGGAAGAACTATAACTCTCTGTAACGTGGGAATTGATCTAAGACATCTTTCGTTTATGTCTGCGAAGCAGAACAAGCTGCTGTGGGTACCTACTTATTTTACACGCGTTTCGAGCGCCCGATAACTCACCTAGACAACTCTATACCGATGGTTAAATTGAGTGTAGATATGTAAAATTGAGTGTAGGTTTGTCAAATTGAGTGTAGGTATGTAAAATTAAGTGAAGGTATGTAAAATCGACCTCGCAATTGGTTTACCACCCTAACGTTGAATGTCACTTTATAAACACACGTCATAAAACGACAAGGTCTATTTTTATATGTGACAGATAGTTTCTACCTTAGTGAAGTTTCAATTTACTGGGAATAGTTGTCATAAGTGATAAAGGTCGGCGGTTACCAGGTCGAGTGTATGGGAACATTTCATCAACAAGTCAACCATGACTGATGGCTCACGGAGGGATATCGACGTAATTAAACGGGGTGTCAATATAAGGAAAATGTATTATATAATGGGTAACTATGTAAATATACAGAAGCAACCACCTTTTGACTCAAAATTATCCAAATAACTGAATAAAGTATATAAAGATAGAATACTCTGACATTCTCATCAGAATCACTCAAAAACTTATAGACCCGGTTAAAAACTTTGTACAAACAAGCTCCAAACTAGACTAGGTACGTAAACTTGCACATTGCAGGGCACTTGACTGTAAATATAATAATTATTTTGTACTGTACACCTCCTACGAACATGAAACACCTCTATTGCTCATACATAAGATTAAAATTGGTATGGCAGGGAGTGTAAATACAAGTTTGTTTTGTCAACATTGTAAAGCCGGTGTCTGAATATTGGAGGCAACATCGAGGCAGTCGGAGCCTATCGTGTGTACACGCTTTTACATTTTAGTCCAGGGCTGTGCTAGGTCTTATTATTCAACTTTTTTTTTTCAATTAATTACCAAAGATTATATTGCTAAACTCAAACACGCTTGGCATATAGAATTTAACTAGTTTCAGCCGTCCCGCTTGAGATAATAAAGCTTAGAATTCTGTTAAACCATAATATATGTATAACGAACGCAAATTGTCCCTAAAACTCTCAAAGTCAACAATCTCTTAAAATAAAGAAAACATGTTCAATACCAGTTCACCATTGCTTAAGTATTATTGTTTCACTGAAATAATATTGCCGATAGCAATAAAGAGATATTGGCAGCCCTCGTCATAGATTGAATTGTAACGTTTTATTCTAAGTACCAAATAAAATTTTAGTACGATTTTTGTTGTGCAGAAATTGTTAAAGCTGATCATAAATATGTAAAATGTTACGCTGCTTTTATGTTGAGCAAAATTAAGGAAAACAAAGAATATGTCAGCTGGTTTTTGTCTCAGACAAGTTATGAGATGTAAAAATTGACTAGGGAAGTCGTTTGATATAAAGTTTATACGTAATTTCCAGTAACTCAATAATATTTTCGATATGGAAAAGGGGCTAATGGAAGCTGAAACACTTTCCGGTGTTGATTTATTTCGCTTAAATTACGATAATTTCATAATCTTAACAGTACCTAGCTTACACATTTTTATAACAAAAAACGACATTAATTAACTCTCTTTCTTGCCATAAAAAAATTTCATGAGGATAATTACATCCTTATCCTTCTCGGATATAATTAAAAAAATTAAACGAAATCAAATCTCGCTCCTGCCAGCCCTACGACATCTAATCCGCCTCTAGCCAAGCTATCGAGGCGTTGAATTTTTGAAATTCCACTTGGGCCTCTTCGTTGGAAGCCGACCAGGATTGAGCCTAGTGCACAACGGTCGAAACTGTACACAATACACTTCAGTTCAGAAAAAGACTTGTAAATGTAGATTTTTGCGTAGCTTGTACGAGGACCGAATGTTTTGTAAATAGGAATGTGGACACTAGGGTTTATAGTATAGTGGTTCAGTTGGCAGATAAGGGTTTAGGTGTCGATGTTTTTTTGCAAAGGTTGGGTTGAAGTTTGTTTATTACTTTTAGTAATTATTATTATTCTTTTAGTGTGAGTGGAAATGTTTGCAGGTACTATATTAATATCTAAGAAACTTATCTTTATGTTCGAAGGACGTTATTGTAGATTCGTTAAGTAAAAAGAAGCAATAAGTAATATTTAATACAAAACAAATAACAATTCAATCAGCTTGAATTCGAAGGTAAACATGCAACTTTGCCTTTGCCAAGAAAATACAAATTAACTAGCTGACAATACACATCTTATTTAATTATCTCAATCTTAATAAAATAATCTGTGCATGAGTAAAAGGATTAAATGTAAAGTAACAGTAGGCTGGGCAAAGTTAGCGGAGATTATAATAATTACCCGGGGATCTGCGTGGCGTCGAATCAGCAGCTTTTGTACCCTAGGTTGGGGAGATCATGAGGTAAATTCGTTAATTGACCTATTTTCAGCTTTAGCTGACCAAACTCTTTGTAGTAAGATTTAATTGTAGGATTTTAATTGGTTAAATCTTGTGTAATTATCGTTTGTCGCTATTAGGTAGCTTTGTGCGAAAACGTCGCCGAGAACTAAAACTTTATAATATCGTATTTGTATAAGGTACGATCAAGAGATTACCCTTCACAATTGTCTATTCTTTTAGAAGTCGTTTATTACTTTTTATAACCAAATTCACAGGAATCACTTTACAATGAAGTAAAATGAACAAAGTCTAGTATACATATTTTCATGAAACATATGAACACATTTAGTTTCAATTATTAAGTCTAGATTCCTAAACTCACTTTTCTACCGAATAACATTCATATTGGTTTGATTTGCATTTTCCCTGAGGCTTAATAAATATTACTTTATCGCAGTACTGTTCTAGCGAATAAGCTTTTTATTTGAAACTGTGTACTGACTTATTAACTAGGTACGTTGTTCAAATACAAATCTGGAAATCTGTTTACCTAACATTTGCAAAAAGCTGAACTCCAAATGAAGTAATTGATATTAACATACCTATGTACACGTTTTCATAATTTCATTCATAGTTCCTAGAAAATTAATGTATAGTAGGTTGTTGTTTACTCTTTTCCTGAAATGGAATTACTCGCGCCTATTCATAGGCGAACTCAGAATACAACTGCAAACTAAACTGCTACATCTTTTCTGCGACAGCAGTCACACTGAAAAGATGCAAAAGCAACCTCAATATTCTAACAAATAAGTAGTTAAAATATCCCCAAACAATAATCATAAAGTTACCAATACATTTACTACTTACATACTTTCCTACTCCAATTGCCTCATTTTTTCCTGGATGGAACTATAAATCGCGTCAGACTCGCGACAGGCTACACAGGAAGGGCCGCAGTGAGCAATCATTAAATTCGCATCACCCGCCGCCGAGACAACGGTGTTTCCTGCAATATATCGTTTATTTCCAAACGACGACTTCCCGGGAAAGAAATAGCGAGGGAATTACCGGGTCGAGGGTGATACCATTGTTGCAAAATCAGAAGGATGTTTGGTGCGAGTTTAAGGAGAGTTTGATGTGAATCAGCACTTTCCCATTGTGTAGTAAAACATGATTAATATCACAAATTGCAGTCCATAAATATGTTCCTAAGTAACATGAAAATAATCACAAACTTTATTTAATTACAAATACAAAATTTATGAATTGATTGCATTGGCACCTTGCAAACATCAATTATTTCCACGATTTGACAACTTAAATAAGACATAAAATGCACAGACATTAAACATAGGACCTTCTTATAAAGTGAGACTATAGTAAACCCGAAAAACATGAAAAAATTGCGTTCACAGCGAACTTTCAAGAATCTTGCGCGCACCAGTAGTACAATCCAACAAGAACAACGGCGCTGGGTAATCACCCTGGTTGTCGACAAATAGGAACTTTATTCAAATCAGCACAAATTTATTTTAGCGAAATGACAGCTGCCAGCCATTTGCTTTTGTTGCTCCACAATATTCGTCGGCCGCAATTATTAATTTCACTCCTTGGAGAATGATTAATTGTGACCTACGGATGTTATAAAATGTTTCAATTATCAACGTAGTTCAGGAAGGAAAATAATAAAGAAAAAACGGATTTGTCCAATATTAAGTTCAAAACTAATATCAAAACAGCAATAAATAAATATCTATTTCCCTCTCTCAAAATACTATAACCTTTAAAATAAAAATTATAATAGCTAAAACCATGGTTCAAATTCAAATATAGCACGTAACGCCATCTATTGAAAGTTTGTATAAAATAGTAAGCTGCTGCCATCTATCGGCGAGTTGGTAAACTGGGCAATGGAACTTGGTGCGGCTTAATTCACGCCATGGCCGATGTGTCCGTCGTTCTTAGTTCAGCATGGTACTACTAGATGGCGCTGTAACAAACCTTTTACTTCAAAGGCGGACGGGTCGATAAAAACAACTATCACAATATAATACATTTTGGCACGATTTTCTTGCAAAATAACAGCAACGTAGAACAAAATGATTGAGGGACTATTTTCTAATTCCAGTGATTCACTACACTGTGAATAAATTAAAACAAACCGCTATGTATGAACATAAAATAATCATAAATATCATAATGAGCTTATTTAATAGACGTAGTGAAGATAAACTTTACTTAGCAGCATCAAAGTAAATAATTTGCCACTTTTAGAATTTCAAACATGATAGTTAACTGCGTCTATTACTGAAATCTAAAATTAGTTAGCCAGTCTTATCGATAACTACCATGAACTGCAAAGCAATTAGGTATTCCAAATGAACTCTGAAACTTAGCTCTAAACTGGATAAAGTTAGCCTTCTCGAAAATCCGCCATTAAAAGTAGATAGTTGTAAGTACAAAGTAATAATTACGGATGTCTAACTTCGCAAGTGGACGAGCAACGCAAGACAAAGTTGCCACAATTGGTATCTACTGAGAAATAACTTCGTAGACTTCTTTGGCTACAACTGGGATCATTTTAATTAAATTCGTTGAGAAATTCTCAAGTATAACTTTTGAAACTGAACGTATCTTGGGAATTGACTTAAATAAGAAGGTACCTACTAATTTTGTGCCTGGTTAAATGCAGATTAGCTTCTGTTTTTGCCCTTTTTGTTTTAAGTACCTAATGATGTTGTTTTAATGCAGGAATTATTGAAAATATACGACATCAATTCAATCAAACATTTTTGAAATTATGAACACTAGTAAATTCTCTGCAAAAAAGTCATGTTTCTGCTTTATGTTTTGGCCATCTAGCGGCAGTATAGTGAACTTTTATGTTCCCAACAACCTGTTCCGTAGTTCCTTTATACATCTCTCTTTCACAGAGGGCGCTTTTTCAATGTACTCTCAACTTCTGCTAGATGGCGGTAGAAACAACATTTTCACTAACGGGAAACTTGCCAATTCGTAAAATTTTGATTGACATCCCCCCTTCACTGAAACAACTTTGGTGTTACTTACATGTTATTAATAATTCAGTTTGTTTCATAAAGTTACTGCTGTCATTTCAGTCAATATTTAGCATTTCTCATCCTATAAGAAATTAAAAATGTACACGTTTCACGCTAGTGATCTGTCCGGTTTGCCACAGAAGCAATTATTTTTCATATGAATCTGTAACGCTGCATTAATTTGCCTCCATGTCTTATTTCTTTAGGTCAGCCATTACATCGGTACAATAGATTCGTCGCGATTAAAAGCTAGTTTTACCTGAATAATGTACTTGGAGATGTTTTGATCTAACTACATGTCGAAGGAATAAACCATGTGCAATCCGCACATGGCAAAGGTATAATTTATTTTAAAAATATGTCAACAATTAATGTACCTAATACCATCATCGCAAAGAAACCATGTCTTGCTATTCATGCAGCAAAGTGCATCGGCGAGGATCACGCCGAGTGTCGCATAATGAGGCGCGTCTGACTAGTGTTCAAGTACCAGCACTATAGTGTACCTACTAATGTAGCATACAATTCAGCACTTTTATTGGACCTGAGTAGGGCTGTGATAACGCGTGCTTGACGGAAAAATAAACTCGTGTGTAACTTTGAAAGGTCTCGTGTGTAACCTAGCCATAGCCACATGTGGCTCGAAAATTAGAAGTGTGAGACAGTACAGTAGGTACAAAATTAAAGATGATAAAATCACAATAACTACAATGTTCAAAAAGATACTAAATGCACGCGCGTTATATTCTTGTTGCTCAACTATTTATCATAGTTGATGGTATTTGGGAATATCGAATGCGTATAAATCTAACTCAGTTTCAGTGGAACTCTTCGACCGAGGTAGGCTAACAAGGAAAACGCCAATCTAAAATTCTCACCAATTATAATTTCTACCGAATAAATATTTTTGCAGCCATTTCTGACAATTTTTTCGTGAAAGCTGTCATCCTTAAAAACGCCGCACAGCCACCGTGAGGGGCGCGCGTCAATTTTTTTGACGCACCCGCCTTTGTTAACGCAATAAAATGAAACTGTGAAGTTTCGCCAACGATCTCAATTTCATGATATTTATAGAATAAATATAAATTTTACATGGTCTATTCCTTTGTAATAATAACTCAATAATACTAACGAGATGGCATATCACAGTGGTAAATCGGCATTACTCTTTTTGAAGTAGGAACATGACAATCATAGTCTTCTATAATAAAGAAGATTGTTAATAGGGTCTAATTAAAATCGTGATACCTGAGTAACATTCTCGTTGCCCATTGCTGGCTGCTTTGTAAGTTGGTATAACTTTGGTCTTACCTGTTAACAAAGAAAAAAATATAATTTAGTTCCAAATAAGAAATAATAATTTTTAAAGGACATAATAGTTTTCATAAATCTCGAAGCTTTTCAATACTTTTACAAAAAAAAATGCTGACAGTAAATTCAACCCTTCCCAACATGACATGACAATTTGCCCAACAACCATTCCACTCCATATTTTCTCGCATCTTCAAATCAACGTGCAAATCAGAAAACTTAGAGTACCTTCCAAACATTTTTTATACTTGACAAACTCTTTCGAACTTCGTCCAACTAACCCCGAACATTCATACTTCGTTATGACGAAAATATTCGCTGTCACTTGAAGAGGGAGGCAAAACTCACAGGAATCGATTCCTAAGAGAGTGAGAAAAAGGTGTTAAGGATATGAGAATTTTCGTATTTTCTGTGTTATTATTTGGCTCGGTATTGTTAAGAGGTAAATAATATCTACTGACACCTTTCATGTCATTACCTTATACCACTTGGTCATCTGGGACATGTTCTTCATCCAGGAGGCAACGTTGCAAATGTCTAAGGGCCTACAATTTCAGCATCCTTTAAATTGGAGTAAAACAATCAAAATCAAAATTCATTTTTTCAAACGAGTCTGAGAATCAGCACTTTTTGACGTCAATAATTTCACCATCCATCACCACTTCCTAGTTTTTTAGCTGGGAAAAAGAAGTGGCGCAACAAACTCCAGATATTTCCCTTATTAGTTTATGTAAGTACGCAACAGAATGAATAATATTGACAAAGTGTTAGATGAATCTCAAGAAAAATATCTTGATGCTCTTACTTGGCCCTTTATCATTAGTTTTTCAGCCACCCTAACAATTCACGTAATGAAAGTGTTCAGTATAAAAAGGTCTACATTGGGCGTCAATCCCGCGGCGTCGCGACGTCGCTGCAGACGCTCATAAATAAAACGGTTTCTTTCCTACCACCGCGACTTCAACCGCTCTTGAGAGTGGCTCCCAAGTTCCAATGGCGGGGCATTGTCTGGCTGAGACTTTAAATTAAACATGTAGTCGCAATGGGTATTATTTTCTACAAGTTTTGATCTGTACCTATTGGAAATAACAATTTTCCAAATCCGTGCTTCTAAGTAAAACTACTTGCAAGCACGGATGTCGAATTTTTACTTTTTAATACTTTAGATAAAAATCAGTTAGATTAAAAATCGTAGTTATTAAAAAAAAAAGTGTGATTAAAATAACAGTGTCGATCGAAATGACCAATTTTGAAGAACGCTTCAGCTTGAGCAGAAGCACGATACTTCAGCTTATCAGTCCTGTCGTGGACGGTGAGAGGTACTCAGGAACCGTACTGTGACTGTGTTTTAAAACCATTATCCGTTTCGTAGGATAATACACAAATATTATAATTCGTTCGGTTAGTAAAGGAAAAAAGCTCGATCTTTAAAGTCGACATCATCTTATTCAATTATGGCACGTACGCAGTACACTCAGGCATGTACTGTAATAAAAGAAACACATTTTATTATCTTTTCACGTCTTCATGTCTAAATCTAGTAGCATCATCAATCAAAGAATCCTGACTTGATATTATTTCTTTTAGATTCGCGTCAAGTGTCAAGGTCCTGAAGAAAACTGAATATTCTATTATAAAAGTAGAATCCGAAAATCATTTGTCAGGTAAAGGTAAAGGAATTGAGAGAGAACTAAGGGCAGAAAATAATAATGTCTTTATTCAAGAAATCTTTTTTGGTATTTGAGAACACCTTTAACATGGAGATTTGGATGATTAAATGATATCAGATATTTTTGAGAAAATCGACTGATATTCGGGACTGGTACGGTCAGCAACAGAAGTAGATTAACACTGTTACTTTTACATATTATGTGAAATCAATAGACCCTACATTATTTGTACACTACTTTTCAGTACTTTATGTAACAGCTAAGAGTTTTTATCATCGTCATTTAACAACTGTACTTTTTTTATTTTCTTTGCACATAAAATGTGTTAAAAAAACTCAAGTTTTAATCGATTTTGTTGCTGACCGTACAGTTAAACGACACTGACCAAAGGGCAGAGTTGTAGTTTTTTATTCAACACTATTTCTCTTACAAATTTTTTGGCATAGTTCTGACACCTGCAGTGGTTAATTTGACAAAAGTTATCTCCATCAACGTCTGTCCACAGTAGTCGGCGACAGCTTCTCTCAATCAACCGTTGGCGTGTAACATTACCTATCTACCTTTATCAAATTAGTTCATCTTGAATCTAGAACTGGCTAGGGCTGGCATCTGACTAACAAGTAAGAGATCTTAAGTCCACTATCTCCATCCATCTTACATGTTTATTTTTAGCTTAGTTGGAGAAATCAACGAGAATATTGTCATACCGTCACTGTCAGATCGTGTAACCAACCTCCGTTCCCCTCGTTTATTTACTAAAACACGATTCAT
The DNA here is from genome assembly GCA_949128155.2 of Xanthia icteritia. Lineage (NCBI taxonomy): Eukaryota > Metazoa > Arthropoda > Insecta > Lepidoptera > Noctuidae > Xanthia > Xanthia icteritia. The sequence continues at coordinate 20,173,677 of OX421950.2, read as the reverse complement.
TTCGAAGTCAATAAAGTGTATTCCCAAGCAATGCAGTAAAGTTTCCAATCTGTCCACAATCTGCAGTAAAGTGTGTCAAGTTGTCGCATTTCAATCCGGCGCCCCGTGGGACGGAAGTTCGATGCCGCGTCGGGGACCCTCGGCTCGTCAATGCGAATATTATATGACATGCGATACTGGATCAGTTTACATGTTTTATAGATAGTAAGTTTACATGAAAGTTCAATCATGTTAGTAAGAAACAGTGGTAAAAGTCACAGTATTTTTTATCTTACCAAAATGTTTTTTTGGTTCCATCGATTCCTAATTTTCATTATTATAATTCTTAACGATAGAGAACAAGCAGTACTATGACTAACTGTGTACTTATGCAGGTATGTCACAGTCACGGTCATTTGTGACGAACGAAAAGAAACAAAAAGGAGTGAAGAAGTGGTGAAGTGACTCCATCATTTCGATACAACCTCGGATGACCTTGGCAGAACGTCAGGACACTGCGCAAAAATGTTTCTTGTTAGTTGCTCTAACTCATTTACAATTAATTAGGAACGCTATAAGAATGAATCATAGCGTCCTAGCAAAGGAAAACACGAGGCTAAACTATAAGTTTTCACATTATTTTAAAAGAACTCACCACCTCACCAAGTCACTGCCTCTATCAGTCTTGATAACTTGGCAGACATCAAAACGTCGGAACTTGGGTTTTATTATCAAAGTTCAGTGCGTCAGAAGTTATTGGATGCAGTTCCACAACCACTGCTGTGGGAGTGGCAGAGTGGCAGAGTTAAGTAGGTCTTGTCAAGGTAAAATGGTCTTATACATTAGTGACGTAATGGTGACGAGTATAGTACAAATGGGCCATGATAGGCTATATTCAACAAATATAGTGCAGATTTTTACTTGCTATTTGCAAATAGAAATCAGCAATATATGCATAGAGATAGATAGATATATATTCTTTATTGTGCAGTTAAAAGAAGAAGAACATACATTAGAACGGCACAAACGACGGTCTTCGCTTAGAGCATAAAAATAATTATTTTCTGAATTAAAACAAAAGAAAGGTACTAGGCGTTAAGAAAATTAGGATTATCAAATTAAGTTGAACTGAAGGTTTCAATAGATTAAAGACGACGCCGCGCCGGCGAGCGCCTCAGATAATAATTGTAAACCTCGAAATAATTTTATCCTGACCCTTTAATAGTTTTATCATTGGATTAGTTAGGCCTATACCGAGTCTTTTTCAGTATCTATCCAATCTTATGTTAATCCAATGTTACTAAAATTGTAGTTGACGATAAATAGACTTAAAATGCCATTAAAAACTTGGGCACGATGCGACCACCTAACTAAGCCAAAATAGAATCGATCATATGAATACCGACAATTGAGCTGTCTGCTTAATTTTTTACATGTAAATCGATCCTTATCAAGCAACCGACCCTTGAACTTCCAACTACCGTACCACACTATGAATTAACACTAAGTACTGAGTTGCTCTCGACTGAACAGTGTCAATCAATCGTCGACAACACGCCTAAAGCGCGGGCGCAATAAATAATTCAGAAGGCATGCTCTTGTAGTTCTGTACCGAGGTCATAGTGAGCGAAGTTCTGTACGGGATCGAAAGCCTGTCACTATGTGTTAGAATATAGGTATTAGGGGTATTGGATTAATGGTAGTTTACTATGATTCGTAATTGTCTATTCTCTGTAGCAATCCACGAGAAAAGCGTTAAGGTCCAATGTTTGGCAAAGGCCTTTTGGATGATAATTAATGATTTGCATGTTATAAACTGACATACAGACGGCATAGATAAAAAGATAAAATATATAATTTTGTAAAAACATGAGTGTCATAATTATGAACATTTAAAATTAAAGTTTGTTATGAGAGATCTTAGGTTCTTAATAATGTCATACATTCATGTTTTGCCATAGATACTGGCCTGCAAGTAAAAGTTGAATAGAAAAAAAGACGAATAGTTACCTGTATTATTATATTTTTTTAAAGCAAAAACTGTCTACCCTTTGGGTACAGAATTTGCGTTGTAGGAAGTATTTTAATTATTAATCGAGTTTGTTAAAAAATATTAGTTTTGCAGATGACTATCAGCTGCTGTACGTAAGTAGGTATAGCAACATTCCTACTTTGAAATCCATACCACTAATGCCTACTAACTTACTTCAGATAATTCCATCATACAAGCATTAGCATTAACTTAATCATGGAACTAATTAGCAACCACACTCAACTCGCTACGAATCAGATCCTATGCACATAGATTAATGAAAATACACAGGTATCACTAGAACATTGTCAATCAATCGCGGCGACACACGACCCGCGGCGCGCGTCACTTGTCATCTAAATAATGTAGGACAACCCTCGACCCGGCTGGGGCTGTGTCATTACGTGTCGATGTAACTACTGGTTGGTGCTGCTTTGTAGTTCGGGGATGTTTGCAGGACTAAGTTGAAGGTCGAAAATTGATCGAATACTAATAAATCTTTTGAATGTTAAAATGAATTTGTTGTTTTGCAAAGAATTGGTGGTTGGCATTGCGTAAAACTTACGCAATACCAACGACCGGTGTGCCATTAATTTTGAAAATTCAGCAATGCGTTATTTACGAGCAAATGAAGCATTAGGAAACTTCTTAAAATCCTTAGGATTGTGTCAGAAAGCGTGCTAGGCAATTGGGGTGCAGATAATCTAAAATACCAATTTGTACGTAATGTCATTCTAGAAGAGGACGCTTAGTTCTTCAAAATAGTACGTTTGACGGAATGGTCGGCGCAGTTACTGAATGATTGGCTACGTTACGTATTCAATTCGTATCGAAATTAAAAATATATTCACGCAAGCGGCGACGACGGAAGCATATATACCATGGTTTCTCTAGTAGCTACTCAAACACAAACGCAGCGACTGTTAGTCCAGGCTGGCGAACATTAAATTTAAATTAGCGTCGTGGAACATGAAAACAGTAAGGAGACACGCTTAATTATAATTTGAAGCGAGCGTGGGACCGCGACGCGTGGCGCCATCTGTGATGCCGATCTGAACTAGAACATGTCCCGTTCTAGTATGGCTCATCATTTTACAAGTGGAATATATTTTTTATGGTTGTAATTAAAAAGTGATGGTATGCGTTACCTGCCAAATAAAATCTGGCAAATTAATTAAAGCAAATTGACTACCAACTAAAATTGTCCGTATATGTTCAAATCATAACTGTCATCCTTTAATAGTTGTACGAAATGGCTATAACACATCAAATTGACGTAGGGTGTCGAATTGCTTAACAATTAATTTTCCCGGCAGTACTTAATGTGGTTTCCACAAGGCTTGATAAACGGAAATTATTGACATAGAAACAAGGCTTAAATTAGCAGAGAACTTATTGAGATAATAATATAGCTGATGAACGGATTCTGATAATAAAAATCGTCCGTAAAATATTAGACTTAAAAATAAAAGATACGGAAAACTCCAAAGTAAAAATGATAAATTACCGAAACATTATTGCGGTCGAAATTTGCGAAGGTCAAATAATTACTTAGCCTTACTGAACGGCTCCGAAAATAGCTTGTATAAGAAATTCTATCAGCAAATTGTTTACACCACAAAATAAGGAGTTTTTATAAATTGTTTTAGTCTTGTCTCTGTGTAATCTATAGCAACTTTTTAACAGATATTAGTTAAATGGTTCAAGAAAAGGTTTTAGGAGATAACCGTTCGAGGTCAAGCTGTACTTCCCGCGGTCAGTTCATAGATGGGTGACTTTTTTACAGGAAAAAATCCCTTCGTTTTTCGGAGTGATCATATAAATACAAATCAGCTTTAGGGTGGTTCATATTGTGTGAGGTCAGGTGGCACTCTCCCTAAGTAACATATAATAACAATCGAACGTCTTCAACTACCGCAAAAGCTAATCTTTCCACACTTTCTACTGTTAAAGCTGAGATGAAAAACTGCCTACATCTTCATACAAATTTCATATTACTAACTAGTTTCACCTCATTAGATCAGATAAGATAAGATCTATACAAAAAAGTCATGAACGTTCGTGTTACATTCTTATCTATTTTATTTTCTGCTGTGCAAAGGGAATCATCATCTAAATTCTAGAGCCATTATAGTTTTATTATTTTTGAATTGTCATCGCCTATTTATGAGAATGCTGGTTAACCTGTAATCGGCGACTGAATAAGTCTGAGGTAAGAAGTATTATACACAGAACCTGTAGGTGTACCCTTATAAATAAATAAATAATCTTAATCCCAACTCTTCCCCACTCCGAGTTATTCTCGAAACTCCAAGCATCAGGCTAAGAATTTTGGAAGGCAGTCTTTTATGTATCGCACACAACTTTAGGCAAGTTTTATTGCCCGGCCCCTCGCTCAAGATATTGTGGACTTGAATATTGATTGCTTAAATGCTTTCCGAATAGTTAGCGTCTGGGTTTGGATAGGAAAAGTTCATGTAGATTTATAATATGGTTGTAGATGTAGGTATTTTGTCAGTAGCTTAACTCTGATGGGATAAGTTTTTGAGTGATATTACGACATGTATGGATACGTATTTTTCTTCTCTTGTGTTCACAGGATTTTTTAGAGATTTAATTAAGTGGTAAAAATGTTTAGACAGTGGGCTCGACCATCATCTGCGTATCCTTTTCCCAACTATGTATGTGTGTTTGAAATCTAACCAAATCGTAACCTTAAATAAATAGGGTGGTACACCGTAGCTCACAAAATTTCGAGATCAGCAATACTTGAAGACATGACTCACTCATGAGTCACTTTAAGCCAAAATTAAAGTAAAACAATATTATTATTAAAGGAAACTTTTACCCCACCCTGAAACAGCGTGAAAATTATCTTAGTTAAAACACAAAACAAAAAAACCGCTTCGCAATTAAAGTTTCCACTCAAAGTCAATCTACTCTGCGGGGCGGTTAGGTCAAAGGGTTAATAGTCACCCCTTCCCTCACCCCTCCCGCGGGATAGACGACAGAATTAATTTATGTACCCTAGATCTAAGACCTGAAAAAAAAAATGTTTCTAGATTAAAAACAAAAGGGAAAAGAACTTTATGGGGACGTGATTGCTTTGTTTTTTTGTAGCGTTGATTTAGCTTGGAGATTGAAAAGTGTGGTGAGATTTATTTACAAAAATATGGAGGTAATAATAAGGATAATGCATCAGATATACAGCAACATTGATTTTGCTAAACGAGGCTGAACAGATGGTTGAAGCAGCCAGGGCAAGCCAAGACAAAAAAGTGAAAAAATAATCATAATAAAACGAATTATGTGATCCATTGAGCCAAATGGCTGATTAGATAGGTAATTATCTTTTGTGCCCTGATATATTTACCAGAAACTGGAGATTATGAAATAAATGCAAAAGAAAAGAAAAAAAAAAAAAAAAACTAGGTACTAGGTAGGAAGGCTTAAGTACTTACAGCTTAGTTTACCAGCATGATTTAAAAAATCCATGTTAGGTTGCAAAAAAATTAAATCCATTGAATAATCATCATAACATTAACATAATCGATCTTATGTAGATATCTATCCATCTACCTTGATGGATAGATATCTACATACAATCAACAGTAACTGTCATAACAACCATCACACAGTTAGGCCACACTAGGCATTACGTTATTATCGTACTGGAGGATCGCTGGCCATCCCCATTGGCCCTAAGTCGTCTCTTACCGTTCCCCAGGGAGGATTGATAGGTCGTGGTCGTGTGCGTTTACCTAAGTGGGAAATACACGAGCTGACGTGGATATTAGTTGTTTTTGTTAAAGCGTAGATATTGCTGTCTTTTACGAAGAGACAGCACAACACAAGAAAGGGGCGGAAGAAAATAGCTGTAATGATTTAAATTAGGTAATTAAACATAATTCATACTTTTTAGGCGCTACCATTTTGGAGGTCACCTAAACTTCTTGGAAAGTTTTGGTTCATCGTAATTTATTGTTTTAATTTTTTTCGAATAGGTTTGTTTTAATTATTTTTTTCTTCTCTTTTTTTTTTAATACCCCACACCAGGAATTTCTGCTGTATTGTGGGTCCGTTTACAAACATTTAAACTCACATACACAAACAGCCAGACCCGGAACAACTACTTGTAGGTCATACAAATATTTTTTCCGTGTGGGAATCGAACCCGCGACACGCAGTGCAACAGTCAATCGCTTAACCGTTCCGTCGTAATAAGTGTATCTGTTACCCAACAAAGAGCCTATCCAGTATCCAGTACCTTAACAGCGTTAAACAAAAAATAATCTTATGAGTAGATCGTATTTTTATGAATGGACGAAGTCGTTTGGCAGTAAAGAATGAATTCACATTGCTTTCTTATTTATTTACTTACAATATCTTATATCCATCTTCCCAAAGACAGTGGGATGAGCCGCTCTGCAGAGTAGTACAGAACAATTTACTTAACACGTCTACTACCACTGCGGAGCGTGCGCGCCTGCTGGCTGTGGGTAAATGGGAATCGAGTCTGTGGCTTCATGCACTACCGTCGTCGAACATAGGCACTTTGTTCAACGACACTACCTTCCGCCTCGCTACTTCCCTACGACTAGGAGCTCCGTGTTGTTCTCCTCATCGCTGCAACTGTGGCGAAGTTGTCAACAGCCTCGGACATCACGGCCTGTCTTGCAGCCGAAGTGCGGGTCGCTTAGCGCGGCACGCGAACATTAACGACATCATCCGACGAGCTCTTGTTACCGCCGGCGTTACAGCTATATTGGAACCCAATGGCTTGGCACGCGACGATGGCAAGAGACCGGACGGCATGTCTTTTTCTCCATGGAAGGTGGGTAGGCCTTTAGTGTGGGATGCAACCTGTGTCGACACTCTTGCGCCATCCCATCTTCGTGGCTCGGCGTGCTGTGCTGGTGCTGCCGCTGCGGCTGCAGAAAACCTCAAGCGGCGTAACCTTACAGGTAATTATATTTTCGAGCCGTTTGGGGTTGAAACCCTCGGGCCGTGGGGTCCGAGTGCTCACGGCCTCTTCAATGAAATATCAAAACGGCTATTTGACACTTCCCGTGACCCAAGGGCTGGTTTTTACCTTAGGCAGAGGCTAAGCATTGCCTTGCATACAACGTGGCAATGCAGCCAGTCTCTTGGGTACATTACCAGTCAACAGCGTTGCGGATGAATTTTTCGATGCTATATTTTAATTTTTCAATAGTTTTAGTTAAGTTTGTTATTTTGCTATTTTTATTAATTAATTAGATATAAGATATTATATGTAAATAAAGATCTGGATTTACTTGGTAACGAAGTCGGATCTCATGAATTGCACCGCGGAAATTGTTCCTCATGAATCATTTTAGAATTCGGAGAACGGGAAATGAATGAGAGAGTTGTAATCAAATCTGATAACAATTTTAAGTTCGCTGGTTTAAATTTTTAGGATGGAGTCTAAACCATTCTTAAAAGTTTGATGGAGTATATTTTGTAGAAAACAAGGTACCCTAATATTGAAATCGATATTGTGTTTCTTGATAGTAAGGCTCATTTTTAATCCTGAAACAGAAGGATTAGTTTTCAATCGAAGTATCGAGTATTTCTACAGGCGATAGTTAATCAAATGCAAAAGCTTGATAACTCGCGTGTTCAATTAGAATACGTCAAAACCTAACGTCATGGCCACACCGCGAGAAAATAGTCCGAGAATCGTACAACCTCGCGTTTTCTGAGGAAAAACTTTTATTTATTTACTGCCCTGACTAACTTTGACGAAGGGCCTAAGTTTAAAATAAAACTTTGAAGTGCCGGAATATCACGATTTATGTGATGTACTCCTGGCCTACTTCTCTGCCGTCACCCCGTGATTTATTCGGCGAGATTATTTTTTTCAATCCTTTCCTTCTTGTGAATTAGTTACCTGAAGTGCCGTTTGAGATTTGTGGCTTTAATTTAAATTGTACTCAAGACCTTATTTATAGTAGTCCTTTTAAAAATTAGGGCTTAGCATATCAACCCTTTATACTTATACTAACTGTAGCTAAATAAATTGGCCCTAACTTTACTAAAACATTTTCGTTTGACACCAATGTTTGAATTGTCAGTATCAGCCTGTACCGAGCTAGATCAGGGTCAACTTCCTCGCTTTTACCGACAGGTAATAAAATATATTTTCAAAAACACTAAATATGTTCATCCCTTTATCGTGAAAGGGCCAATAACCCCTCCAAATAGCTGACACCAATCATACCCAGTGTCTCATTCGACACACATTCACTCATTCAGTCCTAAAACCTAACGCGCTTAACCCTTCATAGCCACTCGTTAGCCCGTAGGTGCGGTCTCGTTACGCCGAACGTGTCACCGTCGAATTTAATCAAACCAATTTAGCTTGTTCGCTTCCCGCTCCCACGTTTTTCGTTACTGACAATAAATTTGATGATTTCGCACAATTTAATTGTAAATTCTTGTTGTAAGCCCTGTGCGGCTTATGCGATGTTTCTCAGTGTAATTGGGTGTATTGTTATGCTTTATTGTATGTACGGCAGATATGACAGTTAATTTGTCTGGAACTGAACAGGTTACCACGATGATGTGGTTACTTCCACATGTTTTTAATGAAAAGAAAAATAGACAACAAATAAAAGTCAACTTATCTTTGTCACTCATGTGACCCATTCTTATTTGGCCCCTTTTCTAAGTAGTAAGTAGCTATTGATCACCATTCTACAACACTCGACCCAAAAAATTACTTTAAAATTTAATACTCCCCTTCCCCAAATTGTAAAGATAAGTGAACACAAAAGCACCCTTAGTCAAGTTAAATAATTTATCTTACAGGCTTTTATTCCTGCTCAGCCCGTAAGAGATATGACGAGAAGATGAGCGCAGTGGGGGAGACCTGTCACTCAAAAAGTGACATTTAATTTCCTTATGACCAAGAACAATAATTATTTGTATGTTAGGTTAGGTTATATTGTGATGAGGGTAAATTAAATAAATCTAAGAGGACTTCATTGGAAGGCTGAAACCCAACGGGCAATGGAGAAAGCTATGCTTGAAATTTTCCTACGTGAACGAATCGGAAATGAAGAGATCCATAGGAAAACTAAGATAACCGACATAGCCCGAAGAATGACCAAACTTAAGTGGTAGAGGGCATGGCAATTGCTCGCAGAACAGATGTCCGCTGGGGCTGAAAGTTACTGGAATGGCGAACCGCGTACCAGAAGCCGTAGTGGATCGATGACCTGGCGAACGCCTGGAGCCTCTGCGGGATGCGAGAACCACAGAACCGTTTGAAGTGGCGGTGCTTGGGGGAGGCCTATGTCCAGCAGTGGAGGCTTTCGGCTAAACTGGTGATGACAATGAGATTAAAATAAATTAATAATACATAATGATAATAAGCGATCTGTGAATAATGAATCGCCCATAAGAAGATACAGATAATAAGGAATCAGTTTATTTCTGAATAAAAACCTTACAAACCTGACCTTAAGTAACTGATTTACTTTCACTGTAATAAAATCAAAACCGATACAAAATAAAATACACTATTGTGCTTATTTCTGCATTCGAGAACATTAAGCTTGCAAAAAGTCTCTAATGTGAATTATTTTTAATAAAACCTAAGAGAAATAAATGGATGGAGCAGAAAGCAGTAGAAGCTAAGCATAAAATCCTCATTACAAGACTTATTGTTATTCGCACGCATAACTCATACAAGCTGGATGGTTTTCAGGCAATTTTTTCCAGTATGTCAAAGTTTCCCAGTATAATATTCTTTCAGATTCATACAGTAATAGGCTATAACATTTTAGCTCCTCTCAAGCGAACAAAGCACTGACGGGCGCTAGTGAAGGTTTAAATATTTATTACTTTGATTAAAACAAGTATTCCAGTTTAGTTCTGACGAAACCCGTCCGTTAGATGAGTGGAAGTAATAAAATTCCAATTCTAATGATGTCTAACGATTTCTTTTCATGTATTGGAATGCTCAATAGCAAAAGGATACTTCTCTGATTGATTAAAAACTTGTTGTGGGGGAGTAAAAAAGAAGTTTGAAATAAGTTCATGTTTCCTATAATACATTTGAAAAATAAATTATTAGACACACAGTTCTGTTTTTCAAAAATTCTAAATATTTTATTTCACATAAACTTATAAGGGCACTTATGAAACGTCAGTAGCTAGGTGCACGGTTCCAATTGGTCGTTTCCTATAATGGAGAAAAGACAGCAAGAAACTCCACGGTTACTCTTTTAAAAGTAATTGGTTTTTACAATGTTTTCAAATGACAGTGTTAATAGGTATGAGAGGACAGTATGCCTATCAACAAGTAACAGGTAGCAAAATAGAAAAGGGAAGTTAAATAGAAATGGGGTTTAATATTCAAGAGTCCGTTGTTGTAAATTTCATTGCAATTCATACTTTTGGGTTTCACCGTCAAAATACTGTATGTATTTTGCATTAGCCTGTCCTCTAAATTACTGTCTAATTTCTGTCTACTTCAAAATTAAGTAGATTTCATAAGTTGTCAAGCACGCATTAATTCTCAAGTGGAGCCGGCTTATTCAACCCTTGCAGCAAGTACGGTCTTACTACATCAACCATTAGGTACCTTTGTGCATAATTTCAAGGGAAAACGATAATTAAAATAAATTAAATGACGATTTCCGTGATTATGTTGTAATTAAAATGTTAATGACATGCATTAGAGTAACAAAAGTGGAACTAAATAAATAAAAATATGATGACCGAAACAAAAACTTTCTTAGATAATCATAATCATTATAACGAAATGAACACTTGCACCGACTGTGCTCTGGCCACAAAAATGAAAATGTTTCAAACGCTTTTCTTGGTAAGTTATTTACTTTTAGTTTTACGATACTACCTCCACCCAAATATATACTAAATAACTATGACCCACATGCATTCTTGAACAAATAGGCCCACCAACCGAAAACCGAACCCCAAAAAGTTGTAACAACTACCAGGCGCCCAGAACTTTCAAAGAGGCTTGCTAGTAACCCTTGCACCGAGTGCGGTCTCGCTACGTCAATCAAACTGTTTATATTAAACGCTACACTTTGCCTCAGAGTGGCATTAATGAGTATTTGAGGGAAACTTTGTTGAAGACTATTGGGCATAAGCTGACAAACCACTGTTCCAGATGGGATTTGATAAATTAAACTATCTTCGCCGGTATGTTAGTGTTGTTTCTTTGGGTTTACTAGCGCACGCTCGTGCAACGTTGCTTTGGTCAATATTGAACGTGGAAACTTCTTTGAGAGCGAAGCCTTTTTTTTTGTTTTGGATGGGAAATTATCAAATAACTTCTCCCGCTCTGGGCGGAGCGGGAGGGCGTGTCAGACTCTTACTGACTAAAACCCACCCGTGTTCCTTCCGTTGCCTGTACGTTGCCAGGAGCCACGGTATCCCTTTCGGACTTTCCCGCAACCCCGGTAGTGAGAGTGAAGCCTTATATATACTAATAAGTTAATAGCTGGCTTATGGTCGTTTGCAAAGAATTTTCTATTAGGTATTATTTCTACCTTACGAAATCCCAAGATTTAGTAATTTAAATCTTTTAGCATTTTATAAACAGTATTTGCCAAAACCTATGAAAACTTTCCTGCATCAAACAGTATAAGTTGTCAGTCTATTTTTGCCTTGAAAAGCAGCTGATAATATTCAAAACTGAGAATAGTTTACATCAGTACAAGTTAAGCTTATTGATAATAATTACACTGCGGCTTGGTATCTGCTCATCTCGTAATATATGGGCTTAAAGATTACAAATTGTAGCTAACTAGTGACGGCTGTTAGCCCATTCGTTACCGCGCTTCTGTTCCACTCGACGTTCACTGAGGGATAGTTTTACTAACATAAGTAGGTATAGGGTTGATGCATGAGAAAAATCAATTATAACTTTTGAGAATAGTGGTTTTACTTGAAAGAAATAAACGTTATTTTTGTCAATAGTGCAAAATGTAGGACCTTAAATAGTATTTGACCTCTCGAAAATTCTTGGTGAACGCAGATAATTTTGGGTTAACTAGCAGATTCTTCTATGAATAGGTGGCATCTCTTCGTCTTTTCAATGCTAAAGTCCTAAATCAGAATACTTCCCATACGTCTATTCAATCTGGTTTATTATTTCAGGGTCGTATAAAAGGCCCAGGCCCTTGCCGAAAAATTCAAATCCCGCTTTAGTGAAAATTCCGCACGCCTGGTTATTTCACAGAAAATAACGATATTATTATCCTGATTTAGAACGTTCCGCAACCCTAAATACGCACGTTTCGGTCCGAATATTTGCGCTAAATATTCGGCGGCTGTGCGACCTCAACCTTGGTTCAAATTCCGTCAAAACTTAGCTGTTAAGTAGGCGTTCGATCTTATAATTGACTTTGACGTGTTTCTCTTGAGAGAGAATTACAGTTTCCTTTTATTTGAGTAATATTTTACGTGACTTCGTTGTAGTTTCAAACTAATTTCAACGGTGGAAGTGTCCGCTGTATAGCGAATACAAAAAAAACCTCTTTGAAGGAACTCCCTTTAGTAAATTGGATTTTATGTGTAAGTGAAGAAGTGATTAGAACTATTTTTAGCAAAAGGAGTGATTGGAATTTTCTATGAGCTTACTTCTTGATTGAGCAAAATCTAAAGCGATTTAAATGGAATTATGTAACGAGCTGAAATGAGTTTTTTTTTTACTTTTGACAATGAATATTATTAGTACTACCTGACTCTGAGATCAATGTTTGAAAGCTTTATTTGCTCTCATAAAAATAAGAATATTTTGGTGCAATAATTTATTTTTAACCTGTACTCGAGTAATCTCTACATAATACTTCGAGATTATGATTTGACTGTTAATGATCAGTTGCAAATGAAAATCTACTTTGTAACAAAATCTAATTAAGTTCCTTCAGACTTGATCTAAAATACACAGACAGACAAGACATTCCTCTCAATGCATGCAAGTATGAGCAGTAAAACGTGATGGGGTCCCACTGAGACAATCGCAGAGTCTCGCCCTGATGGCGCCTTGCAAGTGAGTGTAATATTAACTTTATCAACCCGCTTTAAAAGCCATAGCGGGGAAAAACTATTATGAGTAACGTTATGGGAAATATTTATTTAGTTTGAAAGAGGTTTAGGGAACCAATGGTCTGTTTTTTGTTTTGTATGGAAGTTTTGGGGTGGCTATCCTGTTGATCGAAAAAAGTAGAAAGAAAGTAAGCAAATATAGAATTGCTGAAACTTTAATGACAAATAATCTTATATTAACTTAAAACAATTCATTTTTCATTGATACAAGATGAGACAAATCTTTGCTCTAAGCAGCTTACGGGGAAAAAATGATAGAAAAGAAACAAATTCTACGCATACAGCTTATTCTGAAAATCGTATTATTGAAAGTATGCAAAAAAAACGATGAACTTTGCTAAACATTACGTAATTAATTTACCAATTACTGTACTTTTCACAGCATACGTCAAAAAGAAAAAGTAATTCACCGAAGTACCAACGTATACATACCTTCTTCCGTAGCTAGAATTTGTTGAAAAATTAATGACTTTCCGTAGTCCAGTCTTTCATAACTCAGAGCACCTTTTGCTAAGAAAACTTTTCCGACCGTACTGACATAACTTCGTCCGCAACCATGAGATCCTATCCTATAAATGGTCACAAATTTATCCCATACATCAGCCAATACTGAAATACGGCGTCGCAAAGTCTAGACCCTTTTCGCAGGACATCATAGTATACTACAAACATATCTCTACGACCGTAACAATCCTTAATCCCTTGCTATAAGATTTATAATTGAATGTACCAGGTATGTTGATAAGTTGGCTGTGTAAAGGCTGGAACATCGTCGCATGCATTTTACATCGCATTTGTGATGATTCGATGAGCAGACTATTTATTATGGTGACATTCGTTTAAAACGCGCTCAGATATAAAGAAGGACAGTTGAGGGATGGCGGCGTGATTGCGGTGTGGTTCACTTTATTTTGTTAAACTTTTATGGGAGCTTGTATCATAGGGACAATCAAGGATATTAATTTAAACCGTGTGGTAAAAAAAATTCGCCAGCTTCTGTCAACAATTATTTTTCGTGACAAAAAGTGAGTGAGATCATGAGGTGTGAGGTCTCTTAATAAAGCAAATCAGTTACTGCTGCGGAATACGCATAAGAAATATAGTGGTGTATAATGAGAAAATGAGTTGAAATTAATTTCATCAGAGGTGGTAGTCACAAGCAAAGATAAAGCAATGCAGATCATAGCGTTGGACAGAAAGAAAACCCATAAAAGAAACAATGAAAAAAGAGTCGATCAAATTCAAAAACTTGGAGATAGAAAACAGAAAATTGCCATTACAAACGAGATTACAGCTACCTTCGTCAGACGAATGTTTTTATGTGTATCGTTCTCGGACGAGCACGAAAATCCTTTTTAACCGACTTCTAAAAAAGGAGGAGGTTATCTATTCGAATGTTTATATACATATATTTTATTTTTTATTTTTATTGTTGTATGTTCGGGCAAAACTCCGTCATATGTAGACGGATTTGCAATGTTTTTATTTTATTTGACTGTGTTAATTCCGAAGTGATCCCATTGTCATCAGATCAGGATTTGATGATGGGATCCTGGACAAATCAAGGGAACTCTTCAAATGTTATAGGCACACCTATAGCGATTTGGGTATTTTTTATAGCCAAATCGTGCAGTTGCTCTTGGGAAGCACCATTTGGTGGAGTGATGATGAAGACCACAGATGGCCAACGGAACTACTCAATAATAAGTATTTCATGGGTTGCGATTCGATAACTTTATTATGGTTGCCAAGCAATTTATGCTCGTCACAATGCATATGGAGAAGTGGAGCTGATGGTGACGAGGAGAACTCCTTACAATTTTTTTTTTTTTTTTAAGTAACTTTGCCCCACACTAGGAATTTCTCCTGCATCGCAGGTGCGTTTACAAACATTTAAAGTCACATACACAAACAGCCAGACCCGGAACAACTACTTGTAGGTCATACAAATATTTGTTCCGTGCGGGAATCGAACCCACGACACGCAGTGCAGCAGTCAATCGCTTAACCACTGCGCTAACGGCCCTGCATCGGGAAATCCAATATTTTGGAAAAGGTGATGAGCAGTTGACATTAGGCTATTGTAACTTAGATAAATTACAAAGTGAACCACTGAAAAGCGAAAAATAAAAACGATTTTATAAAAATAAAAAAAGTCTTCCAAAAAAACACTACAAAGTTAAAAATAACTTAAATTTCGGAATGCGGCGGTTTTGTATTTTCGTTATTTGCCACCGACTTCCGAAATTTAAGTTATTTTTACTTTGTAGTGTTTTTTTGGAAGTCGTTCGTTTAATTTTATGACACAAAACCTCTTCATCTACTAAAATATTCTAAAAAATATTCAGCTCTTAATTAGATTATCCTCGCTTCCAATCAGCCAGAAAGTCATTGGCCAACGATTATATAACAAACTTCTGCATAATTTATAAGCTATCTTGTGCCTCACTTAACTAAATTAAATCGTTCATCGTGCAGATGGCGGAGTTCAAAAATATTGGAAACTTTCCCGTCAGTATCTACAGTCCTGAATTATTTGCCTCCAGTTCTTTGGGCAAAAGCTGTTAGCGAAATTATTTGGAAAAGGACCCCAGGTAGACATTTATTTTCAGGCCAGCCTGGGAATTAGAAATACTTTAGATATCAAGTGGATGAATTTTGGCGCTGGTAATATAGAAGTGGATTAAAGTTGTTACAAGGTTAATCTAATATAATAGTGAAACAAAAATATATTACGGTACAAGAAAAGTCTAAGCACCAACAGCTGTACCTAGTAATTGACTGTGTTTGTTTATATTATAAAAACTCCAATATTTCTCGTCATTATTTTCGCTTCCATTGTAGACATCACAAACTGTTCCGCCGAACGTGCATGTTATTAATACTGTGACGTCCATTATACTAAGTGTGGCAGAATGTCAAACGGCTGACATTTGGCGTAATGAGACAGAAACACTATGGTATTTCTGGAATGAGGATTATGTAATTAACCTTTGCAGGCTGATGACATTATTGCTGTTGGACGGGAGGTTCAAATGAAGATAAACATAGTTTTAATAAGGAATTATTATTCAGATATCCTTTCGATTTTCAGCAAAGAAAAGCTTAATAACTATGTAACTAAACTATTACACAATAACAAAAAAATTAAGATTATCTACAATTTTACATAACACAAGTAGCTACGTATTTAAGCTAACTGTACAAGAAAATGTTTATAAAGGACCATAAATACCTAAACGTGGGCGAGTTTATCCAGTAATCCATTTCAAGCCGATAGACAAACCCTATTCCATCTACAAACACTCAGATTTAGCAAATGTTTGAAAGGAGCCAGAATTGGAACACCTCTGTAATTTCGTACCAAATACCTGTTATTTTAGGAAAAACATCTCGAACACAACACAATGATCCTCCACACAAAAGCACATTAGTAAACAAAACCGAAACTTCAAACGCAAGAACTCCTTTCAACCGGCGAATTCCGATACACTTCAAGCTGGTGAAAGGCACAAGCTGAATCCAGCCTTGTGTACCTAGATGATGTGTTGATTTTGCTTTGGCGTTAATCTCTCAATTATAAGGGCGAGATTGTAAGGGCTCACAATTTCCCCTACCTACCTGTCAAACGTCCACTGAAGCTTGAAGATACGTGCGTGTATCGGGACGCGTCATCTCACTCATCCCCATGAGTGTTCGTCGTGATGTTTGCTATCTTTTTGACGTTATTATCTGCGATACAATTTTTGAGGGTTACGTGCGTGATTTTTATCTCTTTTCTTGATTTGAAGAATGATGAGAGTTGTATGTTGTTCCGTAATTTATGAGTGTCAGATTCTTGGATGTGGCTCTATACAGTCTGCACTATGGCCCATGTTAACATAATTCACGTCCACTGATTTTGTGGAACTAATGAGTACCTACTAAATACTGTATGGTAAGTAAAATGTATTTCCAAAGTGTGTTTGCCATAAGCTTTTTTCCTCTGTGGCTATTTTTTAACAGGGTTATTTCTTATTTCATTTAGTTGTCAAAATTAATAAAAAAAATGAATGAATAATCAACACCGATTCTTCCTTTTAGCTAGAGTATTTCTACGTGATATTTCCGCATAACAGGTCGTGTAGATACCTACTATAGTTGTAATTTGTTGATGTAACCGACTTCCCCATCTAAAACGCGGCTTTCATCCTCCGAACTAATGCAACAATCCACCCACTCAGGTGGTTAATCAACCCTCGACATTAGCTTATATTGTAACCCATCAAACCAATATTAACCATACAAAGTGAACGTATTCAACCTCAAGTAAATCAGCCGACTTAATTATCAGCCGCATTACGCCATCGTTACCATATAGTAGTCGTGTCGTGCTGATGTCGTGCCGACGTCGTGCGTGTATCGTCTCGTCGGCCATTAATTTCATTACGGCACCGTTGTTCGAAACTACATTAATTCTCTGTCTACCCTTTGACGCGCCCGCGTAATGAACTAAACTTTGTCAATACGTTTTTGGTGTTTGAGAATGATGTTTAATTTTGATTTATTATGTTTGGTTTGGCATTTGTTTACGATATTGATGTTGTTAAGAGTTATCTGCTGTTGCCATAACAATGATTTGAAATTATATTGTGACTGTAATAAATGTTTGCTCTTTTCACGATGGGGCAATCTTGAACCGTAGGTATACCATGTAATCTAGCATTAAGACGCCACACCCTAAGGAGAGCCACCCTGAGGAGTTGAAGTCGGTAAGAGTCCATGAAAGTTATGAAGACGTGAAAAAAGTTGCGATAAACTACGACGACTAGATTCTTGAGTATTTCTACAGAATAAACTTACGTAAATGAGCTAATTGGCTGGATATAATTTGCAATCGTTGCTCATTGGACAAGAGTGGTTCCTACAGTGCACACAAATACCAACCCCGAAATAGCTTAGTAGGCAGATAAGCCGTGTGTCGGTAGCAAAAAAAACATCGTTTTATTTAGAAACCCATTTCACCGCCTGTCCTATGAATCAAAACAACGCGTTTACTTTCCTCTAGTCGCACACACGCGATAAATTGTGCACAAAAATATCTTCATAAAAAGCAAACAATGGGAGGCAGCAGAGCGACGTTGAACGCAACATTTGACGCGACAAACGTTTGTCGCGCGACGATTTGTTTTGTCGGAACACGGTCAGTGGCGCGTGGTGTGTGCTCAATTGACAAACGTTATTGTGACTCGGTTTTACAAACGTTTGATGGATCGTAAGAGGGATAAGGTTATAAATTTAAGGTGTTTACGAATGGATGATGTATGGCTGTTTTGCTGGAGTGAAAAATTTATGGAATTAAAAGCTAACAAAAACAAGCGCTCCTGTTTCTAGTTCTTCTTCTTTTCGTATGGTTAGTGACTAACCTGGTGTCAGAGTTATAAAGCCGCCCGTGGGCTTCTGGCTTGACTTCACATGCCATCGAGAAGTATCTCTCAGGCATGCCGGTTTCCTCACGATGTTTCGATATTTGTTTTCTTTCTAGATGAAAGTAAGTAGAAAATGCTTCTGTTTTATTTCGCTCTGGCGTCATCGATGTAAGTACTCTAGGTTGTCAATCGAATAGCATTCTGGTATGGAACCTCCCACTTGGCTTGAAATTCAATGTTATTACATAATAGCTGATAAGGGTCCAAAACTAAAACATTGCTTATATGAAAAAGCCATTATTAAAAATGCCTGTCCCATTGACACAAAAAATCGTCAAAACCATAATTGTTTACAAATTGTAAAGTACCTTTCACACGCTTTGCTTTTACTAAACGTTTCTTTTACTACCTTGGGCCATTTTTATATAACAGAAAAAACAAAACTATCCCTGTACATCAATCCTCTTGCGAAATGTGTAAAAGACAGATAACACGCTTTCTAACCAGTTCAAACTACGACGACACTGAACAACTGCTTACCTCACAATCGTAGTGACTTCTGTAACACTCCGTATCTACACTCAACCTCTTTTCCTTCTGTTTACACACATGCACACCTGCATCACAAACACGCGCACACCACACCTACATCACAGAACACACACATACTAACACTTCACACACTTAGTAGTGAATATAAGTTAACATACGTTTGCACCTTATAGTCCTAAGCAGTCTCTATTCAATTTTGTGCTCCTTCTGTGGGAACCTGGGCTGGCGATCCTTAATACAGATTACCATGTAACCTAGCTAGGACGATTCAATCCTGTTATTGTTACTCTTTTTCTGATTATCCATAAATTGTAAAATTATATGTATTGTAACAGACTTTACCACACTTTTTAAAAGTACTACATCCTATTCCGTTTAATATTTGGTCTTACATTTGTGCTGCAATTTGAACATTTGTTTTTCCGAGGCACTTCTATCCACTTCCCATATGGGATAAACTCGGAATCGCGTTGTAACACGCGAAGACCCCATTTGCCGCTCGTTTTGGGACTGTCTATAGTCAATGTTGAAGCAGATCAGCAACTTTTGAGCAATTTTTTTGTTGATTCTGTTTTTTTTATAGGTATGAAACCTATAAAAAAAACAGAATCAACTATGTTGACAATCATTCAGTTGTGATATTAGCTCTGTTTTTACCCGACTGCGGTGAAGCCAAAAAGGAGAGTTATGTGTTTGACCTGTATGTGTGTATATGTGTCTGTCTCTATGTTCCCCCATAACTACTAAACGGCTGAACCAATTTTCATGATGTGTCGTTAGATTCGTCTTTATTGCGCGAGTGTCACTGGGTACATTAAAATTAAAAAAAAAACAAAATTACAGCTTTTTGGCGCCAAAGCGTATGTTTAAAAAACAAATCTCCCTACTCTATCACGTGGTGTGGAAAATAAACACAAATTATATGTTTAAATGTAATTTGAAGGAATGATAAAAAACTGAAAATAAATATGTACCAACTTTAAAAAACTAAAAAACCCAAAACCGAAAAGAGAATAAAACCAAGCATTATTATCTATAGAATTTTGGTAGGTTTTTAAATTACTTTTTTTTTCTATAGAATATTTCTCACTAAAATTTAAAACTTGTGTGGATTTCTTGGTTTTGTGTACGGTAGGCCGCACGTCAGTGGTAACAAAATCAGTATAAACTGGCCACTTATTGTATTGAAATTCGTCAGCAACAAGGTCACTGACGTGTGGCCGACTGTACGACTGTCGAAGTAGTTTTTAGTCATTTGTTTCTTTTTCATTGACCCACATTTTTTAGCTCAAAAGTCACCTAAAAGTATCCCGTGTAACCTTCCCTTATCGAGTTGTTAATTCAGGCTACGGCGTAGCAAGGTACTACGTGCGCCGGTTACACAGCGCTACGCCGCTACGCCTTATTTACGACACTCGTATCCAAAGTGATCATTGCTGTAATATTGTAGTAATGAATTGGAGTTTTTTAGTACTTTCGTATGAGTATATTCAAGTATTCAGGCAATATGTTTTTATGAACCAGTCGAATTCTAAGCGGTTACTTGGAGATGAGTTGATTAAACGATCCCTAAATTAAAATGTAGAATTTGTAGACCATTATGAAACTTAGTAACGTGGGTGATTTCTAATGTCTTGTCTATGGATAGGTTTCACATTATAATGTAGGTCCCGTTCACCAATATTTTCATAAAACTTATGAACTTTACCCCCAAGGGTAGAAAGCGACAGTTTATGTATGTGTATGTATGTTGTAAACCATACTTTACAAGTAACACCCCATTTTAAAAGAAACCACAAACATGTTGAGACATGTTTTATGAACCAGTTTAACCAAATTGATATAGTGTGGGAGTAGATCGCGGTTAGTAACGTTTGTTAACAAAGTTTACCTCTGTTACACCTACAGAGTATGTTATTTTCAACGAAGTGAGATATTGTGCAGCAGCAGCATGCAGGCTTAGCAATGATTTTTTTAACATTAGACAGAAACCACAAGGATGCAAAAAGTATGTAAGAGTTATGGGTTATCCTATGTATCAGAAGGTATGTATAGACCAAGTGTAAAGCTTTCAGAAAATACTGACTCACACCCGGTTTCTGAATTGAGAACTTAAATTGTCAAACTCTTAGTTAAGGTTATTCCTTCAGTGTAGTCCGCAAAACACATTTTTTTTTAAATTTCGCAGGCTATCATAATATATCGAAGGAATCATCTAAACTGATGCTAAAGTACAGTGGGGGAAATTTAAATTCACAATTCAGAAACCGTGTGTTATTAGTAATGCATACTTTTAAAGTTTCTATAGTTATGGTGCTCAGTAAAGAGTATTCTTTCCATATTTCTAGTAAAATCAGCCTGTAACTTTCTCACTATAAGGACACAGGCAACTTCTCGTAAAGAGAAGACACGAGCATTGATCCAACACGTTTGCTTCCGACGTGTTGGCAATCGCAACCCATTAAGTTCGGACTTTGCTCTTGTCGTTTTCTTTCGCCATGAGTCTTATTACAACTCCAGAACCAAATGATATGACGCTATCCATAACATGGGCACCTATCACACAAGTTTGCAGTGCTAACTGCATTGTTTCAAATTGTATGTATTTAAGGTTATTTCCAAAAGTGTCTGTCTATACGTCAGTATAGTTCCAGACGAAACTGCAATCTAAGTTTTGCAACCCAATTATGAGTGGATATTGAAGGAACCTTAAGGGTTGTACGTTGTTTTATAGATAATAGTTTTATAGAATTTAGTTTCACATATTTTTTTTCATATATTATCATTTCATTGAATAATCAATACGCAGATTACTTACTTTAAATAAATTTAAATCATTGAATTTTGTTACAAATCAAATTTTATGTTTCGATATTCATATCATACTCGTAGAATAACAAATCAAATATTCTTTATCCTCATACTGTTTACTTAATGTAAAACTTATTATCAAAAATCATTTTATCGAGTGACAGTTTCTAAACGTTTCAATTCATACCTTTGACTAAATACATTTAAGTTCTTGTGCGTGTGTGTGCGTTAGGGTGTATTTATGTTTGAGTTTACGTGTTTTCTGATAGTGCCATTAAAATACCCCCGGAGAGTAAGCCACAATATCATTTCTCCTCCTAGCCTGTCTTTCTGGATTAACTGGAAGGTATTTATGTACTTATAGAATGATGTTTCAAAGGTATAGTTTTCCAACATATCTTACAGGAATACAGGCAGGGTGTTTTGTTTTGTTTATATTTCAAAACATTCTCATCATATCTGTTTTTTCCAGCAATAGGCACTAACATTACGATTCCAGTCGTAACAGTACATTCCACATGCGGTTCACGATTACCATCCGAGTCATAATCCCATGTTTTAGCCGCGCGCACGCGATGCGCATCTCTCACCAATACATCGCAGATACATGGCTTCCCGATGGTAATTCTCTTTCGAATGCTTTTTATAGTTTAGCGGCGTTTTTTCGGTCTGTTTGGGGGAAGATTTTGGGATGTTTAGTGTTGTTTTGGAGTAAATGTGTGTTTTAGTGTGTACGGTACGTGTTACAGAAGATTATAGGTACCTAGATTAGTAATCGTGACGTGTTTTACGCAACTGACTATTCTTTACACTTCTTTATACATCAAGACCTTTTCTTGTCCGGGAACAAAAGGTTACTTTATTGGTCCATTCAGATGGAGGTCTGATCCAAACATAGTTAGAAAAAGGTGACGCAAAACATATTATATTTATAGTGTAGCGTTGCTGTAACGATTGCTGGCAAAATAACTAAGCACTGTCATTCATAAGCCTTGTATCTGAAATTCTATCCAAATGAATGCCAGGATGCAAGCTAGTGATTACGGCATCGGACACCAAGGGCCAAGAGCTGAGAGCTGAGCGCCGAAAGCCGAGCGTCGAGTGCCGACGGCGGCTACTGAACCACCTGTGTCTGTGTCGCTGTCAGTAATGAGAACCAGGTTATTTGGTGTGGTGCTAATGAGATGCGATAGCGATGTTTTGATTATTGATAGATAAAGATTTTCTACTTAGCTTAAAAAATTTAGGCCACAGTTTCGAACACAGCGAGGCATTACTTTGTATACATTCACAAAACATCACCATTGCTCTCAGAATTGTGATGAAAAACATCGTAAGGAACCCGGCATGTCCTAGAACGAATTTTTATTCGAAGGCATCTGACATCCATCCGCAATGGGCTCGCGTGGTCGATTTCAGCCCAGACAGTGAGGAGGTCTGCGTCCCAGCAGTCGGGAACGTTATACACTGATTATTTATTGTATAATCACAATAAAAGCACTCGTAGTAGTGTGTGTATTGAAGGTACGCTGGAATAGATTTCTTTAGAAATAAGCATCATCTTGGTACGTATTTTTCTATTCCTTTCTTCTGATCTGTTGATATGTGTGTACAAATGGATAAAAAAATAAAATACATCTAGAAAGTCCATCCCTTAACCCTCAACCGCTTGCGAGCGGCACTTTGTTTGTCAGTCTACTCATGTTGCCGTTACGCTATAATAGCCTCATAGCCTGATTCGATTGGGTAGCTTCGGCTATAACCTACAAGTACCTCAGTGGAGATACCTGGAGCTTGTGTTTGTGAAGGTTGGGTGCTTAGTAAGGGCTCATCTAGTGTTTGTGGCGTTCTTAGGTGTCCTAGTGTGTTGGAGTGTGCGATGAGCTTTGCGATGTTAATCCTGGAATATTACTGTGATATAATAAAGAGCTTTCACTCTATCCTTTTACTTCAGGTTAAGTAATAGAAAATGATGTGAATAGCATCAATGCTATAATAAACAAGGTCTAGTTAGTAATACTTGTCAAACGATTAGGTTAGCAAGAAACTTTTAAAATGTTCTTGGCTGCTTATATTTTTAACCGAGTTCCAAAGAGGAGGAGTTTCTATGTTCGAGTTCTATGTATGTTTTTTTTTAATGTATGTTCATTAATATTTTCCTCAATTGTGAACCGATTTGATATTATTTGATAATTGATAGAAGAATCTTACGCGGTGTTCCCATATACATTTTATTAACTTTGCTTCGGTAGTATTTGAGTTAGCTTCAATAATTTATATTTTGTTCCCACTTAGTCTATGTGGATTATTGTGGATGATGTTATAATAACTTCCTGCCACTGTTATTTACATAGCAGGTAGAGGTATTCGAAGTTGTATGGGGAAGATATCACAACTTAAAAGTGAAAAATAAAAACTATCACAAAAAATAAAACAACTGACTTCCACAAAAACACTACAAAGTGAAAAATAACTTAAATTTCAGAAGTCGGTGTCTTTGGTTTTGAATTGTTGTTTTTTGCCACCGACTTCTGAAATTTAAATTATTTTTCACTTTGTAGTGTTTTTTTTGGAAGTCGGTTGTTTTATTTTTGTAAAATTTTTAAATTTATAAATTAGATGCAACACTTAAGAAACAGAAAAAAAGTACTTTCTCTAGTATTCTTGTTTAGCAATCGAATCTAAAACGCAATAATTATTAAATAATCTCAGATTTATAAGCGTAGCTACCTATTGACACAATAATGACTGAAGTCCATTCTAAGTAATATCAATAGACTAAAAAATACCACTTTCTTTGATAAACTACAAAAAATCCTCACAAATACCAGTAAACATCCCGTCACGGAATACAATAGTAACCATTTATCCGAAAATCTCCATCTCGATCAATTAACAAAGCGAACAATTAAATTGTTGAGAGTCTAAATCCATTTGTCCTGTTTGTTCGCGCCCTAATAGTGTTTGCGTTCGAGACACCGCAATCCCATTTGAGCACTCAAATGCTCAGTTTTGAGAAATTCGAGTTGAGCGCGAACTTACCTGGGAACAGAGTATTCGTCATTTATGAATCTTTGGGGAATTTTCTGGTGTCACGTTTGTTAATTCTGTTACAGTTCAGACTTTAGAACAGATTTGTAACGTTTTGCAGCGGTTTAGAGAAGTTTGTTTTAACTTCTTCATCGTTGTCTGTTTTGTAAACCATTTCTGTGTGACAGCTGCTAGTCCCAATGCAGGACTATCTACTTGCTTTATTTCAATGTCTCGAATTTTGATAGAAACATATTTATGTCACTGCTGTGGGTTCACTTTATCCTATACTATTAAACGAGCATAATTTGTATATAGGTTGGACCAAAAAGAGATGTCTTAAAAATATTAAGTAGATTTCTCATGTCCAGGGATATCCAAAAATATCCCATATATGTTCAGCGATTTTTTGTAGTTTTCGAGTTTTTTTTTTTGAGTTTTCTGCCTGTTGAGCTTCATAAATTCTTTTTATTTTTGCAGTGTTAAGTACAAAATAAGGTTCCATAGATTCTAGCTGACTTTAAACACTATGCAGGTCCCTAAGCTACCCATAACATAAAAAAGTAAGTACTTAACATTCTATTATTCGCTGTATTCGCCCTTCGAAGGTGGATAGGCTAAAAATCCTTTTAAGCTTATAACGGCAAACGCCGTGAAGAAGGACCCGAGTTGCTTATGAACGGGTCACCAATTAATAGGGTGTCAACTTTTAAATACCTAGGGCAATGTCTTACCGCTGACCTCAGGGACGATGTAGACATTGAGAGGGAGCGCAGGGCTCTAGCGGTCCGGGCAATATGTTGTCCCGTAGATTGGTGCGGTGTACAGACCAAGTAAAAGTAACACTTTTTAAGGCTTACTGCCAAAGTTTGTACACGGGCAATCTATTGGTCAATTATACTAAGAGATCGCTGGATGTCTTGAGCATCCAATATAGCAATGCTTTCAGGGTGTTGTTGAGGCTGCCTCGATACTGTAGCGCGTCGAATATGTTTGCGCAAGCCCGCACCGACGGCTTCTATGCAATTATACGCAAAAAAACTGCGTCGCTTTTGAGGAGAGTGAGGGGCAGTTAAAACAGCATCCTGAAAACTGTAGCCGAGAGCTTCGGCTCTCCGATTGTACAGCAGTTTGTGCGGAGGTTGATTGTTACTAACACTAGGCAATAAGTTAATTTTTGTATGTTACTAACACCATATGGATATTTGTGTGTCCGAAATAAAGCGATTCTATTCTATTCTATAATAGGTAAGTCAAATAGTAACGTCATAAAAAAAATTAGATTCCTCATGCCCAAAATTCCAAAAATACCCCGTTCCGCGATTCTTGATAGTTTTTGAGTTAGCACACGTTCGCACGGACTTAAAAATATCGCGGCGGGATTTTATCGCACACTGGACTTTCAACTCTCGGTGTTGAGCCGAGCGTTGAGAATACAACTGGGAGGCACTCTCGTCCCAGCGCGTTGAAAAAACACTGTGTTGGATTTTCAACTCTCAGCGCTAAGCAGAGCGTTAAAAATCCAGTGCACGATAAAAAATCGCCCGTTCTTATATTTTTCTTAAATGTGAGCTGGTACTTTTTAAAATTTTTGGGTTTAAAAATGTCATAACTAGTCTTAGCAGCATTTATTGTAAGTATATTTTGTTGGAACCAAATGGATAACGTTTTTAAATCTTGCTGCGCTTGGTTGATGCGGCGCATGTTATCAATCGAAGTACCATAGTAGAAAAGACCGGTATCATCAGCAAAAAGGGACGTGTCCGTGTAGTGAAATGTCGTGTACGGAGTTGATGTAAATGAGAAAGAATAGTGGTCCAAGAACCGATCCCTGGGGTACACCGAATGAGCCTGTGCTATGTAGTTTATTCTGGTATTCCCCGACTTTTACTATTTGATACTATTCTTTAGTTATGATTCAATCATTTTAAGTGCCATCCCTGAAATACCTATGGTCTTTCGTCAGCAAACGTCAAATTCCGCGCTATCGCTGTCAAACTGCCAGGACGAAAATTCAAAGTTTTGAAAAGTAAAAAATAAAAATATAAAAACGTAAAGTGCTTCAAATATGTTACGTAATAGTAGTTTATGAATTTCGAGCGAAGTGGTCGATTAAGTACTAACTTTTTTGTGATATTTTGCAAGCCTACATTCCGCCTAGCTTATTTGAAATGATTTAGGTACCAGGTAGTATTTTTTTATTTTTTTTATTTGAAATATAAATTTCTACTCTGCATCACTCGAACGTAAATTTCTAGTTTTCGATCAAAATTTTTGTATCTTCAATTAATGATAGTAAGATGATTATTTTACGGCTTAAAAAAAGAATTTTCCATTACAATGAAAATTGTAAAAAAGAACGTGAAAAAGCTATGTAAAAATAAGGACAGTTTTTTTTTAAAGCGTTTCCCATAATATTTTCAAATTAAAAAAAAGTATTATTCGAAAACTATTAAGAAATACGAAACATACATATTTTTGGATACCCGTGGGCATGAGGAATCAGTTTTTTTTATGACGTCACTTTTTGGACCACCTTTAAAGGTTAAAAGGATTTTTAGCCTATCCATCTTCTGAGGCCGATTACAGCGAATAATATAAAATTACTACTAACTTTTTTTAATATTTTGGGTAGCTTAGGGACCATGGAACCTCAATTTTGTATTTTTAGATTGAAGTTGAAAATTTCAGTCTTACCACTAAAAACTTAAATTCCTGCTATCGATAGTTTTTTGAGTAACTTGTAGAAATGTTAGGAAGTTTATTACTTTACGTATGAAAGTTCAACATTTAAGAAAATATTGTCGCAAAAAAAATATCTGCAAAATACCCACTACAAAAAAAGATATACATTTTTAAAGCTCCACCGGCAGAAACCTCAAAACTTTTACAAAAAAAATAGTAATTCGAAAACTACAAAAAATCGCCGAACATATATGGTGTATTTTCGGATATTCCTGGATAACTCAAGTTATCTCCGAATAACGGTGTCCTCCAAACTACATATAAAAGATACAGAAACTTCTGTACTAAAATCCTCAAAAAACTTAAAAGAGACTATGAGAGGTCCGAAATTAGGGAGGCTGCTAACAGTAAAGACAATAAAAAGATATGGCAGGTTATAAAGAGGGTTACCTGTACAGCTAAGCAAAAATCTGCTTCGACTGAATTGCTTTCATCCTCATCTTCCCCCCAAGAGTCAGTAAATCAAGTAAACGACTTCTTTGCTAACATCGGGGCTAACCTGGCTGCCAAGTTTCCAAACCATAATGACGGTCTATTGTTCCGCGATTCTGGTAACTCGGTCCCTCATTCGTTTGCCATGTTAGATACCGACGAGGGTGAGGTTGACACAATTATTTCATCGTTAAAATCGAATTCTGCTGTTGGCTGGGCCAACATACCTTCTAACTTCCTCAAGCGCTACAAACAGCTACTCGTCCCACCTCTTACGTACTTTTTTAACGTCTGCCTTCGCACTGGCACCTTTCCTGAGTCTCTTAAAAAGGCTATTATCCACCCGATACACAAGAATGGGAATAGAAACTGTGTCGATTACTACCGGCCTATTGCAGTATTACCGTCCATATCCAAAATTTTAGAACGTATTATTAATAACCGTCTTATTATTTACCTTGAGGACAAGGGATTGTTGTCTCCAAATCAGTTTGGATTTAGGCATAAGACATCAACTAGTAGTGCGGTCATGGAGCTAACTTCCCACATAGTTAAAAAAATTGACTCCAAGGAAAAAGTTCTCTCAATTTTCCTAGATCTTAAAAAAGCATTCGACACAGTCTCAATTCCCATCCTCATTTAAAAGCTTGAAGGGCTAGGCATACGTGGTGTTGCGCTTGACATATTTAAAGATTATCTACACAACAGGACACAATGTGTTAAAATTCTTAATTTTATAAGCAATGACCTTCCTGTGACCTTCGGTGTGCCCCAGGGAAGTGTAGTTGGACCCTCTCTCTTCCTGGTTTATATTAACCAGCTGTGCAACCTCCCTTTGCAAAATGGGAAAATAACGGTTTTTGCCGACGACACTGTCCTTACCTTCTCAGGTGCTACCTGGCACGAAACTTTTGAGGCAGCCCAATCAGGGTTGAACATTGTTGTCGAGTGGCTGAGTAAACATCTTCTCACTCTGAACGCGGACAAAACAAAAATTCTGACCTATAGTTTACACCAAACCACACAACCACCTGACTCTCTTTCACTTGTGGCACATTCTTGCCGTTCTTCTGAGTCCGATGCGTGCAATTGTACCGAGTTGAAACGAGCTCGCACAATAAAATATCTAGGTGTAACACTGGATAACGGCCTCACCTTCTCTTCGCACA
The DNA here is from genome assembly GCA_949128155.2 of Xanthia icteritia. NCBI lineage: Eukaryota > Metazoa > Arthropoda > Insecta > Lepidoptera > Noctuidae > Xanthia > Xanthia icteritia. Next base: position 20,144,407 of record OX421950.2, on the reverse strand, counting down.
TAGACCTTTTGACCTCAAGAATCAGGAAACTGATTTACGTTTTTAAAACGCTTCGCCATGTCGCTGAGGGAGGGATTGTCAAGAGAGTTTACCTTGCTCTTTGCCAATCCCTAATAACGTATTGTATCTCTGCCTGGGGAGGGGCGCCTAAAACCATACTTCTTAGGTTAGAAAGAGCCCAGAGAGCCGTTTTAAAGGTGAGCACCTTCCGTCCTATACTATTTCCAACTGACAAGCTATACAAAAGTTGTGGAGTGCTCACCGTGAGGCAGCTTTTCATCTACCATACTGTTGTCTCACAACACCTTCGAACCCCTTACGTCATTGTCACCAAAAGACGTAAAGACGTGGTCTGTCAACCTCAAAGATGTAGGCTAGCTTTCACTAAGAGGTTTAATTGCTTCTTAGGCCCACATTTATATAACAGTCTAAATAAAATATTAAAATTTTACTCACTTCCTAGCATCACTCTGAAAAAAACTGTCACAAATTGGCTACTGGAACAAAATTATACAGACACAGAACGGCTTCTTCTTTCTGGAGATAAGTATTAGTAAACTGCTACTTTGTAACACATACACAATAAACACACTTCACACTGTTCACTAACACACCCCATCATCACATTCATGTTTACAATTGTATATTGGTTTCTCCGTAGTTCCCATTTTATTTTATTTTCAATTTATTTTTAGGTTTTAATTTAACTTGAATGTTAAGTTAGTCAAAAATATTAATTGCTTTTATTTTAATATTGTATCGCCTTAAATATGAAACAAGGGTAGGGACTGGTGCCCTTAATACAAGTTATCCCGATAACTTAGCAAGGGTACTAGTTGCGACAACTAAAGTCTACCTATACTATATTTAAGTCTAACAACTATGTATTGTTATTTGTTAATAGCTGTACTGTTGATGCGAATAAATAAATACTTATACTTATACTTATACTTATATGAGGAATCATTTTTTTTTATGACGACTCTTTTTGGTCCTCTTGTAGGTATATATATATATATATGTTCTCGAAAACGGCTCTAACGATTTGGCTGTACGGGGGCGAAAAATTATCTAGCTAGGATTCATATCTGGGAAAATTATTTTTCTCCGTATTTTCACGCAGGCGAGCTCGGTCACCCAAAGTTTAGAACAAGATGGCTACCTTAGAATAATTGACAGACATGGCAGCATGGAATTAGTAAATACCTACTATCATGGCAGCATGGAATTAGTAAGTACCTACTATCATGGCAGCATGGAATTAGTAAGTACCTACTATCATGGCAGCATGGAATTAGTAAATACCTACTATCATGGCAGCATGGAATTAGTAAGTACCTACTATCATGGCAGCATGGAATTAGTAAGTATCTACTATCATGGCAGCATGGAATTAGTAAATACCTACTATCATGGCAGCATGGAATTAGTAAGTACCTACTATCATGGCAGCATGGAATTAGTAAGTATCTACTATCATGGCAGCATGGAATTAGTAAATACCTACTATCATGGCAGCATGGAATTAGTAAGTACCTACTATCATGGCAGCATGGAATTAGTAAGTACCTACTATCATGGCAGCATGGAATTAGTAAGTACCTACTATCACGGCAGCATGGATATGTATGTAAGTAGACATGGAATTAGTATGAAAAATAGAGAATGCTCATTTAATAGTATAGGATAGTCCTATACTATTAAATGAGCATTCTCATTTTCACCAGAGCAGAGCTCGGTCGCCCAGGTAATATTAATAGTAAGTGATAATTATTTTTTCCCATTTTCGGCATGTAACGCGATTGTAACTATGTTAAAGGTTTCAGTTTTCAAATTTAGCGAAAAAATAAATAAATAGTAGGTAATTGATGTCCCATATTGACCTCAAAAAGTATTTGTATTATTATTCTAAGACAATATTAACCTAACAATAATATCAAATCTCAATACAACCCCAAGAAACGGTAGAAACGGTAACATCTAAAAACATAGGAAATAAAGGAAATTGTACATACATATTTATAAGATGATATTCAAATGGGTGCAAATACAAGGGGCGGCTGTTTAGCCATTTAACCAGCGAACATTTGGATAGAGTCAATAATGGCTTAGAACTCGCGAGCCGTTGAGATTGAGTGTTAGATGGTGCACGGTGGATTACGTCGTCAAGGGTTGTTGAGGGTAGGTAGGTAGATCAATATTGAATTTATGTTCATTCTAATAGCTTTAGAATACTGTAAATTGAGCGAAAACTCTATAATTCTGTGGGCCTAGCGCGAGCGCGCGGAGTAAACCCCAATGTAAATTCAAATGTTGAAAATGTTAGAGAGAAAAGTTTTGATTTTTTGTATTTTGTTTGTTACGCTTTCACGCTAAAACGGCTGAACGGATTTGGATGAAATTTGGCGCATGGGTAGGACCTGAGTCAGGACATAGAATTTTTTAATATAATATTATAGGCATAAACTTTCTATCTCGATATTCCAACGGGATCGAGACTTATGCGGGGCACAGCTATTTTTAGATAAAAAAGTAGGATCAATGGTTTTTTTTAGTAAATGTAATAAATGTCAAGCATTATTCCTTACAACATTTTCAAAATCGTGAAAGTGTGAAAATTGATTTTTTTTTCTAAAGAAATTCCTTGGCTATGGAATCTTGTCGGATAGATCTTAGTCTCGCCGACAAGATTCTAAAGCAAAAGATACCTAGCCAAAGGTACCATTTGCGTAGTAGAAAGTCTACCACGCCTAGGCTAGCAAATACGAAATAACTATTCATCCCACAACATAATAAACCCATCTCTCACCCATTTAATCATCTAAACTTAATAATTCCGTCCCTATCTATCCGTCCGTCGGTCTGCACGCACGTTCTAAAGTCCGATCAATGTTCAATGTTCATAGCGAATAACTTATAAACTTTAATAAAACCAACATCCGCGAGTATGGTAATGAGAACCAATCTAGATCGTTCCGAGATTGGTTGAATATTTGGAACAGTCTATGAATTGGAAGCAAATTAGACATTGTTTGTGCTAAGTTTAGTTCTAATTTCTCGTTCCAAAATTGTGTTGCAAAGCGTACTAGTTCTAATTTACGTGTTCTTATAGGAGACGTGTCTGACTGTGCAACTGTGAACCGAGTTAATTTATGTCTTAAGACGGGAGATGCACCCTTAGGTACAGCACAAATACGCGAAGGCTACCTAATTTATATCTGGAAGAAAACCTAAGTACTTTAGACAGATTGTTTGTCTACAGTAGGTCCCGGGTATTAAGAAAAAATACTTATTTGCAGCAGAACTTTGATAATATTTATATTAGTTTAAGATTTTTTTTTATTCATTTTATATTTTATATCGTTCGCCTGACAGATCGGGGGGCGACTCTCTCTCTCTTTTTATATTCTAATTATAAAATAAATGTCTGTATCATATTCATGGCATCTACTTGAACACACCGAGGTTTTATTATAAATCATATGGAGTAAAGCCTCACAGTACCTAAGTAAATAATATGGTAATTACCAAATAGTTAGGGTCTATATTATTGATGCATAATATTGCTTGTAGATATTTAATAAGAAACTGCAACTGCCACCTGCCACATATTGAGTGGAGCTACAACTTGCAACATGGGTTCATTATATTATCATTGAACATGTGTTTCTGTCTCAGTTATTGGTGATCTTACTTGTGGTAATATTGCTCGGTTAATGTCAACTGTTTTGACGTAGCTGAGAATAGAGTAATTTTTAACCGGGCAGCATTATTACCTCATCATAAGAAGAATTATTACCTACTTACCTACGTGCACTTAAATTCTGACCTTTCAGTAGTTCCTTTAATTTTTTGAAAACATTTTTTTGAAGTTTAGCGGATGATCAGTAATAGAAGACATGCACAAGCACTCATGAGGATTTAAACACAAAACTCATTATGTTTCTTGCAACTATCAGTTTTTGTTAGCACTGAAAACTGTGCTCACTACACAGTCATCTACTCCACAGTCGCAGTAAAAAACTTTAAAATATTTATCAGTCCCCTCTAGATTTGTATGCAGCAACAAAAAGGAAGATAATTTCATATCCCTATTGAAGGCACTTTGGCTCACAATCGCGGCGGTAAATAAAAACGTTCGCAATTGGCACCCCGTCTGGGCCGGATGCGCCGGTCGCGTGAACAGGGCTGGCAGGAGGGTTGCGTTTAAATACGTTTCGATAGAATTTTTTTATATAATATTTGACAATGTGAATTCAATTCAATTCTATTCATTTATTAATTTTGTGAACATAGGGTAAAAAAATTATACAGATACAAAGTTCAAGTAATATGATAATTGGAAAAGATAGATTGAGCTTCATCTCCAGTGTTGGTGAAATATAAGGTCTTATTTTATTATAATTTTAATTGTTATTCAAATTTTACTAATAATTTTAGAATCTGCAGTAGCTATTATTCAATCTTATGTAATTGCATGTATAATGCTTAACTTTCCGATACATTAGGTCAGATTAAATCAATCTTGTAGGCAATGTTAAGCTAGTTAAACCCGATAATATGTGTTAGTAGACCATGATTTCTATTTCAATATAATAGTACTTTACCTGAGAAACAACTCGTCTATATCGAATTCACAAACATAATCTCCTTGCGACATATATACGTACTTACTCAGAGATGTCAATTCAAAATAATCTATCATAAAATTAACTTTGATTGGTAAACATAATAGCATATTTTAGCAAGCCCATGTCAAAAGAATTGGAATCGCAGCGGAACTCAACATGTAATGTTTTTGTCTGACAGTGTTCCAATATCCAAGAGAGAGAAGAGTTCTGGTCCATCCAAGCTAATGATTAATTAACTATTATTAAGTGACATCTCCGAGTGCGGCAGTTAGATTCAATTTCAATATTTAACATTAAAATTCCTTGAATTTCGTCATCCAACCCCTTTTCCAACAAAACAAAAAACAATTTTTACAAACGTTTTTTATTCGTTCCTGGCAGCCCTACCCGCACCGCACACCCGCACAGCGCGACCGAATGCACTCGCGACTCGCTAGCTCCGGATACGCACTTAGATGTTACGTACACTGCATTAGCTTCTAATACAATGTGCTTTCATATTGCATGAAGTGAAGCTATAGGGAAGATTATAAAGATTTCTTGTGAACTTAATGCATACTCTTGCATTAAGTTCGCAAGTAGTGAGGGTACGTTATAGGGAAGATTATCAATATTGCCTGTAAGAAAGGATGCATTAAGTTCTGAAGTGGGTCTGGCAAACGTGGAGAAGGCATGGATAGCGAGACACCTATTAGTCGAATAACTTATATCATGATAATTTCTTCAATCTGGATAAAAGTAGTAAACCAATCTGAAGGAAACACTTGAGTTACCAATTCGTTGAAAATTATTTTTCTTTATTTGTCGATTTGACTCAAATTTTGTTCGACCGGTGTGTGATCCATGTGTACAGCTGAGAATTACTGCTTTTCTCTCCGACATTATCAAGTGACAAACTTAGAGCATCCATCGTAATAAAATAGAAAGTATTGAGTTTAGTGAACACAAATTCATAACAATGATCATTCTCTGTCGTCTTAAAAAAAATCCCCAGAAATACATTGATATTTTGAATACTCGTGTGTGTAGCGCTAATGAATTGTAATGCGAGTGCGCCAGGGATGAAATACATTAAAATTTGAAAATATACTTTATATTCTATACATCTGCCTATATTCATTATCTATACTTCTCCGCCAGCACCGTCAGCTCGCCGTGCTGACGTCTCACAAGTTAATTTCCTGTTCGAGAGAGGCCTGGCAAGACGATCCACTATTTTTGCACTTCTGTCTATAAAAGACAGATGATTATTTTGACTATTATAAAATGTAATACTTGTCCATTAAAACTCAAACTCTAAGCATTTATTTCAATTAAACCAATTGCAGGCACTTTTGAACTGTCAAGGAGTCGGTCAGTCAGAAAGATGAATCTAGTTGCCCATTTCAAAGCGTAGTAGGTACCTATGAAGAAGAACAGGCAAGAAACTCCATGGACACTCTTTTAAATCAAAATATTGGTTACATCATTTAAATCTTCCTTTCTTAATTAGAAAATCAAATAAGCCATGGCAGCTAAGAGATGACCAGTCCCAACTGACGGCGCCCGTTGCTAAGAGAGAACTGTAGAGACTAAATAAGATAGAACTATCATCTATACATATAAAATGCTTTGTCCCTGATTGACTGACTGACGCATCAACGCACAGCTTAAACCGCTGATCGTACAGACCTGAAACTTGAAGGTCGTGTTCTTTGTATGACAAAGGCATCCGATAAGAAAGGATTTTTCGAAATTCTACCCCTAAGGGGGTGAAAAACGGGGGCAAAGTTTGTATGGGACAACGTGATTCCTTGGTCCAATCTACTTCAAATTTTGCATAAACATTTTTTAACAGAATTGATGGAAGACATATTTCGTATTTTATTAAAATTCATCGCCTAACGGGGTTAAAAAGGGGTAGGAAGTTATTTTGGGGTAAAATGCATCGAGTTGATATCAATACTCCTTAGTGCTTTTGATTTAAATTAAATTTTATTTTGACAGCTGGCAAGAGAGAAAGTGAATTTGGTCACGATGCAAAATCCAAGACGACGGCTGCTAAAATTTTTTTGAAGGACATCCTTAAATTTTCAATTGAAAAAATTACTTTTAATAGAGTAATGAAATACAGAGTAAATGTTACTTCGAGACACAGCCTGTGAATTTTTGATCCCCGACTGAAGAACAAACTTAACTTGCAGTTCATATATAACTGCAAATCACCAATTTTCGGATTTTCCTCTTTACTTGGCCTTGCTTCTCGCCAAACTTCATGCTGCTGGGCCAACAGGAAGTACCAAATAGACTGGTTTATTTGCGAGTGTTAAAATAAGCGGCATAAATGGTCGTATTTTTTTATTGTGTTGACTTGGAAGTTTGATTTTCATTACAGCTCCAAGAGACCGTAGATCTAAGTTTTTATATCTATTTCAACTTGATGCCTCCACGCGTTCCTGAGCAAAAGGGTCAACTTTTAATTTTGAACCCTACAAACAGATTTATTGTCTGCCTGTTACCTTTTCATGCCGTAACGGCTGAACGGATTTAGATGAATGGTATACGGATAGGCCATGACCTGAGTTAGGACATAGGATACTCTGAATCCCGGCAGCACGTTCCTGTGGAATATTTTCCGACAACCACGCGGGCAATGCCGCGGGCAAAACTAATATTATAAATGAAAAAGTGAGTTTGTTTATTTGTTACGCTTTCATGCTAAAACGGTTAGCCGTTTTAGCATACGGATTTCGATGAAACTTGGCACATGGGTAGACCAAGACATAGGGTAGGACACAGAATAATAAATTAAATTATGTTTTGTGTTGCATAATGTAAATATCATTTTGCATACTATTATATAGATTCATTTTTTTCTAACTGAACAGACAGCTGTGCTGCTGGGGAGTTTGTTGCGCCACTTCTTCTTCCCAGCTAAAGCACTAGGAAGTGGTGAAGGGTGGGCGTTTTGGGGGACTGTCTTATGTAATTTTGACGTTCAAAAAGTGCTGATTCTCAGCCTAGTTTGAATAAATGACTTTTGAATTTTGAATACTTTTTATCCCAACATTCCCACGGGATTGAGACTTAGCGCGAGGCGCAGCTAGTTTACTATACTATTACAACTGTCTCTGCACATTCATTATCTTTTACATCTGTTTAACGGGTATCTTTGCTGGGATCAGATGCACAAATGCACATAAAGCTTGGCTCGTTTTATAACTTGAATCGAGGAATCGATTTGCTGTTATTAGGTATGACACTACAATACGAATAAAATATGTAGATTGATTCTTGCGACAGCTGTTATCGAGTAACTTTATTTTGAGATTTCCGTTTATCACTTTCCGTGCAACAAATTCTAAATTAAAAATAGCATGACTTTCACTATTAATTAATTCATTCAAAGTTTAAATCCCACTTAGTTATTTTTCACTATCTACATTATTCTTTATTTTTCATTATACTGAGCTGGGGTCTTTGACATTATAAGCATTGTTTTCTTTCTGTTTTCATAGTTTAAAGATGCTTTTTGTACTTAAAGAGACATTTTTCTTTCTTTCAACTAGAATAAAACTATAGAAATGAAAAAAAAGCAGTTCCATTTAAAATATCTAACAGCGACTACGAGCCTGGTCACTCACACTAAATGTAAAGATACAATAACAATCAGATAGAACAGCTGTAATCTGTAGTATGTTATGAGCAGCCACCCCCGACAGTGGAGCACATCCACTTGGTATCTCGCGCTGGTAACTCGGAACACGTAAATATTAGCTCACGCGTGGCATTCGTGTGTAGGTACAGTTGCAAACTTCATTCTTACGGACATAAACATCTCCTAGAGTTAGAAATAAGTGATTTCAGTGATGGATGAATTTGCTGACCCAATTTTAAGTGGTAATCTATTCCTTTTACAACTGTTATAGGTCTCAATGTGCTTACTATTATAAGGGTCTTACAAATCGGAACGGCAATGTTATGGCAGAAATATTGTTAGTGATACTTTCCCCAGGATATCTTTTACATACTTAGTAAATCTTTGTGTTATTTACTTATTCTTTAACAAACCCAGTGCAGTGCAGTTAGATTTCAGTACATCTAACTATTATTATAGCACTCAGGCTTTTATGGAGCAAACACCTTTATGTAAGAAAATTTCTTATCAATATACAAGTACAAAAACTAAATTTCGAATAAAATAAAATAAGTAAATACATATTTTCACACTTGTCTACGTATCTGTACGATACGTCGAGAAAGTTTACGAGCCGGACCGAAGTTGGTGTCGGTAGTACCCACGTCTGCCTCGCCGGTCATCCAGCAGTCCGGCACGCTAACGGGAATGCGTTTGATTCGCAAAATCAATGGCCGCGACTGTACGCTCGCCTTTTGTTCTCACAATCATATTTACTCGAGAATGTTGTTGTTATTAAGGAACTTTGGAGTTTGGAACTTATAATTGGATGAATGGTGGGCGTAACAGACAGTGATTTGTAACAAAATGATGAATGTTGTGATTTGCATGGATTCTAATACGTAATGTTAAACTGTTTATGAATAGTTACGGTGATATCAATAAGTACCTACTACAGAGATCGCCCATTTTATTGTTAGGTACAACTTTTTTTAAGGTTCCTTATGTCCAAATGAAAAAACGGAACCCTTATAGGATCACTCGTGTGTCGGTCTATCTTGCCGTCTTTCACAGCCAATCCCGATAATCGACCCAAACACGGACGTGTTACGAAAACAAATGAATTTTAAATATGGGAGTCACTGTTGGGAGACAAATACGAATATAAAAAAACTGTTTTGTGCACTGTACCGTTTGAGATATCAAATAAAATGGCTTACTGAGTGAGGGACTCAAGAATTTTTTTTATAATTTTAAAAATAAATAGTTTTACAGATATTTAAGAAAATGGATGAAAATTTACCACTTATCTCCGAAACTACCGAGCCTAATTTTATTTTTTTACATTCAGAAAGTAGTTCTATACTTATAGATTACAGGAAAACTTATAAGAAGTCTATGGTCTTAAAATAACATGAAAAATCTTCCAATATTGTGCGTACAAACTTACAATTTCAGTTGGAATGTATCGGAGAACACGTTTTTCAACTACGATGTTAAGTTTGTTCTTGGGATAAATTCATTCCAACTACCACGGAACCCTTCATTGTACGTAGTCCAACACGCACTTGGCCGGTTTTTTACTTGCTACTTTTTGGAGAAGGAGCATTTCAACCAAGAACATGCTAATAAATTTTATTATGGATTATGTCACATTTGCACAATTCCACCCTTATTTACACAATTTGATATTGTAAAGATTTCTAATGAACGTAGTGTCTGAATTCCTTTTGCAATGTAAATAACCCAGCACTCCTTCAGACGTTCGCTACACATGCATAGGTAGGTAACTGCAATTTCCTATCATTCTGAAAAAGAAGTTTTCACGTGTCGTATGCAGTGTTCCAAGGCGGAACACGTGCCTCAAGTAAATTAAAGTCTTGTAGCAATAAAATAAGAGCATTCCATACGGGCCTGGGGCCGGTATTGAGGCGAACTGTGTTCCAATATCGGCGTCTTTGTGTCAGCCGGCGCATACTTTAATAAGAATCCAATGCAAGCCTTTTGCAGAGCTGTCATCTGAAACTGAAAGGATGCTTGCAATCAAATCGATCAAGAGAGATGCAATGTTTTTTTAACGTATTTTCATTATGAACTCTAATATTGTTTTAAACTTTTGCGGCCGGGTTGTGTATTTCGGTAATTTATATCTAATTATACCTGTCCATTTAATAAAGTCCACATGTTGAACGACGATAATGGTGTCGTCACGTCACGTCACCTCATCACGTCATGTCATGTTACATAGTTATGTTTAAATGATCATGGGTTTTTTTATAAACATTGCTTAAGGGTACCCTAGTCGGTTATTCTTCCATACAAACGTAGTAAGGCTATTACTCGTCTGTTTAACGGTGTATCTTCAAAACTAAAAATTATATAAATTTGTATTGTTATTATCTAGCCCTGTATGGAAGCAGAATTGGAAAAAAAAAATGGTTTGGAAGATATGAGCGTCGAAACTTCCATATTTCAACACAAAGTCAAAGTCAAAAAATCTATTTCAATTAGGCACTAAAAAGGCACTTTTGAACGTCAAAATTAACAAAAAAAAAAAAAAGATTCTAGTCGCCCCTTTCAAAAGGTAATTTTTCGTATGGATAAGAAATGGCAAGAAACTCCATCGTTACTCTTTTAAAATGTTTTCACAATATCTTGTATACCTACATGAATTATATAATTATATGTGAAGACGATGGACCTAAAATAAGATTACTATACCACGACAAGTTAAAAAGAATGAAAAATTAAGGAATGACAGATATATTAATTACGTGATAGATGCATGGCGCTCACTTATTTACAAACGTTGTAAAATTATATGATATTCCTAACATTTTAACAAGTAATAGGTACAAATAAGTCAGTGTGTGAGTTCAAGTAATCACAGAATGTAAAATCAATGTTATAAAAAATAATATCATACAATTAAATTAGCAACCAGTTAGATTTTGTCTAGATTCTAAATTGTCCATCACTTGTATTAGCATGCGTATTAGTCACGCCCACCAACCATTTCAAGCCAGTGTATCCTTAAAGTTAAGTAATGATTAGCGGCTGTTTAACCACGCATTTTTTACGTTAGAACGTCACTAACTTTAAGCAACGTTTATAAATAACCCCCTTTGTCTGTATGTCTGTAACTCAACAAATGTGATAACGTTTATATAAAAACCGGCCAAGTGCGTGTCGGACCACGCACAATGAAGGGTTCCGTAGTTGGGATGCATTTATCCAAAGAACAAACTAAACATTGTAGTTGAAAAACATGTTATCCCATGCATTCTATGCAAATGTAAGTTTGAAAGCCCAATATTGATAGATTTACCATGTTATTTTAAGAACTATGGTCTTCTCATAGATTTTCCTGTAATCTATATTGTATAGACAATTTTCGGAATTTAAAAAAAAATATTATGCTCGCTAGTTTCGGAGTTGTGAGGGGGAATGGTATTTTTTTTATATGTACTTAAATAAATTTAAAGCTATTTATTGCAAAATTATTTTAAATATAAATATATATATATATATGAGACCCTCACAGTAAGCCCTTTCATTTGATATATCAAACGTAATTCAGAGACGATGTATAAAATTGTTATTGCATAAATGAATTGAATTGAATTGTCACAAGATACAGTTTGTAAAACTTTTTATTTTTAATCTTCTTATTTGCCGCCCAAAAGTCGCCCCCATATTCAAAATGTATTTATTTACGTTACACATCCATGTTTGGGTCACAGAAATTCATATGAGTACCAAATTTCAACTTAATCGGTCCATTAGATTCGGAGCAAATTGGCTGTGACAGGCGGACAGAACAGGCAGACATACGAGTGATCCTATAACGAATCCGTATTTTCGTTCGAACGTATGGACCCTAAAAAGGTAAATAGAATTTGGCTACTCAAATACTCGCTATATGCAATGCACGGAAATAACTGGACAATTTTCACCACAAAAACTAAAACCAGTTCACTCTAGTTCTTATAAATGGCTTTCCCTAGGATATCCTAGGATACCCTATCCTTCATAGGATGGGGTATATTCTATTCAAACAATGTCATTTTTCATCATTGTTTGCCGACGACAGTACCATCATTGTTAAACTTAACAAAAATAATAAAGGCTTTGAATCTGACATACCTAATCAATACGGCACGGTTGGCGCAGTGGTTAAGCGATTGACTGCTTCGCTGCGTGTCGCGGGTTCGATTCCCGCACGGAACAAATATTTGTATGACCAACAATTAGTTGTTCCGGGTCTGGCTGTTTGTGTATGTGAGTTTAAATATTTGTAAACGCACCCACGACACAGGAGAAATTCCTAGTGTGGGGCAACGTTTTTAAAAAAAAAAGAAAAGAAAAAGAATACATTACAACAAGCCGTTAACTGGTTAGAACATAACAACTTAATTATAAATTTGAAGAAAACAAAACTTATGAATTTTCGTCAAAGAGTAGCTAATTCGGAACTAAATGTAAGCTTTAATTATGAAAAAATTTAATAAATTGTTAAAAACTATATTTTAAGGCTCACAATCGACAATCAACTTAATTAGAAGCAACATACTTCAATATTAATTAAAAAATTAGTAAGTTTGCTTTTGCTTTGTATAAACTAAAGAAAGTAGTCAATCAAGCAGCGGCTGTCTGTTCCTGCTATCGATATGTCGATTCTATACTACGCTACGGAGTCATGTTTTGGGGTAACTCCTGCAATAAGAACATGGTGTTCAAATCCCAAACCTTAGCTTAGCTGCAAACCTTATTTTGTATTGGTAAAAATAATGACTTTACCGTGCTTGTACATATTTGAGACTGCTTTATTTGTTAAAAATAACATATCTATTCAGAAAAGCATCTGAATATCGCTATAAAATGATTAGACAAGTATATAGACATGAACTATGCGTTCGACCATCAAAGACCGCCTAGATGCACAAAAACATACTTCGCATGGCCCCAAAAATATTTAATAAATGACCAAATAGAATGAGGGATTTAAATTATTTACAAATTAAGACATCTCTTATTGGAAAAAAAAATATTATACTATTGACGAATTCCATAATGATGAATTGTAAGTTATTTGACATTGAAATTTATTTAATTTTGATAATGTATTATTATGTTTATTTTCATTCATTATTTATATGTATACTCAATTGTTAATGTTTTGCTTTTTTTTTTCTGTATTAAGTTATGTTGTGTTTCGTTGTAATTATTTTATTTTAATGTATTGATTATTCTTTTTTATAATAATAACTAATTATGTGAAAGAGTGTACACCTTTAAGGTAGATTTTTGAGGAACTATTTATTTGTTATTAAGATCTCATGTAAAATGTACCAAAAATCACACCAATAAATGAATTTGAATTTCAATCTAGGTGAAACCTTAAATATTTTAACCTATTCACTACGCCGCACTCTCGAACTTTCACCAAAAATGCACCAAACTAAAGCGAATAAAAATCGCTCGTATTCAAACCACAGTGGTGAAAACTTTTGGTCGAAAAATAAAAACGCTATGAAGGTCTATAGAGAAAAATTAACACGATTTAAATTGTGTGAACAAATACTGTGATTATGGAAAAGGGAATATGGGAATGTAGATGCTGCTTACACAGCTGATCCTTCTTCTTTTAAGTCAACGTGCGAGGTTTGAAAATACTGTAGGTAGGTACGCCGTGGTGAAGGCAGTATCAACTCAGGTTGGTAGCGGGGCTAAATACCTAGGATATACAATCATCAGCACTAAGGACTCTTGCAGGACATGTCCGCTGGGTCTCCTCACTAAGGACTCTTGCAGGACATGTCCGCTGGGTCTCCTCACTAAGGACTCTTGCAGGACATGTCCACTGGGTCTCCTCACTAAGGACTCTTGCGGAACATGTCCGCCGGGTCTCCTCACTTTTCTGCGCCAATCTTACGGTCTTGGATTGCTGTTGACGATACGATGTTTAAATCATCGAAAAAGTCAATGTGGTTTTAACTTTGAAGCCACAAAGCGTTATATCAGAAAGAGAATCGAAGTCTTCAAAGTGGTTCAATAATATTTCACCAAAACACCGTTGACAAATTTTTAGTTTACAACCAACGTTTCGTACAATTAACACTCGCTTTACATATTAGAAAATGTTTCTCTTTACAAATGTTTCGTATAATATTTAATCATTTATACATTTTTCATTTCATAATTAGATTCTTTTGGAAAAACATGTTTATACTAAATATCATATACCTACATATACATGTATGTTTTTATAATACATTTTCTAAACCAGTCACAAAGTGATCAATTCCAATTTGGTGCAATTTCCATTTGGGTCACATAATTTTGACAGGAAAGTACTGAAGTTCTATAATCCTACTAAAGTATTTTTTCTATATATTCCAGTCAATTTTGGCACTCACCGGCCGCAGCCGCGGCACCGCTCGCTACGCTCGCTCGGTTCGTTCGCAGGGGGTCCCAGTTCTAACGTAACCTAACATTTTTTTGCAAGTAAAAAAAAATAACCTAATCTAACAAGTTCGGTTCCGGGTAGTCTACCACAATATATATTTTTTTCTATTTGCATAGTCGTTTCTGGCATTTAATTTTTTTTTATAATATAATTTATGTTGATTTATTTCGTAATAATGCAATAATAATATGTAAAACGTTTTTATTCCAAACGTTGTTTATAACATGAATAAAAAATGAATTGTTTGTCAAATAATACGTTATTAAAAAACGTTTATCGGAAAATAATTTTCATAAGTGAATTATTTGGCAAACTTGTAGTTGTAAAAAATGTGTGATGAAATGACAAAAATCATGTTTCTGCTAATGGAAAATCGAAAATTAATCGATTTGTAAATAAATTTTTGGTGAAATGACAGAACACCCTTCAAAGCACAAAAGACTAAAAAAACTTCAAAAGTACTAATAATCTAATTAAGCCTTTTCAACTGCCAAGTTGTAACATATCTCCCTTATTTCTATCGTCCTAAGAAGCGAGCAAACGAGTTTCTTAATAACTCCTTAACGAGTCCTGCTCGGAATTCGTTCATTAATATATCTCTAATGAAGCAGTAAGGCTTAGGTGGAATTGTTTCCACACGCTTGTTCTTTCAGAGATGAGTTCTAACAATTACTTCTTCTTAAGTTTGAATGTATTTTATCCAGTAGTTACATTCTACAATCCTTCCTGAAATTCCTGAAATTAATTGCATAGGAAAGAAAAATAAGATAAAGACCATAAAACTAATAAAAGGGGACACTTTTCTCCAGATAATGTTTACCCTAGAATTACAAGGTGATCTTAAAAAGGTAGCTAAGTATTATAAGGAGATATGATTACATAGCCTTTAAGAGTCAAAAGGAAAATAAAAGGAAAGTCAACCAGTAGGTAATATTTGGAACCTGTTCAAGTCATAAGGAAAAACAACGCTTTTGAAGATTACCTTTAACATTTTTTCTCATACAAACATAGAGATAAGCCAGGAATAAAACTTGGGAAACATGGGACAAGTCCTCACAAGTTTACGAAATGGTGGAGACGTCTCGTTGTCGCATACAATAAAATTTAAGCTTCCATCTACGAAAAGCTACATTCAAACTATGCAAAACTACGTCATATTTTATTTTTATTTTACTGTCATGTTCAATTTAAACAAAGTCCTTGACATTTCAAAAGTGCCTGTAAATGGTTTGATTGAAATAAATGCTTTGGCTTCACTTCGACTTGAGTAACAAATAGGTGTTAAATTTGTTGTTTCTTTCGCCTTTTTCAGAAGTTTAGCATTACTTACTTATGCTAAGCCATGGTGTTAAATTTGATTAAAGCAGTTTTCAAACAAGTATTACCTGGGGAGTGAACAGCCAGTAAGCCAAATTAGTCAATCAAACTGCAATTGATAAAAAGTTTAAAAACAATTTTCAGCAAAACAGGCAAGTAGGCCAATAGATGATATAATAACCTACGTTCATCTCCAAATAAATAAACAAAGCCACAATAAACACGATGACAAATATCTTTCAGTGGATTGCTTACCTAAGCCCGGGTCCAATCTCACTCGGTTGTGGGCCTTGAAAAATGGCCTTGGGGGATGCGCGAATTACTTTTTTTTGGATTCGCATCCCTTTCTCATCGTCACCTGTGCCCTTACACGTATATGTTTCTGTAAATATATGTTGCTTGATGCCACCTCTGGTTTTACACGAAACAAATTATGTTGTTTTTTATTTGAGTATGTTTATTCGGGAAAATATGTTTTTTGGACGGTACCAAAGTGTTGAGTAGTCTCAACTAATATTATAACGAGAAAAGATTTGATTTTGTTATGTTTGTAATGAATAAACTCAAAAATGACTAGACCTATTTTAAAAATTCCGTCACCAGTATAATGCTATAGTATCGGTTAATAACATAGGCTATAATATATAAAGATATCACGTGGGTGGAGCCACTGGCTGAAGCTAGTCGTCAATAAATTTGATTGGACACAATCAAAGTTTCTTGCTGGTCTAATGATTTTTTCTTAAAATCTATATTACTGTATTTTATACATGCAGGATTTTTGAGATGGGGCAGTAAAGGCAGCTACCTCAACCGTTGTAGCTACAGAAAAACGGTCTTAGGAGACTAGAGAGGAACTTTTTGAGACATTTTGATCTGCATTCACAGAGTTTGAAAAAAATGTACAGTCAGCAAGAAAATAGGCAGTTTTCATAAAAACTTTTTTTGATGCCAGTCGATCTTATAAGGTTCTGGTGATCTTATATGGTATCGGTTTCTTATAAGGATTAAAAAACTGGCTTGTGATTTCCGACGTTCTGAGAAACAAATAAAATTGTAAGGCTTATTCGTTCGAAGTTTCATTTTTTTGTTAATTTTCGGCAAGTCTATCCATCGTAAAGAGTAGGTTGTGATCTCATCCTACGAAAGGTATGGGGAAAGTTTTTTTTGCGATTTCTGACTTTAGTACTCTAACCTCAGTTGATCAAATAAAGTTTTTTGATCCTTATAAGAAACAGGATCGATTGGCATCAAAAAAAGTGTTTGTGTCAAATATCTCAAAAAGTTAAGGACAGTTTCCTAAGACCGTTTTCCTGTAGCTACAACGGCTCAAAAATCCACTCTGTATACTTTGTAAACGTACAGGGCAGATAAATTACCTGAATATTTCTCTTCCTAAAAACACGACTTAATTCAGACGATTGAATTGAGGCAAGTGGTATAGAATCTTAGAATCATCATGCTTTTAGTTGTCTGTTGCTTTTTTTACCACCAAGATTGGTCGAAGATTATTGCAATAGACCATCCGGATACCTCCGAAAATAGACGACTGTACTAACTTTTTTCAACAAGTTTTTAACACCCTAAACTTCACTTTGTTACATCATAAAAAATTAACCGACACCCAAATTAAGTATACATTATTAACGGTAAAAAAAACGGTAAAATTAACCGTTAGCTCATAATCTTGTTACATAAAAGTTAACATTTATAGAGAAAGTTAGCGCGTGAGCGAGCGGCAGGGAGAGATAAAACGCATAAATTAGGCCAACGTTTGACCGAAGTTAGGGCATTAGCGATTGTTGCCTATGGAATTATTCGGGAAAGTTATTATCATTTTGTGTTGGAGTAAGGTAGAGAGCATGTTGATAACAGATTATAATAAATTATAATAGCGGAACGGATTACTTAGTCATTCTGTCATTCCCCCGTGAAATGGAACCCTGAACCAATCTCAGAAAGATTCAGCAACTGATAGACCAAAATATAACAACATAATATTCATCATCATCATTCTTTTGCACATTCCAATTAATATACATACTTCTCTATTAGTCGTCGTAATTATCGTGTATTTATGAGCTATCAATAAAATTTTATACACTTTCATAGAAGGTAGTGGACAATATTGATTTATGATCGCAAGTTGAATTTCATTACTGCCGATTGTAAAAGCTTGATCGTTTCATTACAATTTTAAATGGGCAGTCTACACGCATTTAGAGGAAATAGTTTGCAGGAAAAAGTGATATGTTTTAATGCAATGGTTCAGCGACCAGTAGCAGTTGACTAAATCACTGTTCAAATGAAACCGTTTTGGGATCTTTAATTCTTCAATTTTGTAGATTCAATATTCAGAAACCTAACTATACAAAGGGGTTAAGACTTGTATAAAGAGTCCTATCAGATTCAACGAGAAATTCCGCGACCTCTTCTCACAATACCAACAACCCTTTCCTTCTACACCAGCGCTCCGTCACAACGTCTAACAACATAACCGTTGTCTTGGCGCTAACCAGGTGGCGAGTTTGCCAGCTTTTAACTACCAACTACCACCCTTCTTACTGACGACCAGGGAGGAATGCTTTTTATTCAATGGCAACACTTGGGAGTCCAATTAATTTTGTATGAGATCACTGTTTGTGGTTTAAATTGGTTTCGAGATGCGATTTGTATGGTAATCGGGGAGCTATGCTGGTTGAGTTTTTATTTTAGTTAAAACTTAGTTTTATAAAGCGTAATGAACACTAATAAGGGATTAAAATTAATCTTAAAAACCCTTAGTGGAATTAAAATGAAGTGTTAGGACTGATATCAATAATTTGCGGACAGGTCAAGATGACAGTATAAGTTGCATCAAAATGGTCCAAATCACTTGACTCTTCACTTTTGCCTTATATTGAACTGCTTTTTGACATGGTTCGTGTTAGTTCTAACAGCTAAATTAACTAATGATTCATTTACTTCATAGTACGTTAGTAGGTACATAATATCAAGACAACAAATAATGTTTACACGACTTGATGTAATCTATTTTACAATAAATCACACACACATTTAACCTTCCACAGCTCTCCATACGCGAATAAAGCATATAAAATTGTGTCACATCGCTTTGCTATCAAAAATCGCGGCCTATCCCCACCACTCATTAGTATGCCGTGGTCGTGCTGTCACGTGATTGGTATTTCATATCTCTTTTACGTAGCGTGATGTGGCCATTCCTATGCGCCGGATTACTCTTCTAAATGTTTATCAGGTCGACGTCGGAGGGTTAGTCTTGTGGATATTTGCTAGATGGTTTGATCTGGGAGTGGGGAAATAATGGTACAGTCACGAGCTTTAATTTGGGACCCATTTCCGTTAAATGTTGTTAGAACAATCATAATGCAATAAGGTCGAAACTTTGAAACTTTGCTTTAAGGTTGAAATGTTGAATGTCAAGTTAAGACATAAAATGTCTTATCTAATCGACCTATGAAATGATAACCTCGTTGCAAAAAGCTATCATTACGATTTTATAACGAACATGTGTCGTGTCAGTGTCGTTTAATGTGATATTTTCAAAAAATATAATTTACCAATTAATAAAATGCTTGCGGCTAATCGTGACCAAATAAGGCTCCAAATTATTGATTTGCACGAACAAGGAGTAGGCATTCACGAGATATCGCGACGAATAAATGTGACAAGAAACACAGTTCGCCGCTGGGTTCGACGCCACGGGAACGAGGAAAATATTATTGACTTACGACGAAACAACCAACACCCGCAAGTTATAACACAAGAGCAGAGCCGCTTGATGCAAAGGCAATATCTGATGAATGGATTTACGCCAACGAGGCATTTTGCGGAAGAGTTTGAAGTCCACCCTTCAACAGTTAGAAGGCATCTTAAAGCTATGGGACTGCATCACAGGCGGCCTGCAAAAAAAAATGCGTTGACGGATGCCCATAAAGCTGCTCGACTTATTTTCGCACGTCAGTATCTAAATTTTGATTGGACGACGACGGCTTTCATCGATGAAAAGACTTTTCAATCTTCCCAAACGGGCAGACTACATTTGTGGCGAATTGACAGGACGCGATACACGGAAGACCACGTCATAGCTAACAACGCGTCTGGTCGCATTACAGTTAACATGTCTGGCTGGATTAGTTCAGCCGGCATTGGAGAACTAATAAATTTACCACCCAGGGCCACTGCTCAAGATTATGTCGATTTATTAGACGAGAGTGTCCTTCCAACATTGCAACTATATTTTCCACAAGAAGATGTTGCTCCAATAAACTTTGTTCAAGATAACGCAACAATTCATACGGCAAGAATCGTTAGAACTAGGTTCGACAATAATAGAGCAAATTTAAATCGTATTCCGTGGCCTGCAAAGTGTGCCGATTTAAATCCTATAGAAAATTTATGGGGCTTAATGGTTCAAAAATGGTCAAATAGAAACGAAAGAACTAGAGAAGCACTTATGGATCACTGCCTCACAGTCTGGGAAAGTTTAAGGGGTACTGACATATGTGACAAATTGATTGGATCCATGCGTAACCGGCTCCAGGCTGTGATTGACAATGAAGGTGGATATACGCGGTTTTGAATATTTATGATAAAAAAATTACTGGAGAGATTTAAATTAATTTAGTCGTAGCCTTCGGTGATAAGTGTTTATTTTGTGCACCGCTAACCATGCTTTCTATATAATTGTGTTAAGATTGAGGTTTGTGTCATAAATGTCTTAATAAATATAAAGAATAAAAAACTTTGTTTTTCTAAAGATTTTATTAATCAATATTTTAGCTGAAATCTTCTAAGCCCCCATAATCATAAACGGCCTTTAAACCTATTTTATTTTAAATATGTTGTTTTAGTCCGTCACTTTGATATTTATGTTTGAGAAAGAGACAAAACTTTTTAACTAATATAGGTTTGAAGAATAAGCGGGTTAGTTGACTAGCTATCATATATTGACAATATAATTTTGTTCTTTTTTATTTGTTTCTTTTTTCTTATGGGACCACAGGACCAAAAAGTAATTATTACTCGGAAATCGGTAATGATCGTTTGCCCTCGCTCCAGTTGACGTTAGCCCCTAGAAACGTAAAGTTGTCGATGGTAAACATTATGACGTTTATTGTTTGTGCAGTGACAGCGTTAACATAATAGCTCTAAATGGCGAAAGTTTGCTACACGATATTCAACCTTAGGTGGGTCCCAAATTAAAGCTCGTGACTGTACCTATGACATATTCATATTGACGTTATGCATTTTTGTCAACTGAAAAATAAATCGAAGAAGACGTCTAACATATTATGTCTATTCCATGCCGGGGTCCTATTTAGTATAACTGACAACGCGACATATTTGTCAAAAAATTACAAAATTGTCACATTTTCACGATAGGAGCTGTATAATAAGGCAACCTATGAAAGTTACAAAATGTTCAGATTTTCGCCTGTCAATCTGTTGCTTTATAAATAGCTCCCTGGTTATTTAGGCATTAATGTGAAATAACCAAATTCGGCTAACACGCATTGTTGCAGCACAATTTAATGAATCATTATTCATATTGATATGTAACGTCCTATTTGACGTAAATAAACTTCAACGCTATTTTGTGATTAGTTTGAAATTATGCGAATAAAGCTTCGTGCAGACTAGCGCGACGCGACAGCGCGATGCGACACCGGTTATTGTTATACCGTGAAGTTTTCTTAGAAATTGTATTGTTCGAGTCACGTCACGCCGGCGCGTCGCACTAGTTTGCACGAAGCTTAAAGGAATTCAATATGGTAGCATCTATGGATGGTGCAATGGCGTTAACGGGGACGATGAGCACGTGAAACTGACAAGCCATATTTCTGTTAAAAGGTAATTATTAAGTTTCCGTTTTGATAATATGCAATGCCATCATAATAACATATTTATGTATCGCTGAAATATCCCGAACAACTATTCAGTCTACCATTATCCAAGGCAGGACCAATGAAATTTTAGCCAGCTTGTGTAGAACAAATTGTTGTCTACCCGCAGGATCGAGGTCTCTTCTAGAGTAAAGAGGTCAAAAAGGCTTTTAACAGAACGGTCAAAGTTATCGCCAAGTTCTATTTAAAAACCCTGTTGGGCCTTCTTATATGTTAATTGGTTTTCTCATCTCTAATCCAGCCAGTCAGCGTACGAAAAAAATGCAGTACAAATTCCAGGTAAATTCAATGAGGTTCTAATTTAAAGTGTCTAAACAAAAACAGAGCAATCAGGGCAGCAGGACAGTGCTTTACTTGAAGGTAAGTTATAGCACTCGCGGGACCTATTCTGTGCAAATGACGGAACAACGTAGTTTGGCTAGAAAACTGTTCAGGTCTTCTAGGGCCTTACATTTTAGATTTTTTTAATGTTAACAAAGTTAACTGGGAAGCTTTTCCTAAAGGAATAAAAACAGTTTCATTTTAAGGTTGTGGATTAATCTTTACTGTAGTAGTAATCAGTTTCTATAAACTAATTTAGTTTTCCACTACAGTAAAGTTTAATTCTGCTGCAAAACCAGCAGAATTTTGCGTCATAATAGAAAGAGAATTGATGGGTTTACTAAGCAGTTATGACAGTGACAAGTGATAGATTGGTTTAAATATTGGACATAATATTGTGCCTATATTTATCATTTGATTGAAATTTAAAAAAATAAAACATAACAAACAAATATTTGTTTGTCTTGTTTTAATTTCTTTAATTTAAAGTAAGTCATCAATAAAAAGCAATTAAAACACGAAAAAAAATCTCATAGCTGCTGCCTGTGATTGAATTCATTTCACCGTTCGGTAAAGTCCGTTACTGCTCGGCCGAGCGTGCGTTCCAACACCTATTATAATGAAAATTGATTTTATTCGATATTCCCGTTTCGAAGAAACGTTTATTTTGTGAATTATTTTATTAAACATTGTTATCGAGGTTGACTGACTACTTTTTTGGATAAACTACTTTATAAAATGCGTGATTCATCCACCCAAATATTTTTAATAACTTCGACAATGCAAGAGGACATAATGAAAAAATTTACAGTATTCCGAAACGATGAGTTATAACTGGTCCTTTGATATTCAGAACGAAATTGAACGTTTTAGTGCTTTTAAAACCTAAAAGAACTTACTTTATAGAATATTTATTTATTTGTAGGTATTTCCAATTAGATGGAGACATAGCATTAAAGAATGCTTTCTCCTTTCTATGCTAAGCTAATAATAACTACGCTGTATTATTGGGCAAGCGTTTAATTATTTTGACAGCAATCATTAACCAAAACAAAATCAAAATTATTATTTATTAGGAAACAATTGTTAAATAAGAAGGAATTCAACTTATATTGCCAGTAAACCTAGATTTAATAATAATGTCTTCTCTTGAATCTAGTCAATGGCAAAAATGATAGAAAAAGAAAAAAATACTCAACCAGTCCCATTCTTCCTTGCCAGACCTTCTTCCAAAAAGCCAGAAGTCGGTCTTCAAAGTAGTAAAGCGAAAAATCTCAGCCAAACGTCATATTTCACACAACAATAGACGTATAGTGGAATGATTTATTATATCATTCACCCGTTCGCTCCATTCAGTCCATTCGTTCTATTCTCATTCAGCGAGCGGCTGGACTTCGCACAATAGTTTGACTATCCCTGTACAACATTGTTATTGCGTTATGTAGTTTTAAGGAATTTATTTAAATAAAACGAAGTGTGTGTTGAAAGATAAAATGACTGAAACTATGCAAGGTTATGCTAGGCGTGAACCCAAAACAATTAAATTGTTATTTTATTTTCCACTAGCTTCGGCCCGAAACTTAGCCCGCTTCGGTCGTGGGGGTTGAAATTATTCCAAGAGAACGTACCACAATAACTAATAAAAAGTATCCTATGTTCTAACCCAAATTTCATCGAAATCCGTTTAGGCGTGAAGGTAACAGACAGACAGAGTTATTTTCGCATTAATAATATTATAGTGGATTGTTGAAACCTCAGTCTGCCTGAAGAGCTTCAGCAAAAATCTTTTTCATTCGGTTAGAAAAAAGAGCTTGAAAATAACCAACTAATAAACAGTAACTAGTCCATCAAACCTGTGGAACTAGGCGCTCCAGTAGTTTCCCACGTTTTAACTGAACAGGGTGAAGCAGGAACTTTCGCGTGTCAAGCATTGTTCGTGGAGGTTGGGATTTTTCATTGACGTTGCTAGAATGTATACAGCTCTAGTACTCAGAGTACGGCACAGTACTGTGGGATAAAGATAACCTGATTAGGGTTGATAATCTCTAAGAAATTAAAGAAAAAAGTTTTTAGATTTTTGGCTTTTTTAGTACTCTAACCTCAGGACATCCGGGTCTTTTAATCCTTGTACAAAACCTCTTCGATTGCCATCATAAAAATGAAACGTGATAATTGACACTTTTCTATCTGGCTAACATTTTTTCTAAATGTGTGAATGCAGTTAGCAATCAATTAAAAAACTAGGTGTCTTAATTAAACACGTTTTTCTGTAGCTAAAATGGTTTAGGTACCTGCCCTTACAGCCCCATCTCTAAAATCGACTCTGTATAATATCTACATTTATATTTAAACTAAATGACCTGTTAATTGTATAATTGTAAATTAATTATCTTGTTAAAACAAAACCTGAAACTAATTATTTTGGAATCGCCACAACGGGAAATTATAGTAGCAAGATAATAATTAAACAATTAATTGCCAGGGTAACTATTACATTCGTCACAGGGTGTCAGGTATCTTATACTTGAATTGGGAGCTGCAGCTTTGTGTAAAATGATTTGTATTTTGTATTACACAACTGGATCTATTTACCTCCAACGAAATGTCACCTCAATTTTTAGGTAAAGTAATCAGAGGGGTCATCGCCGCATTTTTAAGAACGTTTTTTATTCTCATCAATCGTAGTCTCAATCTGTCCAAAATACTTCAAATGACACTACTTTGTTTTAGATTGTCGCTGAGATGATCTTACGACTACATTAAGAACGTTTTAAATTACGAAATTAGCCTTCTGGCGACAATATAGGTCATAAAACAACACTGTATAGACAAAACAGAAAACCAATTAAAATATAGACTCTATCTTATCAAATCCGAAACTAAAATCTCATTGCAAAATGCAATATCCTAACAATAGGAACCAAAAAGCGCAGCACATCACTGGGTGCCATTTGTTTGTCCCACGCGGCGCGGTACGCCACAATGAAATGTTTTAATTGTGTCATAATTTATGCCGACGCCCGTAACATGCTATGCTTTATGTATTTCAATTCAATTTCGGGGATTAACCCTGGTTTCGAAGCGTTTGGGTGATTTAGTGGCTCGGAGTTTGGTGTCAACGGGACCTTTTTGGTGATATCTTTTTAGCTCTAATTTTTCGGGCCAATTTTGAGGCCTTTTTCGGTAAGTAAAGTATTAATTTATGTTATGTGGCCGTTAGATATGTCTTTAAATTAAATACTACAATAGGTACCTAACTCCTAAAAGCATCTATATTTATTTGACATCATAATTGAAATTATTCATTTTACGATTCAATTTAAACTCTCGCAAAGCTACGCCTATCCCCCAAACAAAATATGTCGACACGTACAGGCGCCCCAATTCAAGAAAAACATATTTTCAGAAACCCTATCGTAATCTGTGATCATGACGCCGAAACAAATTCTTTTCAACAAGAGGCCTTAATCCGCATTACAATATGGCAGCCGGTGGGACGATGAAGGTCTCTATCGCATGGGACCAAAGAGTAAAAAGAAATGGAGCACTTAGGTGCGGGAAACGTAAAAAATATTAAATGCGTTGACCGACCTATGACAGTCGTAATCCTTCTGCGTTTGATAGATTTGTGGGTACCTCGATTTCCCTAGGTCTCATAATATTTCATGAGGTTATAGTTTTGTCCCAAGCACTTGTCATAATTAATACTGACATTGTCATGAGACACGTACTGTGAGCAACCATTTATAGCATTTGATTAAAGTATTTATTGTTTTGCGTTTAATAATACATCTCACAACTTGCGTAGCTCGGGGAATATTCGCCTGAGCACTCCATTTCTTCATACTCTTTCTACGAGACCCTTCTCGGGACACATTTACATACTTTTGCGAGGTTATCGTCTTCAAAATGTTTGAGAAAGCATTATAGCTTGTTTTATAAGACGGTTTACATGTCTGAGAATGTGGGAGAACATGGTTCGGACGTGTTAGAACGATAGGTCAGCTCTTGAATAAAACATGGGGCTTATGGGAAACTTTTGAATTCAATGAAGATTCGTGCAATTCCGTTTCAGCCATTCTAGTGACCTGTTGACTTTGTGATGATGAAGCTTAGCAGCTTGACTTAATTATTTTAATAACCCCACCATCAGTGCGACTGATATGGTGGGATTATTGTGTTATGGTTTGGTTCGCGGTGAAACTATTTACGAACGTTCTAACTGGCAATGAATAATCAAAGATTAAAATGGGTCATTAAAATATGCTGTTAACAAATAAACAAAAATGTTCGATTTATATTCAAAATGACACACTCTTTACACGTAAAAACTATGAAAAAATCTCCAGTGATCCTTTGAAAAATATATTTCTGTAACAAATACAGCCACAATTCAATTCTATAATAGATTTGTTCCAGAAATAGAGCTGAGATCCAGTGACACTCCATTAGCTGGCCGTGCAGAGTCAGCGGGCGTGGGGCTAAGCCGGTGTCTTATTGACCTCCTCCGCAAACATTCAATACGGGTTCAACTCGAACGAAGGATATTTTCTTTAAAGGAGTTAGTAGGATTGCGTTTGGGCTGTCTGGAAAGTAACCAGGGCTTAGGTTTTTTAACAAGTGATTAGCGTTTAACTTCTGAATCTTTTTGAGAACGGGGTTCTTAAATCGTGTCATGTATCAACTGTTTTCTCTTCTCTATGGAAGCCAAATTGGGCGAATGAGAGAGTATATAATAATCTAGGAATCGTCCACGAGGCAAAATGTTGACTTTTGAATTTATAACGTTGCAACAGTTAGGGCAGTACAAGTCTTTGTAGTAGATAAACTAGACCGGAACATCTACACGCGAATAACCATGAGGATATCTACACGAAAAATAATCCCTTTTGGCTAATATCAACGCGTAACGTGTTCATACAAGGGCTCTCTCGCTCTGCTCACCCCATATTAAAACAGCTAAAAAATCCGAAGCCAATACTAATCCCTTCTACGATCCACATGAGTTTGTGCTTCGTCAGCAAACGATCTAAGTCGCTCTGACCTTCACAGAGATTCAATCTGTTCGCTCAATGTTTACCTTTTTGAGACCTTCAAGACCCAGTATCGTCATCACGCTTATATTCTCCGAAGGATCAGACAGAAATGTATAGTACACCCATATTTTACCAGTTATGTTTAAAGTAATAGGGGCGAGCCTAGTACCACCGGGCAGAAATCCAGACTCTAGGCTGGTACTGATAGAAAACCCAATAACACTTTACCTGACCTGGGAAGCAAACCCAGAACCAGAACCTAACGTTCAGAAGTCGCAGCCACTAGACCAGCGAGGCAGTACATGGTTGTAGGAAGGCTGTCTTACGGTCTTTAGAGTTCATAAAAGTTTTTAAGAGATAAGAGCTTTTCCAAGATTAAATTTTTGTTGTATCCGCTTTGGCGTAAAACTAAAGTTTTGTTAACTCTTGACGAAGATTTAAGATATACTTAATCTTTGTTGGACATACTTTCTAAACGAATTTTTAATATAATTCTGTTTGGACGTTGGTTATTGTCTAAGAAAAGGATTATAGTTGGTAATAATTAATAAAAATACAATTTAATTAAAATTTAAAAGACTATTTGATTAAGTACTTTTTTGTGTTTTTGATTTTAGGCTAAGATGACAGTTGACTAGGATAAGAAGTACTTACATGGTCCTCATATGATCTGACTATTACTATGTAATTGAATGGACTCTATGAGACTTTGACCTCTGAGGTTGTTTCGGTGTTTCTTCTCAGAGTCAGACCTACACTGTCCTCCCATATCTAATAACACTGTTATTTGAAAATATTGTAAAAGCCCCTTATTTTTGAAAGAGTAACCGTGGAGTTTCTTGCCGGCTCTTTTCCATAGGAAACAACCAATTGGAACCGTGCACCTAGCTTCTGACGTTTCATAAGTGCCCATATAGGTTTATGTGAAATAAAATATTTTGAATTTTGAAAAATTTTTTTTTTCTTTGAATAGCCGGCTAAGAAACACCGACCTCATATAGTTTTAATAAAAAAATGTATCATTAACGTTTTATTTTGAACCTTACTTTCGTGTCTTGTTAGAGTGTTTATCGTGCATACTCGCACATACATTTTATGTAGTACACATATATAAAAATATATTGTATATAATAAAATATATTGATATAAAAGTGTGGCATCAAGTTTACCAGGCGGTACGCGAGCTATCACGCACCGCAGCTTTGATCAGCTGCCTAGCCAACTGGATACTTGAAGCTCCTAGTCTGTAGCTAACGTGTTAGTAAGGGTGTAATTGTATGTGTGGTGGGATTTCGAATGGTTTTCAGAATTATGATAAACTATATTAAATGTATTGAGAATAATAATTTTATAATCGTGGAATTTTATTTTAAACTCTTTAGTTCTTTCTGTTTTTGTCTAAAATTCTAAGTTAACCACAATTGATGCTCCAATACTATAATATAAGGTTTTTATTATAATTTCCATACTCACAATCAAACAAAATAACACCACTCGATCGTGAACAAAAGTCGTCCATTCCCGGCTATGCATTTAGTTTGAAGTTAGCGCTTCGGTACAGATCACCATAAATCACGACAGATGGCGCTGCTCCTGAATAACTCAACAGTGAACAACCTCTTTAGATTTTATTTCAGTTCGACAACTTGCTTAGAAACGATTTCGAGTTTTGATACCTATGAGGCTGTGATAGATGTCGTTTGTAAGGCCTTTGGCAGATTGACACGCGTATAAAGGTGATTTATAAAAAAATGGTTTACCTCGAATATATCCTATCTATCCTAGAGTTATAGAATACATCTATAGTTCTTAGCGAAGGGACTGGGCTTTGTCCAATAGTGGGACATTATAGGCTAAATCTATCTTTGTATCCAGATTAACTCTGTGGCTAGTGTAATTCATCCTGAGAAATCTATATGATTTATAAATCTATATATCTTATCATGATTCACTTTTCAATCAATCTATTCTTTACCAATCATAAAACAAAGTGCTCTACCCTACTTAGTATAATATGATTTTCTTTGTCTAGGCCATACTGTACTGTGCTAAATAAATAAAAAATAAATAAAAAATAAATGATAAAAAAAAAAAAATGCTAAAATAAATAAAACAAGAGCAATGATGAGCCGTTAACGCAATGCAGACGAAGGTCTACTGGGGCATATGCTACATTTGTATACCAATTTTAAAATTCCAAATTTGCTTAACCCTTTCCCGCGAGGTCTACCCGAGGATCCACGACGATTGAGTCACCCGTCCGTAAGACCTTCATTGAGGACAGCTCTCGACCGTAAAATCACAATAGCACGCTCATTTTGACGCAACACGCTACAAACACCCCGGACTTTATCACGAGGGAATATTGGATGGATTTCAAAAAGGAAGACTTTGTATGGCAGAAGTGTGTAATGAACTAACGAAGCCAGGTCTATGTAGATGATTGATATGTCTTAGAAAATGGCCCAGTCAGGCCTCTTTAGAAAGTAATCCTTTTATAAGAGAATGGCAAATGTAAATACCATCACTCATTAAATTCATTTAGGGTACACCCACACAACTTCTGTCAACATTGTAAAAGGATAATAGGAAATAATATTACGATCACTCGAACAATGGTATTTTTAACAAGAAAATACAAAAACGAAATAAAGACAAATTGTTTATTCTGCATAAACAAAACGCACATTTAAAGAAAAAAAAAACAAATTAAATACACAAATACAAAACAACATTTCGTCAAAAAACAATGTGAATTCAAGCACATCGAACATAGATTGAACCCTTAATAAAACATGTTCCTTTAATCCGCTAAACACCCATTCGTAACACAAACAAACATACAAGATTAACTTTCAACTGTAAAACGTCCCTATACTGTCCATATATTGAAGTAGGCACTGGACAAAAACCGACAATGGATTTTCCACTCAATTAACCCCGATTTAAGGTCGAGAACCCCGTAAAATTGAGTTACTGTATCAAATATCGGGCTGATAATAATTTTGACTGGCGGTGAATGAATTTGAACTATGACAAAATGAAAATAAAGTATAATATTGTGTGGCAGAGTTATGTTTCGCATCGTAAGTCATAACTCCTGAATGTGATCCACTCGGTGACATTTCGAAGCTACTGGTAGATTGAAGTCTGTTCTCAATGCGATAAAAGTATATAAAAATATCTTGACTTGGTAAGAAAAATAAAGTAGAAACATGTTTTCTTTGTATTTAAAACCCGGTACTTGTTTAAATACATTTTTTTTGGAAACCAATGGTATGATGGTAAACATTACGCCCTTCATTATTCAGATTTATTACAGTTGTAATAGCAATCATGTCATTTCGTTTAAAATTGGTTTTTATTTTTATTAATTTATTTATCTTTATATAGTTTCTTTTCTATTTTGTGAATATGAGAACGTTGTAGGCTTAGTGGACTGTAGATTTGTTGACCGTCATCATTTTGTTATGTACCTGGTACTTGTTGAAAGACCTACACTGTCCTCCCATACCTAATAACGCTTTTATTTGAAAATATTGTAAAATACAACTTTACTACTTTTTAAAAGAGTAACTGTGGAGTTTCTTGTCGGCTCTTCTCCATAGGAAATTACCAATTGGAACCGTGCACCCAGCTACTGACGTTTCATAAGAGCCCATGTAGGTTTATGTGAAATAAAATCATTTGAATTTTGAATTTGTAAGTTAGGATAACTTACAAATTCAAAATTCAAATCCCAAGATCCGTTGTCAATAGTTTGCGTGAAGAGCACGTGGCTGCATACATATTAATAAACATGACAAGGCATCGTGTTAAATGACTTGGCAAAACTAATTGATATTTCTCTTCACTGGTTGTTCTCTTGACACAAGCTATACGAGAAAAAATCATGCCAAGGTGGAGAACCAGTAAACAAAGTTAGAGGTGGACTTGACTGCCCGCAGGACATGCCGGAAACACAAAACAATACGCCTTTATTCTCCGAAGAGCTAGGTGCAGGTACAAGCTACCTCCTCTACCAACCTATCACGCCTACGCGTAAAATTTAGATGTAATGTATGGCCAGCTGTTGTAAGTGTCCCACAATAGGGCGCGAGCCTATTGCCATCAGCCAGGAACAAATCCAGACTCCGGGCTGCGGACGTAGTCACTTTGGCTTATCACTCTTGCAATGCTTTCATAGACCTATTGTTACAGACGTACTTAAAAAATATTAAAGGGCACTTCGACCTAACTCTACATTAGCACCCAAGGGCTCGAAAACCCTTTCTTTCTTTCTATAATTCCGTTATTGTACAGCTGGCTATAAAAAGCCTATGACTGGTCATTACATAGAAACTCACTTACTACTGCTCTAAGACGTAGTGACAATGTGGTATGTTTTTAGTGTTCACGTTCCGATTGCGATACGATTATGCTTATGTTGTATATAGAAAACTGTGCCAGAATGTGTCAATAGATGCAACAGTGTTAGTGTAACGTTAAAACGAATTCGATTTAAGTTTAACATATTATTTCCGTAAAATGATTCATGACTCAAATAAAAAATAACTACGGGGAGTCCAATTATCACACTGTGCGTTATTCCTATAAAAAGGTACTATAAACATTTGTACAAGCAAAAGGTAACTTACTAGTTACTGCTACTTTCACATACCGTTGTACGTAGTCTGCCACCAGGACATAATACGATTGTGAAAAATTACCTGAAAAAAGTAAAATCATTTTATGTATAGGTACTACTTGTTAAATTAGTATTGCTATTTTTAACCAACTTCATCATTAAAAATATAGAAGTACTGCTTGTGATTGGATTTACTAGAATAATTTCCAACGCGTCAAGCTTTCACGGAGACTCGTATGGTGTAAATGTCTTTCAACCCCTTTAAGCATGTGATCAGTCATTCTTATTGGTGGAAGAAGGCTTTGTGCTCAGATTAGCCTTGCGATGGTATGTTGATGCAGTATCATGGTGACTTGAGTATATTATGTGTAAGTCATGTTGCATCGAGTTGTGTCATAGTTGTTAGGCAAAAATATCGTCATAATATGGGTCAAGGAAGATGTTTGTCGGGTCACATAATTTAATAATCAAGAAATAAATGGCATTTGAACTATTTTACCTTCATATTTACTCAAAATAATAGCAGTAATATTAGTAGGTATTTGGACTTGCCAAAAAATGTTAGATTACTCCACGTAATAATTAAGACATCTTACGAAATATGCAGGTAATTCCATCAGTCCTTTACAATTTCATTGCACTTTTTACTAATGTTCCAATATCTTCCCTACGTCTTTCTGAATTATCATTTCACAAATTGAATAACCCTCAAACTTGACATACAACATAGATGCCAACATCAATAACATACACTGACCGGGGTCACAGGAAGCAAACACATATACTTATAATTTTCTCACCCGAGCCTTTCCAACATAAATCAATATATAAAATATAATCATACGCAATTTCATCGAATATCATTTTCAACTTCCATTTATCGATACAAAATCCCTAATCCCAAAAGGTATTCGCGATTTCAGTGCTTTCGCAAAAAGAAAGGATATGCAAATCCGTCGGGGGACCGGCAACCCGGCCACCCGGCCACCTTCCGTTGGGTAACAAGGGCGTCCTTATTTATCGGTGAGCCGATGAAAAATTTATTCGATATTTTTTCTTTTTTGGGGAGAATAAGGGCTTAGAACAGTGTGTGTTGCAAATGCGATTAAAATGCAATTTAGTGGGAAATGAATTTTGAGAATTTTGTCTACAGTTGTGGTTAAGAAGAATACTGTGTATAGGGAATTGTTCTCTTGTCATTATTCACTGATCTGGCCGAGCCACATGACGCTGCACGTCATATCATTCAAACCAGAATACAACATTATTACTGGTACAAATAAGCTGCATATCTGCCTAGCCTTTTAACTATGTTGGGGTCGGCTTCCAAATCTAAACAGGTGCAGCTGAATATCAGTATTTTACATGGACCGACTGCGTATCAGACCTACACAGCCTAACACGATACTTCTTGGTAAGACTGGTTGTTAGACTTTCAAACATCTGTCTACCCGTAACGACTGTCAAAGATCTTTGAAATAAAGCCGAACAATTTAACAACGCGGGTATTTATTTATTTTACCTAACGTTTGCAAGAAGCAGCATTTCTTTTATATCTCTTCTATAATCGCTGTTTATTAAATTAGTGTTTTATGTGGAAATTATTAAAATGTCTGAACTTAGCTACAGTTTAGCAAACGAAATAAGTTAAAACAACGAAATTCTGTCTCCAATGAAACAAATAAAACAAAATTCTACCTCCGAAATACAATTCCGAATATAATTATTATAATGAGAGCAACAGCTATTAATATTTGATAGGTTTTTGTAGTAACTTTAATATATTAATAGTATTTCACTGTGAAAATTGAGTGTGAAATTAATATTCTTTGTTTTGAGGGATTATCAAACTATTAATAACCAAATTTTTTGCAATAAATTTATGAGTGATACGTGTGTGTTTAAAATTTATAATTTAATGCAAATAATGACGCAATTAATTTTACTTGATTTCATAATTAAGGAAGATTTTTTATTTTTATAATAAGGAATAAATAAAATAGTTCTGCATTTGTACTTAAATAAAACGTACGTAATAATGTTCTAATAAACAATAATATTTTTCTCGGAGCATTTTGTTCAAGAATTACTTACCGATGTAGCTGTATGGGAACATCATTATAATATCTTACACAATCTTGAAATTATTACTACTCGTACATGACTGAGTGGTAAGTGCGTTACCTACTTAAACAACCAAAAAGAAGCAAATTACAAAAAAAAAAAAAAACCTTTTTGTTCTCCATAGCACAGTCTTTTCCCACACTCTTACTGCCAAATCCTTTCAATAAAGGCCTCACATGAATTCCATTCTTTCGACCTTCAACACCACTTACATTTGAGCTTTTTCTACAAAACAACCTTAACTAATGGATTAGAAAAAAACCCGGCGAAGTGCGTGTTGCACCACGCACAATGAAGGGTTCCGTAGTTGGGATGAATTTGCCCCAAATACAAATTTAACATTGTAGTTGAAAAACATTTTCTCCCAAACATTCCAACTGCAAATGTAAGTTTGTACGTACAATATTGAGATTTACCATATTATTTTAAGACCATAGACTTCTTAAAGGTTTTTCTGTAATCTATGAGTAAAAAACCATTATTTGTATTTTTTCAAAATTTTAGGCTCAGTAGTTTCGGAGATAAGGGGGGAATGGTTCTTTTTCATATATTTTCTAAATTATTGCACTATAGACGCTTTAAAAAGAAAATCTCTTATCAATTGTTACTGCAAAAATATGACCTTATTACTTTAAAATCCAGACGCACCCTACTTGAGATGATGACCCTATTTAGTATATGTCGTAATAAAGTCGACTGTAACGATCTAGTGAACAGTTTGTGCTACCTGATCCCTCGTACCGTACATGGTCGAGAGGTTCGCTCGAGACACTTGTTCGCAACTACTTTTTGTAGAACCAACTCAGGCGTACGCTCACCGCTGCATCGATTAGTTGACACCTACAATAGGCAGTTTAGCTCAACTGATATTATGTTTCTCAGCAAAGTTTTATTTAAAAATGAAATTGTTACTACCTTAAGTGATCAAAACCGTAATAGTTAAGTAATGTTTAATTTTATTTTGTTTATGTTTATACCGTTCTTTCTAACAACTAGTAGATCTGTTTAATAATATGTGGATAACGTTGTGAGTAGTGTATTTGTTACCTCTATTATTAAGTTCTAACCTATGTTTACTTATTATTACACTACTGTTTGTTGTCCCTAAATAAATAAATAAATAAATAAATAAATAAATAAATAAATATCTTTAAATGTATTTATTTTAATATTTTTTTTAAATATTTAAAATCCTTGCAACAAGCCCTTTTATTTGATATGTCATACGGTACTATTTGCAATATTTATTTATTTTTCTCATTGACCCCCAAAAGTGACCCCTGTATTCAAAATTAATTTATTTACGTTACACGTCCGTGTTTCGGTCACAGAAATACAAATGTGTACCAAATTTCAACTTTATTCGTCCATTACATTCGGAGTAAATTGGCTGTGACAGACGGCCAGACAGACAGACACACGAGTGATCCTATAAGGGTTCCGTTTTTCCTTTTGAGGTACGGAACCCTAAAAATAACTGGAATAAAGGAAGCAAGCATTTCTCGGGCAGAGCCTGGGGGGCTGGTGGCTGATTAGCCAACCAATCAGGTATTGAGTCTGCAAGTCGATCGGTTTGTATGTAAGTGCTGCAAATTGCTTTACTTGAGTAGCATGTAGTTTTGCACGACAGAGAAAATTGAAACTACTTATCTTTTTTCACTTGCGATATTATACTTTTAGAACCATATTGTTTTTTTTTAAGTTTTGGTAAAATACGAATACGTTATACAAGGTATTTTTAAGATTGTCAAGTCATTTATGTAATTTTTTGACTCGATGCTTATTTTCCACCGTCTTTATTTTTGACTTTTTTTTAAGCGTCACGTCAATAAGCGCATTTTCATTTTTGTAGTCCAAATATTGTAATAAGACTCGCTCTCTTCATACCAATCGATTACCGATTTTGGCTTTTGTTTCCTATTATTAACTAAGTTTTGTTTCACGTCAAACTCATTCATGAATTTTTGTGCACGTGACAGTATTAAAATTTTAATATTTATTAGCCATTAGAATTTATTTTCCGACCTTTATCTCAAAATTTGTAAAAGTTTTAAATAAAAATGATTATTATTTGTATTAAAAAACTATTTTTATTTTCATAACAACCATCAATAACATATGCATACTAGCTGCTCATCTTATAACTTAACCCCTCAGTCGTTCCTCATGAAGTTACAAGAGACGTCTCGAGCTCCCCTAGCGACGCAGTTCACATCCTACACAATTCTTAAATATTCAGATGCTAAATTCGAGTTATGAAGTAAGCAAGTAAAATATAAAAATACGCCAAAAAGCGTCGCTAGTCTTGACTACGTTTAAGTTGATCAAAACAGCACGTTTTCATTAGCTAATTGAGTTGCGAGCCTCGCTCATCATCCTGTATATAAACGATATTGCAGCCGTAAAAATGGACAGGGCTGGCATTCGTAACTTTTAAAATGTTGTTTTGTTTGTTTTCTCAATTCACTCAGGTACCTGTTTAAATTCGGCTAGTACGTGGTAAAAAACTAAGGAATCTCTGCGGTACCGTTTAATGTTGACCGGTGTGAGCGCGGTAATTACCTAATTACTATTGAATAATTTCATATAAATATCGTTCATTCGTTTTAAAACCTACAATAATATATTAAAGGAGGGCCGTTCCAATGGTAAATTAAAATATTTGAAAACGCTTTTATTACCTACGTCGACATGAAATTTCTCTGACAGTACTCTCTATTTATAGTACATCTATAGAAGTAATCTTACGAGAACAGCCGCGCCACCTGTCGCGTAGTTTAGAATGTAAACTGACGCGTACTACATCAAGCTTCAAACTTTAACCAGACTGACAGACATTCGATTAAGCGTTCTACAATATTGTGCATATCCCGCAGAGGCCTATCTATTGTCATTCTCGGAGCTTGTGAGACTGCGGGTTGACACGTAAGTGATACAATTTATTTGAATTCTGCGATAATTCTATATATTATTAGATTTCTATATATTATATTATTAGATATTTCAAATCTTTGATCTTGACATTGATACAAATTCTGCACTGTCCATTAAAGCATTATAAACTTGAATAAACTTGTCATTTGAATTTAAAAAGCGTATCATCCATAATATATTCGGTGCATGACTATCTTTGTTAAAAAAATAGAAAATACTTTAAAATATTTGACAGCCCTATTTAATATACGAAATGTAGCGAAGTGTACTGTGTACTTTTATCGCCCTCTGGGTTTTATGTTAATTCGGATACGATTCAGATGTGCTTTTAAATGCAAGTAAATGTGTACAAAAGGCATTCGGCCGTGCGTGATCCGCGCATCCTTCAGACATTTGTTAGTAAGGCTGGTTTATATCATACGTTTTACTTTTTATTTTAAAAATACGCTGAGTTTGCTTTGTGAGCAATATATGGTGAAGTAAAACTCAAAAGTTGTAAGGAAAAAATACGAAGCACCGACTTTCTTTTGATTTTATTTCCAAAGATATTACTTAATTTAGAATGTAATGAAAATGCTTTGCAAGGATAAATGATAAATTATATTAATTTGTGAACAAAACGAAGGTATATCAATAGAATAGTTTAAATGTGTTAATAAAAATTAGATATCAAAACATGATTGAAAAAATTAACTTAATCATACAACTAGCACATTCGCACAGACATTAATCAAATATAGCCCTATTTCAAGCTAAAATCGAGACTCAAAGCATTAACCTGGCAAAAGTGATTGCTTGCTCACAATAGACGTATATCTCTTCCACGCCAGTTATCGGGACAGTCCCCGGTGTTTTATTGTTATGGCCACCTTAGCAGGTAGCCACAGACCCCCTTAACCACGAGACACTAAAGATAATTTTAAAGCGAACTTATCGCTTGCAGAAGCATTGATGGCTTGCTGTGTTCCCTATATATATTGGGTCTAGCCCTAACTAGCAAGCAATGGATAGCGTTCCTAAGTTTATTTGTTTTATTGTTCTTTTAAGTATTTTTGGAGTACGTCATAAAGTTTTACGGGCATGTAATGTTTGTTTAAATAACGTTATCAAATGGGTTTAGGGATGATTCCCGAGATGGAGTATCGTTAAACGCTTAAGCTGATTTTATGGCTTTCTTACAGTATGCTTACAGACAATTCTCTTGAATTTAGTCTCGTTTGAGATCTACCGCCGGAGATTTAAATCAAATAACGCTAAGATTTACTGTAGCGTAATTTTATGATCTGCGAAACATTTCTTCTTTGACTTTCCTTAACATTCATACTCAAGAAATGGCATATTTTTAAGAAAAGTTTCATCACAATAATTTATGTACTTATAAATATACAATATCCATCAAATGGTATGGCGCAACCTTTTATTACTTTCCAAACTCTTTCGTACACTCCTGATCTTCATAAAATATTTCTAAGTTTTCTAATCCTAATAAAACCCTAAGCTTTTAGCTAAGTAAACCTGTGTACTCTTACTTCAACTTAACCTAATAGGCGATAAATCCTTGAAATGTCGAAGTATATCTGAGCTTGTAACTTGAACAAAACAATTTATAGATTCCTGCTGTATTGTATTGGGTTGTCCTAGGTAGGAACAAGTTGGTCTATTGTGGCCTACTTAGAATATAATAGAATTATCTTTATTCAAGTATCATATGACTCAAAAATGATTAGTAAGACTAACAACTAAATTAATAAGAACTGACACTTAACAAAAACAAACAGATTGTAGTGGATCACTGTTGTGGCAACTCATGTGAGATGGCACAACAGCGACCCATGAAAACATAGTCTAGGCGACTTGAAATCATATTCTGGATACTGTTGGAGCAGCCTCACACCCTGCGCACCATGGAAGCGCACCTTTTTCGCATGGTTGTGTAGAAACAATCTACATGCGCATCCGCGAACATCCTCGACGCACTACAGAAGTGGGGCAGCCCCACCAGCATCCTAAACGGCGTTATTATACTGGACGTTAACGTTATTATATTATTATGATTATATTCATATATTGTATGTTTATATTTAAATTAGTTTTTTTGTTTGAATCGATGCATTCTGTTTTCTTTTCTAGTCTTACACGGCTTGTCTACATCTCTTTTTATCTACTTTCCTACCGCAAGTATGTTAGAAGACATTTCTTTAAAAATAAGCATCAACTTTGTACGTATTTTTCTGTTCCTTTCTTCTTTTGTCTGTTTATATGTTTGTGCATAAAAAAAATACTTACATAAAATTTACGTAGAAAAAGCGTAGAAAAAAAAATTGGCTTTTAAATGATGTTCCATTTTACATTTTATTTTTTAAGTAAGTTACACAAGTCTAATATTGCCTTCAATAAAATAGCCAGCGTTAGCCTACCTTTTATAATGTTATTTTATCACACGTGTCTGGAAATCACAATATTTTAGCCTAAACAAGTTTTCAATTAGCACAATGTACAACAAAATTCTGTTGTTATCCTATTAGTACAACCCCAAACTAAATTCGGTGCACATTTCATCACAAAGTTACCTAAACTTCTACTTCACGGCGTGTGATTACTGTCAAATGTTCGCACTCACACAATACTGCTCTTTGTAAGGGAATTCGTACGGAGCCAACTCACGAACGTATGATTTTGAGTCTATATTATTTGACTGTTGGAGATAACGGAAAAAATGCATGCCTAATGACATTGAATTTTAATTTAAAAGAAGCAATAGCCGTTATACTAAGGCCCGTTGTACACACGTTTTTTGCCGTGAAAAACTACGGTTGATTCGCCGTGTGCAGGCACGGTCGTCAGTGTGATATGGATCACTATGGAAGCTTGACAGACACGGCGGCACTTCTGCACGGGCGCCGTCGCCGTACATGCGTCGTCCGCTGGTTTTTCGTGTCATATAGGTAAATGCTCACATGATTATTCTACGGTGTGGCAAGCGCGCCGTACCGTAAGGAAATCGTGCCGTGTACAACGGGCCTTACAAAAACAACAAAATAGAGTCCTACCTGGCGTAGCGTTAACAAAATATAACTAGCTACGTCGTAGCAATAGTGCTACGGCGTAGCAGACCCATAGAATCTGTTGGCATTATTAATTTGATTCCTTCCTGGAAGACGATATAATTGTTGCACAGACCCCATATCAATTTGGATAATGATAAGAAAACGGAGATGATTATTTGATTCCTTTTAATTAATATTAATAAACGTTGTTTTTTGTAGAATCTTTAGCACTTGGTTACTACCTGCTACAGATCAGAATAACAAAGAAGATTGGATCTTCATTTCTAACTATAGACATGCCTATCAGGAAACTCATATATAGCGGTGGACGTTTACAAACCAATATGATGATTCTCACAGATTTGATGTGAAATCTGGTGGCCACCTCATCATATACAACGACAAGCGATTGCACTGGATGAGACCGCAACACTGATAGCCGATAATACCAAGCTCAGTTTGTGTTCTAATCTCCAGTCACAGTTTAACTACAAATACGTCGCGCCACGGAAATCAGATGAGAGCGTGAGACATTTACATTTGTTAGAAGATGAATAGCGAAGAACAGGTTGGGAATATAGTATCAGTAAATTTAAACAAAGGTTGGGAAATCCCAAAGCTTTCATTATACGATTCTCAAACATCAGGTTACGAGTTAGAACTCTGGAATGTGCATTTTAATTTGTTACTTTCTTAAATGACAAACTAATATGCTGACCAGCTTGATGGCACACTGTGAACATGTCAAAAATTAGCCCTTTGCTGAGCATAGCTTCTTGGATGAAGCTAACAGTTAAAATTTTAGCGTTTGAAAAAAATATGTAAGGCTTCCTTTCCTTTCTTACTTCCTTTCTTTCTTTAAATAAAGGACCAATCAGACGCTCTATTTCATTATTATATTTTACAATCAAGGTCCATGAATAAATCCACCTCACAACAAAGTTACCTAACTCATAACATTCATCACAGTTCGGTAGCACAGTGCAGTTTTGTCCTAATCTCCAGTTAGCGTAGCGAGTTTGACAACACATTCGTCCGCCTTCGTACGGCGGCGCACCGCGGAAATTACATGACGCAGCCGGAGTGACGTAGTGATGGGACAGTATCGATAGAATTTTAAAGACAGGTGAATATTTTAAAGTGAAAACTTCTTTAGGCGCACTTCGCCCTCTTTCTGAATAGTGAACGAAACTGAACCGTCACGCTTGGGTAGGTGACGCTGAAACGATCCTGCTCCAGTCGGTCGGTGACGCTGCATTGCGTATCCTCAGCTCCCGTCGTTAGTTTTGACTTCTATCGTGTGGTCGCAAGCACTCATTTTTTTTTTTGTTGATCAATCGATAGAACTTCAAAGACAGATGAATGTTGTAACTAAGGAGTTCAGGTAAAATGAGAAAGCTTCAAACCTCAGTTAATCATCATCAAAAATACATTAGAATGGCCTACTAACACTCGGTTACCGAATTGTTTTCTTCAATTCCATTGAAAATATTTTATTTCACATAAACCTATGTAGTACATAGGCACTTATGAAACGTCAGAAGCTAGGTGCACGGCTACAATTGATCGTTTCATATTATAAGCAAAAGAGCCGGCAAGAAAGTGTTAATGGGTATGGTAGGACAGTGCAGTCCTCTCAACAAGTACCAGGTAGTTAACATGATAGAAAATCGTTCAACAAGGCCTTCAACGTTCACCATAACCATACAATAATCAGCCTATAATGTTTTCACTGTTGGAACACAGGCCTCGTTTCTGTGAGAGGGAGTGGGCCAGTAGATGTCACATGTCTTTGAATTTTTGGTTCTAAGATGTTTTAGAACCAAAAGGCTCCGGTTTCCTTCCGATGTTTTCCTTCACCGTTTTGAGAGCAGTGGTAATAAAATAATTTACACAAAGTAAAGCGCCTGTCAGGGTTCAAACCTACGAGCTACAACTCACAAGTCGCAGCCGTTACCACTGGCCCACCGTTGCTCTCAACGTTTATATATTCACCAAATAGAAAAGAATCTATGTAACAGATACATAAATAATAATACAAATATTAAAAAAAACTGAACTAATAAAATTTTAAAAATAGGTGAATGTTTTTATCAAGGAGTTTAGGGAGGAAATAAGGAGGCTTAAAAACTCCGTCAATTAAACATCATAAATTCATAATTCATATATTTTTTACACCTATTAAGTTTCTTATTTCTCCTGTGTTGCGCATTATAAACAAGGTAGGTTTTACCTGTTTTTTCATGATTTGAAACAAAAGAATACTATTCATGATGCTATGCACTGGTCGGACAAAATATGAGCCATCGACACGAGAAGAAGAAGAAAATAATTTATTATCTTGTCTACAAGTGTTATTATTTTCTTATTTCTTCATCTTGGTACTTTATAATTATGCTGCAACGGTTGACGACCAGCGCTGTTGCTGTGTGTCGCACATGAGTCGACGCATAATCCTAAGTGATGGCCGATTTGCGCGGATGTGACGTATATTTTCCTCGAGTGCGTTTGTGTTGTGTGCAAGCGCAAATAAACATTTGATTATATTTCTTTCTAAGAACTAAAGACAATTTCAGTTTGAAGAAAATCTTATCCTGATATAAAAGCATCAATACTTAATCATATCAATGTCTTTCAATAGTAGTAACACACGTTCATTTTGTACTTAATTTGAATATCTGATTAAGGCAATTACTTTTTGTCTTTTCATTGTTCACATTAACACTAATGACGTTGTCGAATGGTTTAATAAGCAATCAAAACTAAATACTATCCAACTTACAAAAGAAAAGCTAGACCACTTACAAACAAGAAAAATCTCAAACAACGAAGACAACTTGAACTGTCGACAAACTATCGACAGTTTCCATCCCTACGGTGGCGTATCGTTCGAGCACAAGTCAGCAATTTCCCGGAACGAGAGGTGATTTATTCCATAAGTGTAAGTGTAGTGTAGTGTCAAAGTTGCGAGCGTCAGAATCAACAGTTCCGTATAGCAGTCGGAAACTCGGAATAGATACATAATGTTATTCGGGGTGGGAGAAGCGTCTTATTTAATGAAGGTGGGTTATTTTTATCGATGAAGAATTCATACTATGCGTTACTTTTTAAGAAGGTAAGGGAAACTGTTATTCTTAGATGATTTAAGGCTACTTGTTTCACGTTTACGTTTTGATATTTTTAATTATAACTGCAATCTCGAGAACTGAACGCTATTTTGCTTGCTTACTTTGTATGTAAAGATATAGTGTTTCTTGTGGCCGTAATTTCACTGGGACTATAATCTTTTACCGGAACATCGCAATGCTGCTTGGGTGCAGAAGTAGCTATCTACTATGTGTTTTACCGGACACACACTTCGCCTTTACTCGGACCATTTTTCAGCACATCCAAACTTTCCTGTTTACGATATTAGTTTCAGGTATAATACCACGGTTCACACGCAGGTACAACGTATGTAACTTGCACAAGCACCTTGTACTTGGACGATGTAATTTGTTCGCCGTGTCGGAAGTTTGTTCTGCAAGTTTATTGTGTTATTGCAAGTTCACGATGATTTATTTAAGAAATATTATAGTTGTTTGCGTATAGTTGAACTTTGGAAAATGAATAATAATGTGGCGCACAAATATGTATTGTAAACCACAACCTATGTCGGGAGTGAATTGCAGGAAATGAACAGACTTGCAATCTAGCGAGATTGCGAGTATGTTAGTTTTGTTCTGTTATTTTATGCAAGATCATAAAAATCTTACTTATCACTGAAAATAAAATATTTTCATTGTTGTTCAGATTGTTTAGATATAGTACATAACTGTAGTGGCCGGT
Organism: Xanthia icteritia; assembly: GCA_949128155.2. Classification (NCBI taxonomy): domain Eukaryota; kingdom Metazoa; phylum Arthropoda; class Insecta; order Lepidoptera; family Noctuidae; genus Xanthia; species Xanthia icteritia. The sequence continues at coordinate 20,100,530 of OX421950.2, read as the reverse complement.
AAAAGTGGAATTGATGGATGAACATGGAACGTGAAATGTGGGGCGAGGCGAAGCCCGGGCACACATACGTGGGTTCATTAACGCCTGGTGGCGCCCAAGACTTGTGTTGCATACATCTGATCATACAGGCACGCCGGTTACGAGCACTTGACCTTTCTGAAGAACATCACCAATAACCCTATATTATATCCTCCTAGGCCGTCCCGACGTTTCCAGTTACATCTGCCTTTCATTCGTCATCTATATTCATATTCTATTCAATTTTTGTCCCTACATCTTCTTTAAACCGCATCGTTGCCTTATCACATCACTCCTCAGCCTGTCATTCATAGTCAAACCACATATGCTTCATAAGGAACGCATTTCCACAGCATTTATTATTCTACTTTCATGCTTCTTTCCAATTATTTTTTTTGCAAGTCTTTAAAATTTTGTCCATAACCAATGCAGTCTTAACAAGAATACTAGTTAAGCACAAGCAATAACCATCACTTGTGTACCGCAAACTAAAACAATAAACAGCAAATAGAAATCATAACCATAATCCTTGCTTCCCATACTTTAGATCCTATTATACTCGTATGTACAAGTGCAGCTCAGCGCCACATCCAGGGAATTCATTAAAATGCCTAATTTAATGCGCGGGCTTTAAATTAGAATAATTATGTAAGTTCAGGGCTCGGAGTTAAGCTGCCATGTTGAACGTTAAGAGGTGTTTTAGAAGTTTCGTGCTATGGGAATGTTTTGAGGCTTAGGATTTTTTTTTTGTACATGTTGTAAAATTTGAGATATGAATTGTTTATCACATTAACAAGAAGGGGATTGTGGCAAAATAATAACAGCCGCACAGGTGGGTCTTCAAGGTTAAGCAACGCTTGCGGAGGTTGGTACATGGATGGGTGACCATCCATAAAATGTCAGTATTTTCCCCTCCATGCCCCGGAAAGCACTTTAAGCAGTTGTTTCCAGCTTTCATTCGTAGATCTTGGCAAGGGGTATCGTGTTACCCAGTAACTGGGTTGTGGAGGATTGGCAGTCGCTCCATGTAAAATACTGGTATCCAGCTGAATCGGGCTAGATTGGAAGCCGACCCCAACATAGTTGCGAAAGGGTGGGCAGATTGATTGACTAATTTTTTCGTATATTCAAATCACAACTGTCTTTCCTTAATAGTCGTATGCTTGCAGTTGCAGGCTTTAACACGGCCAATTGATGTAGTGTGTCAATTTGATAAACAAAAAATTCCCTGATCGTACAGATGACCGTGGAATATAGAGTCAATTAAAAATGAAATGTCGTAAAATAGCTTTTTTTCAAAACATGTTTGACTTTCATGGCAGTACATTAAGTTACAAATTAAAAGTTTCCTTCTTCGATCGCTACTGCTAGGTATAGTTCTATAGCTGGAAGGAGGCTAATGGTCTGTGAAATTTAATTTCTTGAAGCTATGTCAAAGTCAAAGTCAAATCATTTATTTCAAATAGGCCCTTATAAGGCACTTTTACACGTCAAAAAAAATGCCACTTGAACTTGTGCTTTCCAAATATTTTTATCAGCTATCTTCACGGTGGAGTTTCTTGCCCATTCTTCTCCATACGAAAACTACCTTTTGGAAGGGGCAACTAGAATCAATTATTATTTAAATGTTGACGTTCAAAAGTGCCTTTTTGTGCCTAATTGAAATAAATTATTTGACTTTGACTTCACTTCGCTTCTTCCAGTCATCTAAAAGAATAATTTTAAATATTTATTAGAGTTTGTATCGCTTTAGTTTTTATTTATCTCATAATGTGTCTTTGGCCTAGATCTACAAAACGATACTTACACGTGCACGTTGCACGTTCTTTGGACTCAACTCAATTAAAAAACTTTTTCAACTCAAACTCTGTCTCTATCTTTCACTTGAACTTTGACAGTTGTGCGACAGTGACAGGAATTATGCTTAGCATATGTATTAGCTAGGTCACTTTAATAGACCCCGGTCAAAGACTTCCGCTAACCAAAGATTATTTTCAATGTTCCTTCAACTGCACTCCCAAAGACAATAAAGCAGTTTTATTCCTACCCACATAACTCTAATATTAATATTCACGGGACAAAGAGCCAGGCGGCACGCCCACCATATAATTTTCCTCTGGTCACCCTTATTTATAAAGCTGGCCGGCAGAGGGCGCTTAACGTATAGTTCCTACGTGACATGATAATGGTGTTTAATAAAACGAGTCGAGTTTTTAGATGAAAGAGAGGAAGGATATGAGGTTTAGAAATATTTTCTACATAAGGATCTAAATGTATTGTTGTAAAACCACAAACATATAAGTCACACAATACTTTTGTTACTATGGGTACTGTAAAGCTACGCTGCTACGCAGTGGCTACGGCGTAGCAACGGCAACGCAGTCGTAGCAAGTTTAAATTCGGTTGTGTTTAACTTTTTATTGATCGGATTGAGAACGTTAACATTGACCAAAAATCGTGTTCAAACTTATTGTAAAGTAATATTTTATTAAAATTACAGTAACAATTTAATTTAAAATCATGCCTTTTCGACCAAAATTCGAACGTAACCCTAATCATCGGTCAGGGATCAGAGATCACAAAATCAGATATTAGGGAAATAACGTTCACAAATGTGCGCATATTTTTGCGTGCACTGGACACGCCGTACGTGATTTTCATGCTAATTATTATTTTAACTGTTGTTTAGTATAACGAGAGGTTTAATATAATGTTTTGTCTAACCATTATTTTAGGTAAATAGGCAAAAATACAGAAATACAGACACAGTTTAGCGAGTTTGCAAGGTAAAGTGCAGGGGATTGAACGTGGGACGCTCTCTGGGTAAATACTAAATAGATTAACTTCTCTTGGCGAAATGCTGACTAGTGTCGTTCCTGTGCTATACCTTGTGTTTTGGGCACTTTGTATTGTTAACCTCGTGATAAATTGCTTTATTATCTACGGTTGAATGTCACTTGTACGTCATACAAGGTATATTTGTGACAGTTAGATCATTTCAACATTAGTGAAGTTTCAATTTACTAAGAATTGTTGTCTAATGTGGTAAAGCAATTCGAGGTTTCTGTCAGCGCTACGCAACACAACGATGACAATAAAATCTATCCTTTCAAATCTAACAAGAAACCATCAAGAACAACTTCCAGCCCTACACACACATCTTAAAACGTGGTCTCAACTACGCAACTCCGAACAGCACGCTCCTTGTGCCACGTCCTCAATACTTACGTGGTTCACAGTATTTTACAAATATTTCGCAAAATCCTCCCTACACACAAACTGGGTCTTTGTGAGCGACAAATTGGTTTTTCCAGGTTTTGTATGCAGTTAGTGCAGTTTGCGACCGATAGATAGATTTTGCTAGAAATTGTTAACTTTGCTCGTTTCAGATTGGTACTGTGTACTGTGTGGTGAAAAGTAATTGTATTTGAATATGGAACGGGTGACTGTTATGTGGGGAAGAGTCGCCATTTTTGTAAGCTTAGCTTTATGCCTTTACGATGTAGAAAATTCCTACAACTTTTAGTCCGTTTAGCTCTGCCAATCGTTATAGCCCACTCCCAGCACAAGAATAATTTAAATTAGTATAGGTAGGAGGGGTGAATTAAAATGATCAATTAATCCCTCTTTCAATCTTTTGTTATTTTCCGTGCCGTATTCATAAATCACAACTTTCATATTACCACAAAATAGTAACTTAAAATAAAATAAAAATCTCAGAAACTCTTTCACACTTTTATACCACTAACAACACCACTTAGATACCAGTAACATCACCACTTAGATACCACAATATACCATCAATCCCCTGTCGATCCCCATAACAGGCTGTCTGTCCAATGAGGCGTACCACTACGGCGTGGTGGCGGCGAACGAAAAGTGCAGGATTCACATGCAAATGTGTACTGCATGTATTTGCATGTTTAACGTATTGGAGACCATTCTGTTCGGATTTGACGATGTGCTTTTTAAATTGTGGGTAGTTCTGACAAGAGATTCGGTAAATTTTGGAGCGAGTAAAGATTGTCATATTTTTGTACGTAATGTTGTTGTAGGTACATATTATTTCATAAGTTGAGGTTTTTTGAGATACTAAAAGGTAGTGCATTATTATTCAAGATTTGTAGTGAAACTATATTAAACCACAAAATCGTTTTGAAATCTCAAAATGGCTATTTGACACGTCCGGTGACCCGAGGGCTGGTTTTTACCTTGGGCAGAAGCTAAGCATTGCCATACAACGAGGCAATGCGGCCAGTCTCTTGAGTACATTACCAGTTGACAGCGATGCGGATCAATTTTTCGATGCTATATGTTATTATATAATTTTGCTATATTTATTAATTATTTATTTATAAATTGTTATGTGCCCCGAAAAATAATTATTGAATAAATTCTATATTAAACCACATAAACAACACTATTTTTATATGTAGAGGAACAAATCTTTCTATTTATAAAACGTGAACAACGTAATACCAAAAATACACAATTTCTTTACTGCTAATAGCACACTGCTATAGACCACTCAAGCCAACCGAAGACATTCTCAAAGACGTACCCCCATACTGTACTATACATATGGCTCCATCAAAGCAGGCATAGCTAAAAAGGCATGGAGTGCTTCTTTTGAACTGCACCCCATTCATCCGCCGCTAGTCAGATTAGCATAGCGCATCTGCTTATTTGCATATCCTTTATTCGTTTTCAGAACTGATATTTTGGTAAAAATATATTTAATATTACGAGCGGCTGGGGAATGTGCTCCTATTTCACGGTGCTTCTCTTAAGGGGAAGTTCTAGTGGCTATGGTTGTATGCATCGCCGCTCAATTTCATGAGCATTATTTAGTTCGGTACAATTTATTTTGTGTTTAATTTTGTTTATGAGGTTGTTGAGACGACCCTTATCTTTATTTTTTATTAATACTCTGTGCTACGTTTTTAGTTAGAGTGTCACAGCATTATGACAATAAGGCTCGAGCAATGGTATTTTTATAATAATTTGATAAATTTCAGGTTAAGATACTTAAGGTCAGTCCTAGGGAGTCAGTCTAACTTTCAAAGTTGATAATATTTTCTCTTTCAACGCGACATTATAATCTCGTGTAGCTCACGAGATTATAATGAAGTAAAATGCAAAGTAAGAAACAAATATAATAAATTAAGCTTCTTCCAAAACCACATGCTTGTTAAGTAAGAACAAGTAAGTGCATTAAAGAACAGTGCAGTTAAACACACAGTACTGCGTACAATGCACAAGTTTGCGCCAGTTTGTGGTATCGCTAAGTTTTATATGTCCTTATTACCGCTACCACTGGTCCATGTGTAACGGTTTAAATAAATTGGTAGTTACTGTGTTCTTAAGTTTATTGTGCTTTTGTTTACTTCTTCAAGCGGTTTGGAAATAACATTTTTAATAGGTTTTCTACACAATTTTTTTTTTCGCAATTTGTCATATTATTAGTGTTAATTTCAAAGTCGATTTGAAAGGTTAGATATATTTTCAAGACAACTATGAACTGAAATCGATGTTTTCGTTCGTTGTTTATCGTTTGATTCGAAAAATAAAGGTGACTATAGAAATACATAAACTTCTTATACGAAATAAATAAACTTCGCCAATTTGCTGTCTCATTTATCGAGTTTCCAAACAGACACTTTACCACACACGAATCTTAAATCCCCGTGAAGCCTTTACATATTTTGAAAGAACACAATTGTTCCCTAAATTGTTTGTAAGCCTCAAAGTTTGCGTCGATAACCCTTCCACACAATGGTTGGAGTCCCCCGCGACGTGAACACAAGTGCTCAAAACGTCGGCAAAAAGTTAAGTCTCCGAAGGAAATAACCCGTAAAACTATTTGTATTACAATCCTTTTCAGTCACCTGAATGGTGTGCTTATTTCCAATGGTTGATGTGTTTATTTGAGAGTCAATATAAAGATAAATATAAACTTATGTAATGGATGTTGAGATGATTGATTTCGAAATCATAAACTTTCTTGTAAAAAAATACGGTCGATTTGAAGATTCTGTAATACTGGATTCGATCATTGTTTATAAATTGTATACGAGTAGTTTGATTGTATTTACTAAAAACGAATCCACATGGAATCTGCAGTTTTTGTCTACCCTCATGAGGAAAAGGCGTGAGTTTACGTATGTATGTATGTATGTGTAATTGAAAGCAATATACTTGAAAAACGTTTTGAGGTTTACATCATTAAATTAATTATTTCTGTTTGTCAGACTAACTTGAAAATTCACTACATACGAGTATACGAAGTGTCAAACTGTCATCTATAACAACTCAGGCAGCCTACATTTTACTGACACCGACAACTATTATCGTTTATATTTTTTATAAAACACTAAATGGAAACCCAGGCAAACCAATTGTCATTATATGTGGGACCAGTTTTTCGCCGCGTAGAAACATTTCATCTCATAGTAGTGGTCCAGGTATGCCTGTCTGCACATAAAGCCGCAGCTTCTTTGCGACCTCGCGCCTGTCGCCGGCAAAAAGACGCTTGTTAGCGGAGTTTTAGTTTCAGCCAATTTGCTAACAGTGTGGCGAGCCAGTTTGTTTCATAGGTATATGGGCTTTCGAATAACGGCTCATAATTGGAAAAAGTTTTGATATTGGAGCTCAGTTTCATATTTTAACTTAGTTCATATTTGATGAAAAAATATATTTGTTTTTATAGGAAAAAAGCATAACTATATTCAAAATAATGATGTGTCTAAAATTATTTTTTTAACATCATGTCAAAAATCGGAAGTAAAATTCTCTAAACCTCAGCAAGCCTTAATGAATTCATTACTATAGAGTGCCAGTGTTCACTGACCGAGCGTCATGCTCAAACAAGGCATTGAAACACGTTCATTGACACAATATTTCCGCATCATCATCCTAACCCAGTTTTTCGCCATCATCAACGCAATCTTATTACGCTCTTATTAATTCATCAAAAATAAAAATAATTTCGTCCCAAAACCCCACTTTAGCCTATCTCCAGCCGTTTACACGTCCCTGAGCATGTACAACAATAATATCTCAAGCCTCCTTCTTATATAATTAATGCGAAAAGAACCACTCGACGTATCTAAGAGTAAACTTCGAGCGCTCGAGTGTCCCGGGCGCTTCCTCCAGTTAGATTTAATGCGCCTTTTAAAATATTTCTCGTCCCAATCGGGACAAGTCGAGTTGGTTAACATTGGGACCAGGCGCAGTTGATTCGGTAACGATTGGAAAGTCGTTCCAGTTCAGAATATGACAAAAAGTATTTTGTAAGAGTCTAAAAGTGTTATTTGAAGTTTTTTTCTTGTTTCGTTTCTAAAGATTGCGTAATTGATGGGGTGGAAATTGTGTCAGTAGTTTTTTTGTCTTTGAATATTGGTTTATTGACACAGATTTGCTTGAAGTTGTTTTGAATTCAATTAATTTGGGTTTGAATAGTTTATTGTGCTTTTTTATCGTCGGTCGTACGGTGTGCGACCGCGTATCGGCAAACGTAGTGTGGTATGCCCCTAGGTAGATGGACCGACGACTTTAAAAAGATAGCTGGCACAGACCGGATGTGGAAGGCGGAGAAGAGGTTGTGGTGGCGCAGCCTGGGAGAGCCCTACGTCCAGCAGTGGACTGCGATAGGCTGAGTCGATTGGTATGGTCTTATCTACAGTATTCCTTATTCGTAATCTTACGCACCAGTTTCGGTACTAAAATACTAATATATAATGATTTTTCTTGTGAGATAAGCGGTGTCACCACAAGCACTTAAAAGAGCACATAAATTCGAAAATACTTCGACAAGACATTAGTCTATTCACCGCCTTTGAATTCATTTTGATAAACTTATGCACAAATAACTCCATGTAAGTTCTGTTTTGTTATCAGCTGGCTGGCACCTATCTAGTCACTGTGTAACAGGCCTTACATGTCCTAAACTACTTCAAGAGCTATTCTTCTTATCTGTTCAAGTCCCAGATAAAACACATTAAGTGTGAAAACTAAAGCATCAAAATTCCAATGTCGACTTATAAAGTTGACGTCACAGAACTTCTTGATCCGAGTATCCGAAGATGTCCGAAAGTATCTGAGAGTATCCGAACTAAGATTTAGTGGGCAGACGCTTTCCAGGCGAGGCGGAACTTGGAGGATTTGCGACTCAACGAATAATGTCAGTTTAATGAGATTTAGTACAGATTTCATGTTTGTTAACCGATTGGTTCATTTGATTTGTGATGTGGTCTATGTTCCTTGCCATAAAATGTTTGATAGTAATAGATCATTTATTAAAAGATAGCTGTCTTCTTTAGGAGTTACTGAGGCCTTTTGGCTGAAAGAAATCCCAATGCTTACTGCGTTTCACGATCTTATGTCAATAAATTACTTGCAAATTTTTCAGTCTTTCAGCAATCATAATCTCGTTGTGAGAACCCACTCTTCGTGTGGTCCTCCCTGAGTCCGTATTACTTGTAGTTAAAGCAAAATGTTTATTTTCGTTCTAGTCTCATCTTTTCATTCACATAAGGAACAGTACAAGTAACAAGTATTCCACTAAAAACTGTACTGTCATCGATCACCCTAACAATCCTAATTATATTCAAACTCACCAACATCAAGAAAACGACACTGAAATAACATCCACACACATACATAGTTGATTCATACATTCTCAGTAACAGTTCGCTGTCTGAACTTTAGACGCTCGTTAGTCTGACCGCGATCTGAGTCGGCACTTGCAGAACTACCGACATCAGTGTCGGATAAGTGTCGGATATGCACTTCTACTTCTAATTGGTTGTAGGACGTCGTGTTCATTGATAGTCGAATTGATGTAATTGGATTTATTGATCTTTGGTTTGAGTTTTATCTTTTGAATTAATGAATGGGTGGTAATTTTGGATTGACATGAGATTTTGATATCGGATGCAAGAGACTTTGATATCGTATGCAGTTTAAAAATCAACGCGAATTGATGACGACATAAAAACTAGGTGCTGTCAAAGCTTGAAAAATCAGACATACAATGTTGATAGCTTATTGTTTGAGCATTTTTTAAATATTTAATTTGAATACCTATCTAGGTTAATAAACACACAAAATTATGAAAACTTACAAACTGCTTTTAGTTTTTATAATATTAACCCCTTTGAATAAATCAAACCGTCATCAATATTGCAGATTTTTCCATAACTTCCAAATGTGTAAACTGCATTTTAATGAACTTCTAACCTCAGAACACCACATATCAAACAGTTTAAAAGAACTTTAACACATGTTTAAAAAACTCGAAGCGACAGGAAGAAGTGGTGGAAGTTTGTTAATTTTCTTGAAAACACATGAGAACCCGCTAGTCAACGTACGTCAATATGGGCATGTCGTGCGGGGGAAACATACGGGTGACGAGATGTGGAACGGGGACGCTATTATACTACCTATAATTGTCAAAAAAGTTAAGGTACAGTGAACCGCACATCAGTGGTAGTGAGACACTGCCACTACGAAAACTGCACTAATATATAAAGGCGCTGTCAATCTCAAATTGTTACCACTCATGCGCGGTTGACTGGGCTAGAGAAAAGAACCATAATTAAATAATTATAGTTTTTTCGGTATAAGTGTTATTGGTAAAGCAAGTTTGTGACAAAATCTTAAACAAATGAATTGAATTTTCGAAAATCTACCACAACATTTTCTGTTTTACAGGATTTCGTAACCAGAGAAACTTAAAAGCCTGCAATACTTTTATGGCTAGTCAATCAATCAGTTAAAAGGCTCTTTGTAAGAAACCGTTATTAGATGACCAATTGAAATGCTCACAAATTGTGTGTTGTTTCGGTTCATCAGAAATTCCTCGACAGTGGTCAAGAATGGGTTAATAAAATGGTATGGAATCCCACAACATACAATTTTAAACGTTCCTGTCCCTTACCTTACAAACCCCCGTATGTTTCCTCAAAGCCAAACTGTAAGCTGGGCAATTTCATGTATGCAAGTTGTAGTAAGCCAACAGTGGAACTTAGCTCGTTTACGTCACTACAGTTGTTACGGGAACACACTCGGTAATGCACGCTTGTACTTGACTTAGCTGCTTGTGCTGTTTTCAAGACGGATGGGTTATTAACATAGTTCTGTGCAGCTTTTGGGGGTAGAGTCAAAGAATAGGTAAAGGGTTGGTGGTGTTTCGAAGGAAGGTGAGAGTGTTTTATTTTGATTATCTAATTGGGAAATTAGGCGATTGGGTCTTGTCTCCTAAACTAGTGTTAATAATTATTGTCGTTCTGTTAAGATAAGGGATCAATGTTTACTTACCTTTGTTTAATTTTATTTAACTTATCCTACAATTTTGCAATTTTTAGCTAATTTTAGTGAAATAATCACGACCTTAGGAATAGTAACTAGGTGCCCTGGCGGCTGAGAGTATGTCATGCTCACTCTAATGTCTCGCTGGCGGTGGCGCGTGTGTTGGATCATTTAGCTCCCTTCAAAATGGTTGAGCTGAATGGTGCTAATCCATGCGTCATGTTCGTGAACGGGCGCCGTCAGTAGAGACTGGTCATCTCTTAGCTGCCATGGCTTATTTTAATTTTTGAATTGTTCTTTGTTTTTTATATTTTTATTACGGACGCTTTTAACGTGCACGTCTTTCTACATTGTTCTCACATGTATAATTTCAACGTTAATGATGTAACCAATATTCTGTAAAAAAAAATTGATTTAAAAGAGTGTCCGTGGAGTTTCTTGCCCGTTCTTCTCCATAGGTACCTACTACGCTTTGGAATGGGCAACTAGCTTCATATTTCTGACTGACCGACTTCTTGACAATTCAAAAGTGCCTGTAAATGGTTTAATTGAAATAAATGCTTTGAGTTTGAGTTTGAGTTAGATATAAATAATTTTATCCCATACGAGAATCTGGAAATTCTCGAAAAATTGGAAAACCTGTCATTGCATCATTGATTGGTTTTCTTCATTATTGATTTATTATTACGTTGAACTTTACTTTTATCTTCAACAGGTATTTCCCTGACCCAATATCATCAACTTCCTCCCAGATTATTGTCCATCGAGATTAATTAATATTTTATTACAAAGGGCCAGTAAAGATGTCTCACACTGGTGTTATCGTTCATAATTAAGTTTATTATGAACCGAATTTATGACCCGCCTCATATTGGGTCTGTGATGTTAGGAGATAATTAGTTGTGTTAAAATTAAGTTGGATATTATAAGGTGTTTTGAAGGGAAATGAGCTTCTTTGTTATTAGATATCAGATCAGGATGTTGGCGAGAATAGCCCTACTTTAAAGGACTGACGCGTGAGAGGTCGTGATTTCTATTCTTATTCGTTGCATTATAAATTGACGTGTACATCGATACTGAACAATCCAAATAAGCTTATTGGGGTAACGAAAAGGCAACGCACATCGTGATTCAGCTAGCTATTTTGTGCTTTAAAGTAACTTACACAGGAATCTTTTTACAATCATACCTGAAACAAAACAAAATCAACATTAATATCGCAACAATAACAACGAAAGGGTTTACGCTGATAGCACACCCCCGCCGCGAAATCATAGTAGCCAAACCGCAGTAGTTCAATTGAACTGGCTCGCGTCATGTTCCGCTAATCGAAATTCGAGCCAGTTGAATTGAACTACTGCAGTTTCGCTGGTATGGTTTCGCGGCGGAGATGTACTACCAGCGTTAAAGTATTAACTTTTAGATAGTACCTATTGAAGTTAGAAATGTTAAGGCTATGAAAGTGAATAAAACAATTAAATAGATATGTTTGTCTCAAAAATTATTTTCTCTAAGCATGCTACTTAAATGTCTGCTTACAAACAAACTCTTCATCTCCTATTCCGTCACATCGCGTCCCATTCGTCACACCCGTCAGCGACAGACTTGTAATAAAACGCTACTTGGTCTAATTGATTGATGAGCATCCTCTCTGCCTACCCTTCGACCGAATGAGGGCATTTGCATATCTGTTACTCAATCTGTGCATAATTAGGGTTTGGAGAGGAAAGTTTCGTAGAGAGGAAGGTATTAGTTAAATGTCATCTGGTATTTAGTTACACGCATTCCTCGTTATGAGTTAAAACATTTAGTTATCATTAAACCAGGACTATCGTCCTGAGGGACAAGGTGACATTTAATTAGCGATAATAACGATGATGGAAGTTAAAAATGAAAGTTGAACGTTGGTTGGTTGTTGGTTGAAAGGTATATAGTCTGAACGGCCCAAACCGAATGGCACTACTCGACCGTAACAAAAATCGTCTACGTTCCAAAGGAATGCTGATAAAAATTTGTAAACAAATTCAATGTCATAAGCTAAATCAAGTACAGACGCCAGCAGGTCAACCTACCCGAAACTGTCAAATTTTCCCAATCAACTTTGAACTTTATGTAATGAAATTTAACAGATTGTAGTAGGTTGATGTGCTGGCGTGTGTACATTCGGGTGCAAAAGTAAGAAAATTGAAATAAAAGTTTTTTTTTTTTTCTAAGATTTGTATTATGTTCTTTAGAAAAACAATAAATCATAATATAAAATGTTTCAAAAGTTAAATTTGGTAATTAAATAATTTTAAATAAAACAAATCTTATTTTAAAGAAATAAATCAACAAACCGGTTAAGAAGATGTATTCTGTTTATTTAGATGATTTCAAATAAGTAAATATTTAAATAGGTAAAATTCATAAACTATGCGACTATCACAATATATGCGACTGTCTCTTTAAATTAATTTTGAAATAATTTTATCACCGGTCCTTTAGAACGTAGACGATTTTTGTTTACGGTCGAAGTTAAAGTTACGCACGGTTATAAATACGCTTGAAGTTGTTGAATGAAAATCGTTGCTATTGAGAGTTGTTGAAGAAATACGAAACTCTTTGAAAGCGATTGCCACTTGTCTAGGCCCTCTGGTTAGATTTTTAGGCATAAACCATGTTTAGATATAAAAGCGATTATGATCAACAATTCGTCGGTGATAACAACGAGTGATGGATAAAACCCTCATGATTCTGTTTTTAGCAGTCATTGAAAGATTAAAATTCGCAAGCAATTCAAAGTTATAACTTTTATAGACTGAAGCCTGATTTACACGGTGCAATTCAGTTGCTTTTGGCATACTACGTTGAAGTAACAATAAATGTTCAACACCGTCTAACAAGTGTTTAGACGATGGCAAGTCAAGAAACTTGCATCGTTTCTACGGAGCTTTATTCATTTAGCCACCACAAACATACGCTTTACACGACAACATTGATAAAAAATATTTTCCTAACAAATTCAATAATCACGTTGAGAAAAAGAGGAAACTCTAATTTAACTAAAAATCTGTAAACTGAACGTAAGTTTAAGGAACACACATAAAGTCTTTGAATTTTAATTAATCTTGGTACAGTACCGGCGTCCCTGCTACCTAGGAACCTAGACGTAGTTAGGGTTACCTCAAAACTTGCGCCCAATCGATCACCAGTAAATAGGTTACAGGTGACACTGCTCGTCGGGGGCCGTAAGTGCGAACCCGTGTAGGTTACCTATACCTGGGCAGGTTGTGTGGGTAGGTACGGAAGAGTTGCTTATTGGTAGCGAATTGAATGTGGGTCTTGAAGAGTCTGAATATTGGAGCAAAGTTTTATTTCTTGTTATTAGGAATTTTATATAGAATTTTAGTATGGGTATTATTGCGTATTTTTTTATCAAGGCGAACTCTGAAAAAACCAGCCAAGTGCGAGTTGAACTCGCACACGAACCGTACCGTACCGTATTAAGATCGAGCTAAAAACGCCGAAAAAAACACGTTCTTTGTATAAGGTTAATTAGCCAAGATGTGGGTATTTTTATATTTATAAAATCATATCTAGTATGCAACCATGCATACAATTATATTACTATAAAATTTAGTAAATATTAGATTATTCTAGTAGTCATTATTATGGTTAATTAAATCGACTATTTAAATGTATCGAATCAGAAATAATTATGGCAACGCTTTGTATGACATCTTTGACGTTTGACAGCGAAGTGAAATGGAGGCACTCGCGGTTCGACGCTGAACCGAACACTTGTCAGGAAATAAACCCGTTTATATCAATATAATCATTGTATAATTTGAGAGATAAAGATTAGATCCTTTATTTGTATGGGTTTCCGTTTCCCCTTAAATTATTAACTTTAATATTTTCTTATTATTTGTTGTTCAATCTGTGAAAATTTCAAGTGTCTACCTGTTACGGTTCATGAGATACAGCCCGCTGACAGACAGAACTGACGCTGTTCCGTTTGGCACCCTTTGGGTACGAACCCTAATAATAACGATCAACCATCAATGTTTTTGCCTTCGCACTGCATTAGCAATGAGCTAGTAGATACAGGAAGTCAGTAATCGTACTCAGCATTACTGATATCACAAACATAAAAGCTTACATTTACGAGCACCCGTTAAAAGAAAATATCAAACTCAAATCTTTCCTACTACATAAATAATTCAACGTATAATTTTGTAACAAAAAGACAGTTAAACAAAAAATACCTCGGCTAACAACACACTGCCAGCGATGCGGGAGCGATGGCGATGCGATAGTGAAGCTAACAAAAAGGTAACACAATCGGTAGATTTTTTGTGACCGCCTAAATGTAAGATCTGATACTCACGGTTAAGGCGTGGGTACACCTCGCTTTGTGAGGATAGTCGGAATTTATAAAAAACTTTCAGCTTTGTTGACTAAATGTTCGCACATAAATTAGTGCTAATAATTGATTTTGTACTGATGGCTATAATGCATCTAAGTTTTCGGTAGGAGTCCATAATATTCTTCACTTCACGAGATAAAGATGATTTCCGCTTGTAGTAAAACCACGTCAAAATGTCAAATCAAAATGTCTACTACTATAAAAGATATTTAAGGTATACTAAAAACATATTTAACTTACACGTACCTACCTCATAATAGGTAACTGACATCGTTTACCTAATGCGTTTACCCTATAATTAAACCAAAAGCACCTCCCACTCCCGTTCACAGCAACAAATTGTCACGAAGCCACGAACCTTCACGACGACACTTACATCCGGACATTCGGACACACTTCCCGGACACACTTTTCAGTGTACCACTAACCTAAATACAAAACACGCGAGCGTTTCCTGAAGGCTCAAGTCGTATCCGGTTCCGGTTGTAAAAAGCGAGCCGGTGAGGATCTGAGCAGGATGTCGAGTCCAAGGATGTGACATCAAATGGTTTGGTTTGAAGTGTAATTTTTGTTTGGGTTTGAGAGGGTAATTAAAAATACGAGTGGGAATTTAACTGCTTCAGGTTTATGTGAACCAGGGTTGGTTGGTTACACAACTATTTTTTATTAACAAATATACAGAAGTCGAAAGGGTACCAACCCATCCACGGTTCCGAAAACAGACGTAACCAAATAACCGCCGAAACGGCTGAAAATCATCTATCTATCTATTCAGCCTATAGTGTCCCACTGCTGGGCAAAGGTCTCCCTTTCCCTTTTCCACACACATCTATCCACTGACATGGCGGGCAGTCCTTTTGGTAAGAGTCAAGTTCGTCCCTCCATCTTGGAAATCATGTTTAAAAAAAACATGAACATAGAAACGTTTACATTTTATCCAACAGAACCAGACAATACTTATCTTAACTCTCTCAAGACCAAAAGTTTTCACAACATAGACTTAGGTACAGCTTCATATCTAAGCTGTCGTATCCAGCCGCTATATTTCTGTGTTCGGTACGCAGGGCGGGTCGCTCGTCGACAATTTATTTCGCATTAGCGCCTTTTGTAAGAACCATTAGTCTGTTCCGATAAAACCCAATATATGCCGAACTTCTTTCTAGATTTCCATAAAGCTGCTGAAGATTGTGCACGATAATGATGGGAATTTTATGGTTGGTAGTCGGAAGGTGTTTTATAAAGGTTGAATTTTTACGAGAGTGATAAATAGGTTCGTTATTCAGTATTTTTTGTTAGTCCTTAGAAATTGCATGCAAAAACTTAATCTTATATATTGGGCTTAATATTAAAATAAAATCGGACAGAAGAAAAATTTCAAGAATTTAACATTTAGCTATTCTATGAAATGCTGAAATACATAACAATATATACACATAATTAATCGAATAATTTTGTGTCAAAGATAATACGCAAAGTAGCAGTATTCATCGACTTTTGTTGTTGACCGTACCTTTGCTATCCCGACCATTGCTGAGATAATCTTCAATAAGAACTGGTTATTGAAAATAATTATTTTTACCAAAGAAAATTTTATAGTTGCCAAGTTGTTTAGTTCTTCTCGTCAGAATAAAGATATAATTCTCTTTCTATCTAGAAACAACATAAAGACAGCAGTCTATCATTAACAATTAACTTTCTCAGTAACTCAGCCTACATCTAACCAGCAGTGTTTACACTAAATCGGAATGATCCCTACGATAACATACGAGTAGCTAACGTTGTTACAACCAGATGAAGTTACAAAGTACTCGCTGACTTGAAGTTCAAGCACCAAATTAAATAACTTGTCGTCACTTAGAGCTTACTTAGTACTCGACTTGTGTTGATACTTGATATTTGTGTGCTGATGGTAGTTATAATGTTGTAAAGGCTAATTTGTGATCATCTCCACAACTGTATTGAGTTTTGTGAATCAAAACAAATAAAATTAAATTTGACTTAACTGACCTAGGTATCTTAATAATCGTAATTCCTACACGTATACACGTATTGTCTTTATTCTTGGTGTGACCATTAAAATTGTGAGCTTGATGTAATCGTAGGGTAGGCTCCACGATTACATCAAGAATCACAATTTTGTAATGTCCATCAAGCAATGGACAACATTGTTAAACTTTCAACTTTAATTTTTTGTTGAATTCGAGGTTTTTGACTACTTTATTTATTTATTTACTTCAGACACTAGTGATCCATATTTTTGCTAGTATACTTAAGAATACTAAAGAATTAGTGTGTGATTTTATGTTTTTTTTTTTGTAATGTGCGTATTTTTTTGGCAGATAAACCTTTTTTTTTTTAGGTTTTTGTGCCTCAAAAAGAAAAACGGAACCCTTATAGGATCACTCGTGTGTCTGTCTGTCTGTCTGTCCGTCTGTCACAGCCAATTTGCTACAAATCTAATGGACTGATTAAGTTGAAATTTGGTACAAATGTTTATTTTTTACCCAATACGGACGTGTAACGTAAATAAATTATTTTTGAATGCGGGGTTCCCGGGGCAAATAAGAAAATTTAAAAAAAAAGTTTAATATAATATATATCATATAATTTTATAATAAATAAATTTAAGAAAACAGATGAAAATTGACCATTCCTCCCATTAACTCCGAAAATACTGAGCTTAAAATTTTACAAAAAATACAGAGGATGGTGTGCGGGATTGATCCAGGTATAATTAGGGGAAGAATGAAAAATGCGTTGCTTGATGTGATCGTGCACTTTTCTTGTGACAATTTTACAGATGTAGGTAGCCGGTCGACTCACGTTAAAAAATAAAAACGATTAGCCATAATCTACATAGCCTCAACATAACTGTATGCGAACTTCGGTAGGCGCTTGCGGGAACATACCCCCGGGCGTTGAAAGCTTGCCTTTCAACCACTAAGAATCTTCAGACTCTGGATATACAGGCAACGGACAAATCTTGCTGAATGATCTGCGTAACAGACTATTAGAAGTCTTGACGTCTGCAACTCTGACTACTCCGTCTGTCCCTGGATACGTAGCAACGATCCGACCCATTTTCCACTTGAGTGGGGGGAGGTTGTCTTCCTTTAACAGAACCAAAGAATTAAGCTTTAAGGAGCCTTTACATGCTCGCCATTTCATGCGAATTTGGAGCTCCGATATGTATTCTTTGCTCCATCTGCTCCAAAAATGCTGTCGGAGAAGCTCAATACGCTCAAAACGAGTCAGAGAATTGATGGACTTGTCTTTATAATCAGGTGACGGCAGCGATGTCATAGGACGTCCAATCAAAAAGTGTCCGGGTGTAAGTGGCGTCAGATCCTCGGGGTTCGATGATAACGGCGTCAGTGGTCTGGAGTTCAAAATAGCTTCAACCTGAACCATCATGGTGTATAGCTCTTCGTAGGTAAGGTTACAAAGGCCCAGCACCCTGACTAAGTGATGCTTGGTTGATTTAACACCAGCCTCCGCAAGGCCAGCGAAATGAGGGGAATATGCAGGAATAAAGTGAAAGTTAATTCCTTCTTTAGCCATCTCCTCGGACAGCGAATCGCAACCCGCCTTAAGAAACCTAGAAAGGTCATTAGATGCACCAACAAATGAGGTGCCATTATCCGAGTAGATATTTCTCGGCTTACCTCTACGTGATATGAACCTCTTCAACGCCATAATGAAAGTATTGCTTGTTAAATCACCGACTAGTTCAAGATGAATTGATTTCGTAGAAAAACAAACGAATATAGCTATATAAACTTTTACTAATTTACAGCCACGACCTTGACGAACAGCTGACTGAATAGGTAGGACCTGCATAATCCAAGCCTATATTTTCAAAAGGAAAACCTGCTAGAAGTCGCTGCTGTGGTAAATCTCCCATAATAGGACTTACAGTTTCTCCTCTAAATCGGCAACAACGAACACATTGTTTACAGCACATCCTAGCTAAATTGCGCCCTCGAATGGGCCAGTACGTATCTCGTATAGACGCCAACAATAACTGGGGTCCAGCGTGAAACAATCTCTTATGCTCATAATTAAAAAGTAACTTAGAGAAATGATGACTAGATTGAATAAGAATTGGATGCTTTTTATTATAAGGAAAATCTGAATGTTGTAATCTACCTCGAATCCGCATTATATTATTCTCGTCCAAAAAAAACGTTAAACTTATTTAATTCACTTTTCTTGGGTAACGTTTTATTATTCAGTAGTAATTTATAGTCTTTAAAAGATTGACTTTGAGATAAACATATAATAAAGTTTAAAGCCCTTTCTAGTTCATGCACAGAAAGAGGATCGCAAATGGGTTGTTTTCTACATGCGTCAATAAAACGTAAAACATAGGCGACTGTTCGCTGAAGTCTTAAAAGGTTTGAAAACCGTGTAATATTAATCAATTCATCAAATTCATTGTTATTGAATAAACATGCAAGGTGTGGTCTAATTTCATTTCAGGCAAAGTTTCGTTATTAAAATTCATTAATTTAGAAGGCCAATAAGACATTTCATTCATTAAGAAACTAGGACCGGACCACCAATCATCTAAATTAGGTAATAAAGTAATGTCTAAACCACGAGACAAATAGTCAGCAGGGTTTTGGTCAATTGGAACATGTCTCCACTCACAGCCACCAGTCTTATCTAATATCTCGGCAACCCTGTTACGTACGAACGGCTGTAATTTATTCGGTAACATTTTTAGCCACCCTAGAACAATAGTGGAGTCAGTCCAAAAGAAAGTGCGTCGCGCGCTAACTCGTAATGCTGCCACAACCTTTTCAAAGATGCGAACACCTACAAGAGCACCGCATAGCTCAAGTCTGGGTATGGTCGTCGGCTTGAGTGGCGCAACTCTGCCTTTGGCTAACAATAAACGCACTAAAACCTGTCCCTGCCTATCAACGCTTCGCACATACAGACAAGCGCCGTAGGCGCGTTCAGACGCATCAGAAAAAATGTGAAATTCTAAAAACTCATAACAATCAATTAAAACTCGACGTGGAATATGAATTTCATTTAATTTAGGTAAATTAATAATCACTTCATTCCAAAGCGTACTAATGTCCGGTGATAGCTGTTCATCCCAAGACAGTTTTTTCAACCATAACTTCTGAAGTAACATTTTCATAACAATTACACACGGAGCCAATAATCCAAGCGGATCAAAAACTTGTGAAACAATCGAAAGCATATCACGTTTTGTGTTTTTAAAATTAACTAACTGACTAATTGTAAAACAAAGGTAATCTGAAAGTGGCTGCCAACCTATGCCTAAGGTTTTGGTTGACTCAAATCCACCAACATATAAATCCAGTGAAGACTGGGGAAAGTCAGAACCAATTACCAATTGTATGTCATTCGACTTCCACTTTCTTAGATTCATCTGCGCTGAAGCGAGAGTTGAAGTAACTTTATGACGCAACTCTTTGACCTCATTGATGTCATCTCCTCCGGTGAGCAAGTCATCCACGTAAAAGTCGTGGAGGATGACGTCACCAATCTCCTTATCAACACACTCTAGCCCTAACTGCCGAAGACACCGGGTTGCTAGGTAAGGAGCGCTGGCCGTGCCGTAGGTGACGGTATTAAGTTGATAAGCGTGTAATGGAGTTGACGGATTATCACGCCAAATAATTTGTTGAAGATACCTATCATTTGGATGAACAACTATCTGCCGGTACATTTTTTCAACATCAGCAGCTAGGATGTACTTATGTTGTCTAAAACGCAACAGGATCGATAAAAGATCGTCCTGTACCACGGGTCCAATCATCTGGATATTATTAATAGAAATACCAGTACTAGTTAAACTACTTGCATTAAAAACCACCCTTAACCTAGTGGTGGCGCTGCTTTCGCGCAGAACTCCGTGATGCGGAATGTAAAACGCTTGATCATCAATAGTTTTACATCTAGACATATGACCTAAAGTTTCATATTCCATCATGAACTCTTTGTACATATTACAAAATTGAGTTTTAGATTTAAATCTACGTTCCAGAGAAGCAAAACAATGTTTGGCTCTTGACAAAGATTCGCCTAAATTGTCCGGAGAACATTTTAAAGGGATCCTAACACAAAATTGACCATTTTCCAAACGAGTAGTGTTTTTCATAAAATGCTCCTCACATAGCTTCTCCTCTGATGAGTACGGAGACGAAATACACACTTCTTCAAGTTGCCAAAACTTTGTGAGTTGTTGATCAACATTAAAATTTAATTCATCATCACAGTCTGAACGCACATTTATAAAATTACATTTTAAAACTTTAGAAGAAATACAACTGTTAATTGGGCCGGAAACCAACCAACCCAATTTAGTCTCACAAAGAATTGGTTGCCCATCACCTAACTTAATTCGTTGAGATTCCAATAAATCCCAAAAGATGTCAGCACCCAGCAACATATCGACAGCCGCCGGTGAGTAATAGTTGGGATCTGCGAGACAAACATCAGATGGGATCTTAATTTTTAACAAGTTAACATGTTTACTTGGAATCTCATCTGTGATGGATGGGAGAATAAAACAATTAATATCCATACTAAAATTATTATTTAAAGATTTTATTGATACAGAACACATTTTATATATAAAGGATGACGAGTTGTTGATACCTATAATAGAATTGTTTACAGTCTTGGCAGTCAAACCTAGCTGGTGGTATAACCTCTCAGTCATGAGACATGACGTGCTGCCACTGTCAAGCACAGCACGAGCAACATACTGCTGACCATTAATACTCATGACCTTGACGAGTGCAGTGGACAATAACACGTCACCGTGTTCAACATTCACGGACAGCGATACACCCGTACCTATACCTATAGTAGTGGGCTGAGTGGAGACCGTCGCACTGCCATTCGTGTCAACAACAACACTGCTAGCAGAAGTACCAGTTGCGTCTGACTTCAAGGATTTATCAACGTGAACAATAGTGTTGTGTTTACGACGGCATAGTTTACAACCTGACTTTTTGCAGTTGTTTGCATAATGTCCCAGATTAAAACAGTTGTAACAAACTTTGTATTTGGGTAATAACTGCAAACGAGCTTCATTGCTCAACGATAAAAACTGAGGACAACTACTTAACTTATGATCACCGTTACACATAACACAATTTCTAGGCTTATTTGAAACACCATTATCCTGTTTACTTGAACTTTCACCTGAATTATTTTTATTAGAATCCTGTACCAACATTGACCTAACCTTGTTTGAATTTTTACCTGTGTGTAAGTGTTTATTATTCGTAGAAGCTTCCAATTCGAACGTTTCTAGTATCTCAGCACGGTTCTTAATGAAAGTAATAAATACTTCAAAGGTAACTTTAAAATTCTTGTTCAGGCGGCCCTTATACTCACCCCATTCACGATAGCTTTTGCTATCTAATTTGTGTGTGATAATATAAATGAGTAGAGTATCCCAATGATTAACAGGTTCATCTAAGGATTCTAGGGCACGTATGTTTTTATTAACAACATCAAGTAAACCCTTCAAATTAACTGACGACTCCTTTTGAAGGGTGTCGATTTGAAATAATGCAGAAACATGATGATGGATAAGCAGGTGTTTGTTATCAAACCGCTCGCAGAGAAGATTCCACGCTACCGAATAATTAGCAGAAGAAAACTGAATTGAGTTGATCACCACAGCAGCAGACCCTTCTAGGGATGACCTCAAATAGTGAAATTTATTTATTTCGTCCATATCATCGTTTGAATGGATGAGACTAACAAATGTGTCGTGAAACTCTAACCAGTTTGTATAAGACCCACTGAATTTCGGCAACTGAATAGTCGGTAATTTAACAAACTTATGATTGCTAGAACGCGACATTACGTCACAGGTATCGTTAGAATCTCCTTTCCTATTATAATCCAACATTTGTTGAGCTTTAGATAGGGTTTTGTAATAAAGAGATTCAAACTCTGCGCGTTCCGACATCTGACCATCCAAGTCATCAGTACTACACTCCAGCAATAATTGCACCTCATCATATTGGGCATACAATGCCTCAAGTCTAGTAAAACGTAATTGCAACTCGCTTACCTCAGTAGGGCTCAAAGAAGAGGTGGTCAACGAATTTAAATGGTTTGAGAATATTGTCACCTTTCCTTTGCAACTCGCTCGTTTCCTAACGAGATCTTTACTGTCCTTATTTAATTCCTTATCCTCTGGCATTGCGTAATCTGGTATGATCAACCTGGAATGTATATAAATAAAGATATAGCAACGTTTAAATTACAATTACATATGATGCAGTCTGAAATACGTACAAGATTAAAATACACTAACTTTATAGTGAATTTACATAAATAATAATTCAGAATTTATACCAAACTGTGCGTATTAACGGTTATAATATATTTTACTAAACTTTAATAATAACACTGCAATTGCAATGATTTCTATTGTCTATCTGTGCTAACTAATGTGATTACCTAACTGTCTCAATAACTGTAAAATTATTACACCGTAAAGCAAAATAATGCAGTTACTACAAAGAACTACTCTTTAACAATGTATAACTAACAAAAATGAACAATAATTACTGATCAGTTAATAATTGTATTACAATTTGTAACCACTCACAGAACAAAGAAAAATGACAATAGGTATTACGTACTAACCTGGCTATTAACGGCTTACTTACACTAATTATACCTGTTAAATAGAGTGTTGGGTACACAAATATAATAATAAATACGACTTTTCTCAGCTATTAAGTATCCAGACCACGTAAATTCCAACAATCTTCTGAATGACGAAGCAGAATTCACGTGCCACACCGGGCGTCGTCGGCTATGATTTTGATGTCCACCAATTCTCTTCAATCCCTTTGTAACAATTCGCTGATCGGAGTAAATATTCTTCTAATCTCCAGGATCGGGCTCGAAGGACCATGTGCGGGATTGATCCAGGTATAATTAGGGGAAGAATGAAAAATGCGTTGCTTGATGTGATCGTGCACTTTTCTTGTGACAATTTTACAGATGTAGGTAGCCGGTCGACTCACGTTAAAAAATAAAAACGATTAGCCATAATCTACATAGCCTCAACATAACTGTATGCGAACTTCGGTAGGCGCTTGCGGGAACAGATGGTTCTTTACTCAAAGATTACAGTGAAACCTATAAGAAGTGTATGGTCTTAAAATAACATGGTAAATCTATCAATATTGTGCGTACAAACTTACATTTGCAGTCGGAATGTATGGGAGAACTTGTTTTTCAACTACAATGTGAAGTTTCTTTTTGGGATAAATTCATCCCAACTACGGAAGCCTTCATTGTGCGTGGTCTGACACGCACTTTGTCGGTTTTTTTTCCTTAAACTGAACACTAATAAGTCGTCCTAATTTATGGAAGGAAACATGAAATGTAACACAACAACTAGGCGAATTTGTCTCAGCATTTTTTACATTTCATGTTACGATGTTCACCAATCTGTAACTAATTAGAGCATAATTATTATAAAGACACTGATTTGTTAAGATAAACCAACACTTCGTAGTAATACCATGATGGCAATTGAAAGGATTTTTTTATTTTGACGAGAATTCCTGCAATTAATTGGCAGGTATGAGTCTCATTAATTGCGAAATTATTATACACGAAAAATTTTATCGTTTTATTCTAATCCTATACGTGTGATCCTGAAATAAACATCAATCGATACCGATAACAACCTATAAACCCTAAACCGGGCCATCCCTGATTAATGCAGTTGACGTTCGTTCAAGTTTTATAGCTCATAAACCTGCGCTTCCGCGATTACTTCTACCGTTATCTGTTAAATGGCATATTTAAATAGGACATAGATTATGGTGTTGGGATAGCTCGTCTTTTACTTTAAAAGTTGTTCGAAGAAACGACTTGGCAATGTTTGTGGCAGACAGCAAAAATACTGATTACTTGTTGTACTTTTTTTTTAATTTCGTCTTCTTTACAAATGACTTTCATATACGCACTACCTACTTCGCAGAGTCGATAAGGTCTGTAGATTTAAAATACTATTTATCATCGTAGATGACGCCCAATGGTCCACCTGACGGGCTGAGTGCGGAAACCAAACCCCATAACATAGAACATCATCGTAGATTGTTGCGGAAATTAGATGGACATGGTAATTTTTCATAGAAAGTTCAATATAATTATCATACATACATAGTTACATACATAACCTTAAAAAAAATGCATGAAGTGCAACATGTTGAGAGATAATTTGTGCAAAGTGTCACTACCAAAAACAAGCGCCGGTATAATAAATGCAAACTACCGTCAAATAGGCATCCAAATTCCACACATTGCTAATGGGAATTCCTGTTTAGCATAGCGACTGTTTTCACAGGCGACGCCGCGCCACGTGATTAGTGATCATTACCTAATGCGGGAATAAGAGTTATGGGTTTGTCATCTGGAGTTTCAATAAAATTAAAACATCTGGAATCAGACCTAACCCCTTTCTGTTGACGTACAGAATTATAGTTATAGTGATAGTGATAGGCCGCACACTTTGATCTGAGCTGACCTAGCGTAGTTCGGAGTTTCAATGATAAAAAGCTAAGCTTAATTATACTGGTTTTGATACCACTGACGAAAGGCTTACTGAACTTATTACTGTATTATTTTGTAGAATGCTTTATACTGCTATTGTGAACATAATGTCGATAGTTTATTGTTATCATTTGTTGGGGAACATCCTTATCTAATTTTGACGTTCAAAAAGTGCTGATTCTCAGCCTGAATTTTGCGGATACAGAAGGTTGCATTCATGGTCATTATCTCAAAGGTGGTGGTGCTTTCTGCTGGACCCTGCTACTAATCTTGCTACTGGCTGGTAGCTAATCATATAACCACAGCATGAGCAACTTGCCATAGGTAATAGCTATTATATTTGTGCCAATATGACAGAATATCGTAGTCATATTTTGTAATACCTTTAGTAAGAGTTAGAACACAGTGACTTTAACAATATTGAAGTTCCTTTCCAGTATCGTAGAGACAATACTATGGTTAGGCATTCCTCAAAGGCTAGTCACACACTAACGGACAAACTCAAGTCTCGGTGTAAATGTATTACCTGTCTAAACGGATCATACGAAGATAGGTAGAGCCCAAGTCTCAGTCTTGGTTGACGAATCTAGACTTTGAGATGAAACCTAGTTATTGTTCCATAGAATAATCCTTTGGATGCAGTTCTTTTTTGCTCGTAAAGCTCAACGACTGTTGTTTCGACAAAGGTTTTATTGGAAACAAACCGACAAACCTACTCAGAACGTAAATTCAGTTTTATCAAGTTAATCTAAAGGCCAATAAAGTGAATAATCCTAGGTTTCAAAAATCTCAAATCGACAAAACAGAGAGATCAAGCGTGTTGATCAATTGCCATTGTTTAAGACACCTTTTCAGGCAATGGAAGAGCTTCAAACGAATACCATTTTAATGATTATTTTTTCATATTACATAAAACTTCTTCCTCATTCATATTTATCACCACAAATCCCTTAGCAAAACTCAGCTCTCCATCATTACCCTAGCGAACTATCTCACAAACACGACAAAGAACTTCCATTTAAACAAGAATAAGTATTCAAAGACACAATCTGCCGACAAAAGTCGCCTCTTAAAGGCAATACGACAGAGTTTCATAAAAGAAACTTATGAATTTCTTTGCGAACGACACCGTCCCTAATTCTTCGCCTTTGGAAGTTTTCAGGCTAATGACATAGCAATGCACTTAGCTCGATGCCGATGTCTTAAGGGTTACTCTCACACCGTAGCGGGATATTGGAAAAATAAAGATTACTGAATTTGAGAAAGTTCGTATCTACTCGTATGATGGTGTATTGTGGTTCGTTAGATAAAACATGATAGAAGATAACTATTATGATTATCCGAATAGTATCCTCCTTTATAGCTTTTCGAGCCAAAATTAAATTTATTTTTACTTTTTGGGTAATCCTTATTCATGTAAAGAAATGAAGTAACATTTTTTTAAATTCTGCCTTTAAAGTACCTTTGTACAGTCAGGGAAATTCAATAGTCTTACCAAGGGGTATCGTATTACGATCTACTGGGTTGTAGAAGTCAGACAGGCAGTTGCTTCATGTAAAATAATGGTATTTAGCTGCATCCGGTTAGACTGGAAGCCGACCAAAACATAGGTGGGAAAAAGCTAGGCAGATTGATTTTTATACAGTCAGGGAAATTAATTCTTTATCAAATTGACATACTACGTCAACTTTCCTTGATAAAGCCATTTCATACAACTGTCTAAGAATGACATGATGTGAATATACGGACAATTTAAGTTGTTAGTTAATTTGCTTACTATTAATTTGCCTGACTACTTGTACTTGCCTTAGTTGTAATGGTGTGTAATGCTTCTCCCAGTGGTGTAGTTAGTATACGTAAAGCTTCGTCTATTCGCTCCATAATTAACAGGCAGATGGGTATGCATGCATAAACGAGAGTGCATCGGCTTAATATTGCAGTCACTCCCTAAATTTGTTACTGGCTAATTGGTGGGCAGGCTGAAATGGTGGTAAATTCGATTGAAAATGTTTACAATATTTTAATGCAGACAAGCAAACAAAGATAGCGAGTGCGAACAGGAGATGTACCTAGCAACGTTTTGAAGCAGTTTTTATTAAGTTAGGTTCTGCCTCGTTGGTCCAGAGGTCCCAAGTGCTACTGCTAAGAATGAGGTCCTGGGTTCGATTCCCGGGTCGGGCAAATGGTTATTGGGTTTTTCCACCAGGAATTTCTCAGTAGCAGCCCGGAGTCTGGATTTGTGCCCGGTTGATGGCAATAGGCACGCCCCCTATTACATGGGACTTAAACATAACTGGCGAAATGTGGGTATACTATAGGTACACCTCTGCCTAACTCTTCGGGAATTACAGGCGTGATGTTATGTTATGGTGAAGTGTTGTTCTTTTTTGGTACATGTGAATCCATTGTCAAAATATGAATGCGAAACTACAATCACAATGTTCAGTTTATTAGATCGTAGGATCAATTACAAAAATACTCTGTTCTAAAGTAAATCTTGAAAAGCATGGGATTACCTACCCAGACAAATGTTATAAGAAAGTCGGTGGAGTTTCTTGCCCATTCTTCTCCATACGAAAACTACCTTTTGGAAGGGGCGACTAGAATCAATTATTATTTTTCTGTAAATGTTGACGTTCAAAAGTGCCTTTTTTGTGCCTAATTGTAATAAATTATTTGACTTTGACTTTGAAAGACTTCCTCGAAAACAATTTAACACGTCAAGAATAAAATATTTTTTAAAACTGCGTAATAGGAGTGTGAATGTGTTTCGTATCCGACTATTCTGGAAGAAAGCCCGAAAACGAAAACCCAAGAAGTCAACGAACATACTAAAAGAGACCGTGAGTCTCTTTTCCTACATGTTTTATTTCAGGTGTTACGCTACGGTGTAACAAAACTCCAGCTTTTAGTCTCAAGACGGTAGGTTTTAGCGCCATTTCGACTCATTTTAGACCACCTGCAGTTTCCCTGAGGAAACGCTTTGAACTACCCGCATAAAAATATCTGCCAAGAAACTGTTCTAAGTTAATTAGTCTGCCTGTTTTTATGGCGTTTCCTTGGGAACTCGCCTTTATGGGATTAACTTATGGGGCGTTATGGTAAGGTAATGACTTCATTAGTGATGTTTATATAGGCTGATGTTTATGTGGGTCATTTACAGTACGATTATAATTTATATGAGCTCAATAAGGTAGTGTCTCTCCGTAACTTTCAGTGATTGTCACGCCACAATTTTTTTTTTTAAGTTGAAAAGATGAAACAGGGAGTCAACCAAATTATTCATTACTAGGAAATAATAGATACTTTGTATCTCACAGCCAAATTAAACTAGAAATTATAATGAACATACGGCACAGACGAAATTAAAACTTAAAATGATTAAATTATGCATATTTTTTTTGTGATTTAATAAGAAAATCATGTACAATAATTTAGTGAATGGGTGCTTTTACCGTTATAATAAGAATAAAGGTAATACGATAGGTTCTGGGAAAAGCGGACAAATCCTTGAGAGCTGCTGCCAAGGTCAGGTGGCAACCACTTCGTATTGTAATTTCAAGTACATAATATTATTATTTTGTAAGTTAGTATGTAAGATATCTTGACTGTGTCGTTAGTGGTCGTGACTGCGAAGTATCGGGGTTTAGTTCCAATAGAAGTTCTTCAACTCCAAGTTTAGATTTTTGCTCGGTTTTAATGGCAGTAGACTCGCTCTTTAATTAAAGGACGTAAACATAACTGATCCGAACTAAACACCTCTGTTTACCCTTTCAGGGAACAAGCGTGATGTACGCAATTTTAAGTCTATTTACAGACATTATTTCAATCACCCGACTTTACGCCGAAATATCTAAAAACCAAACGTTAGGGTGAGCACCCACTGTTATCGTTCGGATCAAAATAGGGTTAAACATTATAAATCACAATAAATATCGGTTCAGTGTGCATAAAGCGATAATTTACGATTTTTGAACCCTCGCCTAATGCGAATGTGTGAATAAGGGTAGCAAAATGGCGAAGATTATGAAAGAAAAATATTTACATAATTAGTGCATGTCACGAGATAGCTTTGGTTTGCAATAAAGGATTTGCATGAAAAAGATTAACTTTGTTATGCCATGTTGGTGAGATTATGTGAATGTGTTGAAACAGAGTTAAGTTGAATAAGCCGACATTGAACAAAGCATAGTACTAATTCTTTGCTTTAAATGGCGTGACAATTTTTTCTTGCAAACATGAGTAAGATTATTTTTAAAGTAAAAAGTTAAACGCTGCTATTACCTTTTAAGAACGACATCGTCCATCATTTTGACATCATACTTAAAAAAAAATTACCGTATTTTTCTGCCACAACAAGCACGCACTTTTCGGACACTCATACGTCCCATCATTTCCATCTCTATCCCCTTTCGTTTTCTAATTTATGCGTCCAATGTCTGGCCATCCCCCTCCGTATGATGTCGCCGTAAATTCGGCACAAATTGAAAGTACTATTACAAAACGGATACGACAGAAGGGCCATATACTGTGATATTAAGCTTGCATGTGGGATAGAAAAAAATATTAATTAATCGCGCATTTTTCTGTTTTTCATTCGTAATAAATTTCACATAGTGTGTGTGTGGGAGTGAAAAACATGTTTCAAAGCGA
Source organism: Xanthia icteritia (assembly GCA_949128155.2). Lineage (NCBI taxonomy): Eukaryota > Metazoa > Arthropoda > Insecta > Lepidoptera > Noctuidae > Xanthia > Xanthia icteritia. The sequence continues at coordinate 20,070,556 of OX421950.2, read as the reverse complement.
TTTGTTGCAAATAAGAGAAGAAAACCCTTGAAACAAACTTGTTTCAGTATTTTTCTTTTTTAACTTGTTACAGACATTTTTAGTAATATATAAATTATTTCTGCGAGACTTTGTATTTTAATTTTATTTTAAAATCTTTATTGCACGCCTTGCAATAATTTCTGTTTAGTTTTTGTGAGCCTTTTGCATCTCACCATTTATCGCCTACTATTGTTAGTGCCCAAATGTGGAGTGGCGAGCGGTGATTCTTTATCGCTAGGGTTGATGACGACCCTTAATTTTATTTATGCTCGTGACACGTGCCATTGTGTGCGGTTGTGGTCGCGGGGTGACGCGCGATTTGCTTTGAGCTTGTTATTCAGAGGAATTAAGTGCTGATAATGTTGGGGAATTAATTCATCGTGTGGAAGGGAAGAGATTAGATTTTTGGTTATTGAAATACACGGCTTTAACAAAAAAAAAACTTTTGGAGATATTAGTTGGAAACTATGGAACCATTGTATTAAAGAATCAGAAATTGGATATCACACTATCCACGGACGTAAGACGACATTATTTTTATTTTTTCGGATACCTATTATAGTTGTTAGAAACCAAAATTAAATCTTTCCCATAATGCACTTGAATTCAAAACCGTCATTTAGTCGTCATCAAATCCGTGTTAGTGGTAACAAGTGACGTCACGCGTCATGTGAGGCAGCGGCCATTAGCCGGTAATTCCGGATCAGATGCAAATCGCGCGGGGCCACGGCTAATGTATCCGCGCGCGAATTTATACGCGAGTCGCATGAGCGTACCAAGGGAAATAATTTCGTGTATTTTCCCAATTTCCCAAAGGAAGTATTTTCCTAGAAAGATACTAATTCAACTATGTTATTTGATAAATAAGTTATACATGTATAAAGTAGAAGTAACTTAGTTATATATTTATTTTTAAACCTGACTGTCCCAGAAAGAAAAAAATTTTGTTGGGGAAGTAGTTGGAGTAGTAAATATGTTGCGGTACCCTTGCCGGGTTCATTTGTGAAACTTATACCCTGCAACACCTTGTAAACAACATGAATGCAATAAATGTTGTTGAATGCAGTTATTTAATTTTCCTGTTTATTTAACGCTTTATATATACTTTTACTGAGGCTGTCTTCAAAAGTTATTAAAATAACTTCTCCCGCTCTGGGTGGAGCGGGAGGGCGTGTCAGACTCTTACTGACTAAAACCTACCCGTGTTCCTTCCGTTGCCTTTACGTTGCCAGGGGCCACGGTATCCCTTTCGGACTTTCCCGCAACCCCGGCAGGCACAACAGCATACCTTACGAAGTAAATAGAACTTCAGCATATTGTGTCCGAATTTTCATGTGACTTAGATATATACTATTTGCTGTGTGCCGTACAACGCGAGATCGGATGCAAATCGGACGGAGCCGCGACTAATTTATCCGCTCGTAAAGCGCCGGACGATCGGTAGCCCTTACGTAGGGATGTGCACGGATAGGGTATATGGTGTGTTTCAAATGTATATGATAAAAGTGTAAACAAACCTTATTCTGTTTTAATTATTTCGCAATCAGTCACTAAAGGGAATAATTAGTTTGTGTGATATATAGTGATACATTCATTTCTATTTAGGTTTCAACTTTATATCTCACCACTTTTTTCCAACAATTATTCTTTAAATTACATTATTTCATCGTAACTGAAAAATTAATCTGTAACGTGGTTTAAAATTAGAATTTCGCATAAAAAATCAAATGAAAGCATTCAATTTGCAGATAACACTACAAACTGACATCCACGGGTACGTTTTGTGAACCATTTATTTATATTTTTATCCGATACTTTCGGAACAGACTATGACTTGCTTTAGGATTGGCGTACTACGCTGAAAGCCGTACCAAAAATGTTGTAATAAAATGTAAATAAACTTGAATTACCTATTTAGTGAGCCAAATATGCCGAAAATAATATTAGTGTTGTCTAATGTAATTAATTTAGCGCGATATAGATTCATAAACCTGATAGACGGTATCAAATACACGTGTAAGTAGAGCTCAGCCTAGCAATATCGTGTTGGATTATGTAAACGCAGTAATTTTATAAAATGATGGCATTTTGTTAATACAAACAAGCCGTTAATGAGAGCTGACATTGGACGCAGTAATAAAACATTTAAAACATAAAAAGGCTTTATTAACAGCGTAGTTATTTAGCTACACACAAATTTATGACGTCATCAGTATAATATCAACATTACCACACGGCTTGCGCGTCAATAAAGGCCCAACCATACTACGTTTGAACAGTCTCGACCAACACCATAAGATGACCGTGTCCACCTCCAGAATGACGTCATTACCGTGACGTAGCTACTGGTAATAAGGGGTGCCATGCAAATTGCGAGGGGTTCAGACTAATCCGACTGCGTGTAAATTTCGGAGTCCCGGATGCGCGCTCCCCTACTGAAGCACATGTAGGATTGTTTGTAGTCGTTGTAGTGATGGGACGTTAGATACTAAAGTGCGGTGCTTCAGGATCTTCGTAAAACAACAAATAATCCCCAACTTTTGATAGTTGTTAATATGTTACAACTATAGTTGAAATAAGGTACAACTGTGTGTTCTAGAATACTCTGCCTCGTTGGTCTAGTGGTCGCAAGCTCTTCTGCTGAGCGTGAGATCCTGGGTTCGATTCCCAGGCCGGGCAACGGGTTATTGCGTTTTTCCATGTGGCATTTCTCAGTAGCAGCCCAGAGTCTGAATTTGTGCCCGGTTGGTGGCAATAGGCTCGCCTCCTGTTACATGGGACTTAAACATAACTGGCTAAAAGGGGGTGTACTCGTAATAACAGGTTCCTCTGCTCAACCCTTCGGGAAAACAAAGTGTGATGTTATTTTATTTTATGTAATAAAGGTAAAATCGCACATTAAAAATATTCAGTAAACATTAAATTCAAAAGTCATTTATTCAAACTAGGCTGAGAATCAGCACTTTTCGAACGTCAAAATTACATAAGACAGTCCCCCAAAACGCCCACCCTTCACCACTTCCTAGTGCTTTATTAATTAGATCTTATGAGTAATTACACGTTTTCATTTGCTGCTACAATTCTTTCAGCATTGTAAAGCATTGTATTTCATTTTACGCCATTCATTTTTAAAAGAATTTTCTGCACGAACGTGTTGTGTGATCCTTGCATCCGAAGCTGTAATTCTTTTACAAAAAGAATCGAATACACCATCGTTTACGGAAGTACGTCTATCTTTCGTTCCGTTGAACGCAGTACACATAGCTAATGAAATTTTCATACGAAATGGACACTAGGTGGCACCTCAGTGCAACTTTGCCGTTCATTCCAACCGTTATTTTTTATCGATGGAAAATAACGGAATGTTGTTCACAGTATCAAGTTTATACTGGTAATTTTTCGACGAGTTTTGGTAATGAAGAATTATGAATTGATTCGGGGATTAAGCTTATATTTTTTCGGTAATCCGTTTAGAGTTGTATCTCTGTGTTTTGTATTTGGGCTTGGTATTATAATAAATTGTTTTACTGCTGTGGGAGCCCTTTTTTGCTATGGATTAAAAGGTCACAGAGATGTAGCATATTAAAGCAGTATCTTATTAAAAAAGGTTTTAAATGTATCCTCGACGTACTAATCTTTCAATAAAAAATGTAATCATACTTATTTTCATTCAAATGAAACGGAAAGGAATAACAATACCAAATAGACACCATAAATTACTAGCCTTAAAAGGAAATCCCTAACACCAAACGCATAGATATCTAATCTCCATCTTTATTAGCATGAAAACAAAAAAAAGTAACAAAATTAATTAGGACCCCCTAAAACAAGTCTCGCACAGGAAACTATACCGCTCATCGCGTTGTGGGCGACAGTATAAATTAAAAGGCAACGATTAATTCTTCGTACTAACATAACATTTACATATTCTCGCCGTTACAGGGACTTTTGATAACGCAGGGGAGCTAATTTCATACAATTGTATCGTCGAGATTAAAGGGGTACTTTTTCCGCTGGTGCTTTGGGTACATTTCTATACAGTTTGGTCATAAAATATGCACTTGTTAGTAAAGGGGCGAACAAAGTTTGTTAACCCTGAAATTGGTTTCGTTAGACAAAACTGATTCATATGACGGTACTTATATATATTCGACCGCATGTCGATGGCTTTGACCTTGAGCGGGCCTAGCCTAGTACAGAGATGCAATAGGATACGAGACCAGGTTATACTGGTTTTGAGACCACTGACGTGCGGTCAACTGTACCAGAAGTAGTCAGAAAAGATCAACTTAATAATCTAGACCATCATATGGTCTAGCTTCTGCCCGCGACTTCGTTCGCGTATCCACTAAGTAGGTCCCTACGAAGCTAATGAGTGTTTACATCGCGTAATTGCCGCGATTTTCGCACCACTCATCCCTTAATAATAATATTTAATGCACTTGTACGTAGCAAGCTGGAAACCAGCTCTTGCGTGTGGAATCCACATGAAAGGACTTACGCATTTTTATAAGAAAAAGTTCAAAAAGCGTTACTTAGGTACCTATATAAGCAGAAACACGGCTACTATCCTTACCTCTATCCGACAATATTCTTACTAGGTTGCCTCGGACATAACTCGCTAGAGGTAAGGCGAGCTCGAGATCAGCTCACAATAGTCAGTAAGACGCTCCGTGGCGCTATTGACGCTCCTGATCTCCTTAATGTGCTGGCGCGCTTCTTTGTCCCAGAAAATTACTGCCGGGGCAGAAGGCACAGGCTGTTTGCCGTGCCTCCATGTCGTACTATTGCACGTGCTAAGTCGCCAATTCCTCGCACTCTGGCCGGGCTTGATGATCTCTTAGATTCTAACCCAACAGGCGAACTGTTTGCGGATGGATGGACGAAGATTTTATTAGTATGTCAGAAGTACTGTGAGAGGAATTTATGACAGTGTTGTTAAACTTATTTTTTTTTTTTTTTTTTTTTTTTTTTGTATATATTAATGTGGTTTATGATTGTCTCTTTTGTTTTTATAATTTTAAGTTACTGTAATTGGTTGTGTAACACTACCGTTGTAGCTGAATAACTAAATAAATAAAATAGCTAAAAATCTATAAGTTCGTAATTTTTGTTATCTGAATCAGATGGGATTTGTGGGCACTTACTTACAGTCCTTGTATTGACATTATCATTATTAGCACCGAGAACTGGTCATGAAGTTAACCTTAACCCTGTCTGTTTTCGAGACTGACGATCTGATAAAAGGGATATGATTCACTCACGATATAGTGCCAAAGCAAAGCTCTGTTTTAACCGTTCACGTGCTGTATTAAATGCATAACCGATATGAATGTACAATACAGCCCAAAAAACTAGTCACTCCACTCAATAAATCTGCATTTATTTAAAACGTGAAACCCAATCATACTGGCACTGAGTATACAATACGGTTTCCATCAAATGCTGGCACAGACGGGTTGAGTCCGATTCTATTAGTGCCAAAAATCGGCAACACGAACAAAAATGTCCCCTGGCGGTCCCCACAAAAAATAAGCTTGAACATACAGGGGGACAAATATCCATTAATGGGTCTGAAATGGGTTTGGAACCAATGTTGGTGTGTTGGGCCAACGTTGGGTGGGATTTGTTGTGTGATAGATATATGATATAGTCGCGTTTTAGAAAATTAAGAAAAATAATAACTTTATTCCTGAATGTTGTAAAGTCAACGAATTTGACAAATTGAAATCGTTATATATCTAAATCAATTCTGACCATATACTCATCGTCATTTAAGCGCCCACTGCTGAATTACAGGGATAGGTTATTGTTGTTCTAGCTGGAAAGGTATTGATAGTGTAGAAAAAAAGTTACGTAGGTATCTTTGTCCCAGACAGGAGGCTTTTAAGTAGATACATGCTGAAATTAACCCCGCGTGATAGTCACCGTGAAACCGTTTTTATTTGCCAGCAAATAACATTAGAACCTTAAAGAGTACTCAATAATAGTTATTGACTATCTCAACAGAATCAAAATGCAATAAAACCTACATCATTTCTCGCTTCCCCTGGAAACTGCAATGGATCCCAACCAACATCGGCTCAAACATTGGCCAGTATAGTCTGCCTATAAAACGCAGATGCATTTGCCGTGTTCAGAGAAATATTTTCATAATATACGAGCATTTTATTGTCTCGTAAATCTGGTAGATGATGTTATTATTTATGAAGTGATATATTTTTTAAGACCGGTATTTTTGTATGAAATATGCAAGAAATATCATAATATTGTTATATTTTGGTGGTAGTAAAACATGAAGTTTGCTGGGTAAATAACTTACTGATTATAATAATATTAGACTCAGCCCCTGTTTTTCGGACCACATATTGCAAGTGGCTACTGTGCTCACTATAAGGTTATATAACTACAATACTAATGAGTTTGCAACTCCAAGCCATTCTTAGAGACAGACCAGATAAGTATCTGACACCAAACCTTTCTAGATTAAGGGAGCAGCGAAATTCTTGTTGCATTTGTTATTGCATTTCTTTGCAATTTAGTTAGAATTGACCTCAAATGTAATGATTTAATGAAATAGTCATTCAATAGGGCTATTTGAACTTAGAAAGCTGTATTGATGATTTAATGATTATGTAAATACATATGTATTTTGTTATGGGAGTGACTCGTAAATTTTGATAAACATACAACCTGATACTGACCTGCAATGAATTGCAAAAAACCTTAGAAAATGTCGCGGGCTACCCAGGCTGTGTTAGATTCGCTGACCGAACCTTTTTTACAATAGGTTTTACTATAATTTCTTTAAATATGTGTTGTTTATAGTGTCACTAATTCATTTAAGGTTATAAGTACTTATGGTTATACTATACCTGACTATGTAAGCAGTTCCTGTTAAGTGCTTTCAGAGCAGATAATATGCAAGTACTCGTATGTACATATGTCAGTGGTATCGTATTGGTAATGTTTTGTAATTAGAAGCACTTAGTATACAATTGGATTAATTGGTGAATAGTAACCCAAGTTTGTTAGTTTAAAGATTTAATCACGAAAGCGTTATTTACACCATAAACAATTCACAAATAAAAACTATCTTGTGATTTCTGCCTTGTATCCTACTGCCTTGTATCCTACTGCGTACTCTGCATACACTGTTGTTAATTATATTACCTGCATACACTGTTATTATTATATTTTTTTTTTGTGTTTCACGAACTGTAGTCAAATAAATATTACTATTTAATTTACTTTTCATAAAATAAACTATAAAAAAACTATAATTCACAATTCATGTCATCCACAGTCAGCTCTATAACGTGTGAGAACCGATAACTACGACAAATAAAAATACCAATAATAAAAACAAGAGCATCCTCCATTAGTGAGCCACCATCAAACAAACATAAAACGAGCCATAAAATATAATCAAACGTCGATTCGCGGCCATTACCACAATGGCGGGCAAACTTTTTATTACGACCAGATGCGGTTACAAGGGTTATAGTTAAAGAGATTTGTCCCAAAATACGGTGAAAAAGTTTATTATTAGCAAAAGTTTTGTTTGTGGGTGATTAACTGGGAAACAAAAGAAGCTGTGATGTGAGGTCAGTAGGTTAGGGAGTGATTCTATAAGAGTTGCTTTATAAGTCCTTTGCAGTATTTATATTATATTATTACATTTGGGGCCCTTGTTAATAAGTGATTTTCCCTAGAAGTTCTAACTTTCCAAGGATTTGTAACAAGGGCAAATCCGTTTAATTGTTTATTTTAATGTGGACGACGTCTGCGGTTGTAGGGAGTTGAAAGACTTTTTTTTAAATTTATGGTTGCATAAAATCACAAATTTATAGTATCTAGGTATTCTAATAGAAGGAGATGGGCAGACCGTGTTGCCAATTGTTTAAAATTATGGGTACTGTGCGTATAGGCTTAAAAGGTTTACCAATCTTCATCAAATGAAGTCTGTTTTGAAGTTAACCCGGGAAAACGTACGAATCAAACAGAGAGAGGTTCACTTTCACATGTATAACACGGAAGTATAGCTTCGGAATGAACATAATACATCGGCCTGCGCCCTTTTTAAGGAGATTAATACAGGGTGAGCCTTATTTTTGTATGCAGAGAGGATTATGACCCGCACACGAAATGTTCATGTATAAAATTTAAAGGAATCGATGTCTACTGAGCTGGGAGCGAATGAATAAACCGGCTTTCAAAGATAATTGTATTATGGCACTTCTTCACTTATAGAAGGTATGATTAAAGTTGGCTGAGGATTTTGTCAGCAACCTTATTGTGAGCTGATACCTATATTTTATTTAACTCTGTATACCGTTTTCTCTTGACTAGAAACCCGTTTTAACATAACATCAAGGCATTTTTCTCCAAATGGGTAGACAGACGAGTCAGGAAAGAAAGAAAGGAAGTACAGACTAAAAGTCACAAAACACAGCACGACCATAATTCGCCAATTGTGTTGGAGTCCCTGTTCCGAAGTAATATGGCCGAGCATAATTGTCATCAACCGGGCACAAATCCAAACTCCGGGTTGATTCTGAGTTTATTAAGTATCGAAAACCACAACACGTATTATTTAGGTGAAAGGTGGCAATATTCTCTTCCGGACTACGAGTACCTTTTAATTACCGCATACGCGGGACATAATGACACAACATGTCAGAGTTTTAAAGATTATGATTAATCTAAACATGGGGGTAATTAAAACCACATTTTGAAAAATACTTTTACGATTTTCCTACTCCTTAATTACTTTGAACAAACGCATCATCAATTAATTAATTAAAATACCTCTTACATATTATTAGTCATTGATCATAGTACACGGTATAATTGCGACCCGCGCTCACGAGACCCCTGGGACAGTGGGAAGGGGCCTTTAATTGAACTACCCTTATAATAAAATTTAATCTTTGGGCCCTTGTCTTATCTGCGTTTATTACTTAGGGTTTGAGATATGAATTCATATTGAATTGTGTATTTCTTGTGGTGTCTAGAACTCAAGTATATGTGGATTAAAATGGCTAAATTTATGAAATTAGAAGTACTTAAGTTGTAGCCAACAAGAAATTGAGTAGCATCGTTCTATAAGTAATATGATAGTTTAAAAAAACTGCAGTTATAATCCATCTTCCAAAAGTGGTGACTCAGATTAAGGTTTTATGTATCTTTTGCGCGTTCAATCAGAGGTTCAAGGTCTGAGGTGTAAGTTTCTGACGTGATTTATGATCATTAATGATATGTGAAATTTAGTTTTAACGGATCAAATATATTTTAAATTAAAGTTTAAACTTGATGATGATTTTAACTCAGAAAAAAAACTAAAAACTGATTTCTGATAGGCTCAGAGAGAGGTACAAAAATTCATACAGAAACATGAAGGTTTTTTATAAGCAAGAACTATTAGTCAACACTCTATTTCAAAGCATAACGCCAATCCGGAATTCGAATCCAGTACCAATAGGTATTGAACATAAACGTTCAGTACAAGTTGCGCCGACCACTATGCGAAATCACCGGAGTGCCCCCTGGCGGCCGATTATGAAAAGAGTCTGATGAATAGACCAGCCAGGGTTTTTTTTTATTTTTTATTCGAGCACGGACAAAAGTTTGGTTAGGTTTAGTTCACATTGGTGTATTGTGAGTTTTGAATTTGGAATATAATTTTTGAATGAGTTTGTTTTAGGTGTTTTTCTCGAGAGAGGGGTGACTCCGCACATAATTTATGGTCGCAAGTATTTTAGACGAATCTGTTTGTAAAGCAACTTGGTGCTAGGTTTTCTTCTGTTACAAGTGCTTTTATGGAATTTTTTTGTTCTCAAATTATATTATATTATTATCACAACATAACTTCACTCCTGTATTCTCCGAAGGGTTAGGCAGAAGTATACCTACAATAGTGTACTCACATTTTGCCAGTTATGTTATGATTTAAATGATGATGAATGTAAAACCAGACGTCTAGGTATTTAGGTACTTTCTTGCCGAATGTAATTAAGTTAGAAATTCATGGTGATTAATGTATATGAAGTAAAAATCTCATTACAATGTCCAGTAAAAGTAAGTAGCTCACTTCCATAAAACACTGAGATATAAAAGACAACATAATAAAACTTTAGTTGTGAAGTTTCCATCCAGAGGATAATTATTAAATTTTTCTGAGAGTTGTCTGTCACTCAATATGTTCACACCTTTACAATCAAAACTCCACTAGAGTATGCATAAACACACAGCACAACGATCGTAGTTTTTATTGGGTGAGCAGCGAACGTGCGGTAAGTTCGCCTCTTGTCCCGTCTCACAGGGATTGTCTTTTGTCCTTTAAAATATTTTTCTGTTCCCTGAACACACGAAAAATAGTGAGTTATGTTAATTTCGTAACGATAATTTAAAAAGGCTATTTGATTAGAACGAGCTCTGCTCGAATGAAAATACGGAAAAAATGAGTTTTCCCAGATATGAGACCTAGCTAGGTCAATTTTTCGCCCCCGTAAACCCGCAACTTTCATCGAAATCGTTAGACTCGTTTGCGAGAACGTGATTACAAATATATATATGCGGGCGTCCAAGCAAAAAGGGTCCAGTAGTGGGGTATTGAGTTAGGACTAGATTCGGTATCTAGAATATTCAATTGATAGAAAGGATTGAAAACATATTCAAAAACTGGCACTTATTTTTTTTATCAGACATTTGAAGTTGAAATTCTGAAAAAGTCGTATATAGTCATTTAATATATGAAATTGTAGATAATTGAGCATTTATTAAAAATCGATTAAAATTGCGAAATGCAATTTTTTCTCCCAACTTTACAAAACTTCTTATATCTCGGAAACTAAATACCGAGAACTGGACCCTTTTTGCTTGGACGCCCACATATACATATTTATATACAAAGATTGCTCATTTAATAGTATAGGATTATGAAAATTATAACTCAAGAGAGAGGTTTTACTTGGAAAATGATTGCAGCGGTTGTAAATTACTTATAACAACAGGTACCAATAATTTTGGGGCACTGAAGAAGGCGCAATTACGTTTAAAGTAGGTATTTATTAGCTGTTCAGCCAAAATGAATATTATAAATGCGAAAGTTACTCTGTCGGTCGGTCTCACTGTTATCTTTTAACGTTTTAGCGACTGAACGGGTTTCGATCGAAATTCGACAAACGGGTAGACTATGACCTGGGTCAAGACACAGGATATCTATTTTTTGTCCCGGTAGGACGCGGGGCAAAAGCCTGTTTTAAATAAAAATCACCACATGGTTGGAAAAAAAACTGGTGATGTTTTTCAGTCGATACTAAGAGGCTTTTGCAAAGTTTATATTATTGAATAAAACAAAAAAATGAATTGAACTAATAAAAAAGCTAATATACTCGTATTCCTGCTGAAAATACACAGAACCACAATAATATAATATATTTAATGCAACAAGTAGAATTTAATTTTTGATTTCTGATCGACGTCTTGACCGTCAGCTTTTATTGTTTTAATTATTCATACTCTGTTCTTATTTTGATTGGCACAGTTAAGTTCGTTGATTACCTGGTTATAACGAGTATAATATCAGATTGTGAACAGTTCTAATGCAGTGCAAAAGTACAGCTGTTTTCCCGAAAGTCAGCTATCATATATTACTCAGGAAAATACTTACATTAAGTTGTCAAACTCAGGATAAACTCTACTATATTTTTTTAATCATTTATTTTCATTGCTTTTCATGAGTTATAGCCAATTCAAACAATAGCTTAAGGCCTAAACTTTGTTCATATTCCACTAAACATTATTATCGATAAAATAATGAAAAAACTTCTAAAGGCCATCGAGTGTGTCGAAAAACCGACCCCTATCGACGATATCCATAAAAATAAATGATCGAAAAATTCTCCAATAGCTATCACCTGATGCTTTGAGCATTGACCTTGAATCCCCCCAGAAATTTACATCCCAACGAAATTCATTGCGCGATATCTAGGATCACAGTTTCAGTTATTCGTTGTTCAGCGATCAATGGAATGGGAATGAGTAGATAAAGCTGCCAAGGTCCTTATTTCGTGGTAGGACTGTCAGGCGAGTAATTCGATCGCTTTTTATCGGCACGTCTGAGACAACCCGATCTTTTTATGTTAAAGAATCTTTTTTCTTATATCACAGAAGTATATAATTTCTTTTGTAATTTATACGATGAATCTATTTTTTGGTTCATTAAATAGGAGGAAAGAAACAGCTGGGTATTTCTTTATTATATTTTGTTTGATGATGGGATGGGGTATTAGAGTGGGATTTTTTATAGGAATGGATTATTTTAAATGGGTCAATGTAAATGACATAAAATGAGGCTATTTGTCACTGTATTTTTTTAAATTTAATGTTTCCTATTGGCTTATGGGTGCACTAAAGGAACTTCGTTCCCTAATCGGATAAAATGTAGTGCAAACAAAGTTGCGGTCAAAAACCAATGTAACTACAAAAGCATTACAAATACGTCATAATAAACTCACACCTTTTAAATAATAACACACTAAAATTAATTACTCGCAGCCAAATGATCAACACAGAACAAAGGTGAAACTTATTAATTTAATTATAATAATTGTTGGCGTCATTAAATTAGTGGCATTCGTTAGTTTAATACATGTTAATGATCCCTTGCAAATTTAATGGGATATGTTTGTTGTTAGTTCTGTACGTGGGTAGTAGTTGTATTGTCTTTGGTAATAGGGTAGGTAGAGATCTTGGTCGTATCGCTTATCGAAGCCTTTAGGCGTATCAACATTCGCTCGGTTATTCATACAAAATTACAATTTAACAATTTGTGTTTAATCATAATCATTTATTTGCAATAAGTATTGGTACTTTGTTTTTTTTTTTTCGGATGGTTAATTATCAAATAACTTCTTCCGCTCTGGGCGGAGCAGGAAGGCGTGTCAGACTCTTACTGACTATAACCCACCCGTGTTTCTTCCGTTGCCTGTACGTTGCCAGGGGCCACGGTATCCCTTTCGGACTTTCCCGCAACCCCGGCAGTCATCGGTCCTATCGGACGCGGCGCGCGTGGAACACAACGCGCCGTCGACCCGGGCCTGGTCCTTATCGGACGGCGAGCTACCCATTGCTTAGCGTCCGCAAGCCCACGCCTACGGTGGCCGGGAATCACTGTGTTGGTCCTAAAGTCAGTAATTGAGTTTCTAATACAAAGTCCGACATTTCACATGCAAAACATTATATGTATTTATTGCTAAAGTATAATATTTATGTCCAATGGCATGCTTTAAATTATAATTAATTTTACTAATATAATTAATTATAATAAAATTTAATTAGTTTCTATTATTAATTAATTTTACAGTACATTCAAGATTAATATTGTCGTCACAATAATTTATTCACTTTGTCAATCAATCAATCAAAATATTTTATTTCACATAAACCTACATGGGCACATATGAAACGTCAGAAGCTAGGTGTACGGTTCCAATTGGTCGTTTCCTATGGAGAAGAGCCGGCAAGAAACTCCACTCTCACTCGATGTGAAGTGATATAGCGGTCATCGGCGTGAAAAAAAAAAAATATGCGACAAGTTTTAAGCACTAAGTTCCATTATTTAACAACGTAATATTTACAAATATAAATACCTGGATACGTCTTGGAAAACTAAAAGACGCATTTCATTTGATTTATGCATAAACTATGTCAATAATGATGTGCGTGCGCGTTGTGTGTGTGTTTGTGATATGTGTTAAGAATCTTGCGTGCTTATTTTAGTCAACCGCTGGCAATATACCCTCAAAGAAATTTAAGCCTATGTACCTAAACTCAAACTTTTGTGCCGATATGCAGTCGCGCGGCTTTTCGAGAGAGCTAGCAATCAGCTGGTCCGATCTGTTGAGTCCTGCTTATCGAGACGAAGTTAGGACGCAGATACCCGTTATCCAATAAATCGCCGCTCAGGCGGGTGCGGATTTGACAAGTATATAGGTATCTGACTTCAAAAAAGCTACCAATTTTTAGACTTAAAGTGTCAAGTCACAATAACCGTGGGCCACCCATTTTTTTTTCCTTACAGCCTACAACGGATATGTTGCACCTACTCTAAAGTTTTGTGTTATTTTTGGGGTAATTCTACTAATAAAGAAGCGGTATTTAAAGCCCAGAAGAAATATATACGAGCCATGACTAGTATAAAAGTAACTGACAGCTGCAGACCATCATTTTTAAAATGAAATATTCTCACGTTACCATGTATATATATTAGAGGTGTTCGTTAGGAAAAATACAAACTACTTTAATAAGTTACAAAGCAAAAGATACAAATTCAATATTATGTTTACCAAGCAATAAAACAGCTTTGTTAAATAAAAGTATATTATGTATGGCTCCACGCATATATATAACCATTTACCAAAGTCACTTCTGGAGATAAGTGATATAAATATATTTAAAAACAACATAAAAATACTGTTACTAAAAAAGCATATTACTCTGTCACTGAATATTTACAGGGCAGACTTATATAATGTTACTCCATACGGTATTTTAAATAATGTCTTCTATTGTTAAATTGTACTTTCATAGATACCTGTGTATTTGTAATTTTGCATGCCTTATGGTAGGATATGGCTAATGGACACTATTGTTTGTATAAGACCTTTTCTTTTGTACCCATATTCGCAAATTAATAAATGATTATTATGATTATGTTTTTTTTTTTTTAATGTTTGTAAATTATGTTCAATTAACGTATGAAAATAGACCAAGAAAAGCATTTAATTTTTTTAAACCAACCCTCTCTGCTCACCACATAAAGGATACAGCGTAAAAATATCAAAACTGTATCATGTAGTTGCAAATAAAGTAAAAATTCCGGAAAGTTTTCATTTTCAACGCTTGTTTGCAACGCGCGTAGCAACCGTAGCGGTACGTAGCATGAAAAAAACTGCTAACAAAATCCCTTGGTGCAGTCCCAGACGGCGTAAGCGGCGTAGTGCTTCGTAGCGCTATGTCGCGGGTACTATAAAAGTTGTGTGCGGAGTTAAAAATACTGAATGAAGTTTCTTTGGAGGTGTACTTTGTGTGCAATTCGATGTTAGGGTTCTGTATGTGAATGTTTCATTTTTATAGGCATTGGAATGAATTTTATAATAATATTATTGAATAGAATATACAATTAATTTATGATGTGTGCACAATTTATCCTTGTAAAGAATATCCAGAACCATAATATTGTTATTTACTGCCAAATTACTTTTATACTTCGAGTAAGGAATCTACAAATTTCCTTTGATAATTTGAAATATCTAGCATACTTTTTACTGGGTTAACTTTAGAAAATCTTGTAGGGAGGTATTTTGTGTCTGTCACATATAAATTACGTTTTCTAAGTATGAATGTAGAAATTTCGGTTTTTAAATCGTGTCAAATGTTACACTCTAAAAATTGCGGACTAGTAATCCTGCAAAAATAAACATCACCCATCGTCAAACTCCGCACGACTCTATAAGCCTCCGTTTTACTAGGGAACCCTATCAAACACACACACACACACTGTGTTGTGTGTGCGCACACACAACACACACACACACGTTGTCCCCAACGTCTCGACACTCCATAGTTGTCGCGAAGTTTCTCCGCAAGAAATGTTTTATTGAGCTCTGTATGAGTTTCTACTCAAAATACTATCAAACTGTGGATTGAAATAAAATCTCTGTTTGTAAAGTTGGGACTAATACGAGATAAATAAGATTTTTAAAGTTTACAATTTTATAGGATAACGCGCAAAAAATGACTTTAAACTTTTTTCCCAAGAACACTACTAGGTAAATCAAGATATTCTGGTTAATTTATATAAAAGCAAGCCTATTATCATTGTTGGAAACTATTTGAGTACCTACCTTTACCTAGTTTCATTTCCACTTTATTTCAAAAGAACAATAGTAATCATCTTCAAATATCTACATGCTTTGAAATAGGATTTCAGATGGATGAGTTTAAGACTGGAGTTTTTTAGTTTAAGATGCCTTAGATTTTAATAATGATGTCCAATTTTATTAGCCACTACACCCACTCAAATTAAAAATAAACAACAATATTTTCACAAGAGTTTATTTTTTATTTTTGTCAATTTAATAACAGATTCCCATCGAGTAGAGGCTGAAGTGTTTTGTGTTTAATAACGTTCCATAATGAGACACTTGACAGGAACAGTACTTGTCGTTATAAATGTAAGCCAAATTACTATAAAAATAATCTATGGAGATATTGCTTGTGTTCAAGTTGGTTGTAATAAAAGTATAGGCTTTAATTTTTTCAAAAATCACGAATTTTCAATGTACTGTTAAAAAATAACTACGATATTAATCAATGGTCTGACCGATAATATTTTGAGAAATTATCTAAAAACAGGTCGGATGGAAGACGGCTCGATCAAAATAGGGTTCATCTCGATGGGTTGAATTCGGTTCTACTCCAAATCTTGCAACGACAACAGAGGCTTAAAAGTTCTTTTACCGTGTGCTTCACATTTCAAATTACCAATACAAGTCACAAATTACTCTACTTAAATCCCAACATAAATAAGTCAACAATATCAACTGATTGAGCAATCCCACACAATACCGTCGTTCTTTACTCACAAATAAAGGCCCCCTTTCATTGACAAAACATCTATTACCTGTATAGGAGACCCCCGCCATTATACAACCGTCCGCCAAGCAAATCGGAGCCCGTACGTAATTGGCAAATATTTAAATAAAATAATTAGTCACCAACACACGAGAATACCAACCATAATAATAGCCACATAAAGTTGAAATTCAAGTGGGACATCAACCAACTCGTTAACGCTGTACCAATATTGAGACAGTGCTTGGTACAGGAATTATTGACGACTCGTGTTTGAACGAAAATCGTCGAATCAGGCCCTGTCGGGAGTAGTTGTCATATTTCCGCGACTGTGTGTAGTATTCGTTAGTTTTTAATCGGATTTCTATAATTTTTGACGTGTTTTGGATATGATGTAATTTGGCCGGGTTTAACGTAGGTGTGAGTTTGAAGCTATTATTAAAACGATAGGTACTGTTTTTAATGCGACCCCAAAAAGTTTGTGTGGTCATTTTGACAGGTATTTGTTGTATAAATTCGATACGATTTTCTCGAATAAAAATTAATAATTTAGTTACCAATCCAGAACCAATTTCTTTTTCATTGATTTCTGACCTATGTTTGTACGAATGCTTCTTCAAGGCTCTAAACCTTTTTAATTTTCAATTTCTGTTGGTATTTATAACAAGTTTTCTTCCTTATTATTATATTATATTATTATACTTATAAACATTACATACAAAATTACATTATTACTTTGTAAAGTATTATATATATTTTTTTTATTTTGTAAATGTGAGGACTATGTGGTTTTTTTTTTTCTTTTTTCTTTCTTATTTAGTTTTAATGATGGTCTGGCAGTTTGATTAGTTTATGCGGCCTACCCGAATGTCCTTTCTTTGGTATTGTTCGTCGAGTTGAGCTCCTTAAGTTCTGGGTTGAGCTCCACGATTACTGACAAATGCTTGCACTGACAGGACAGGTCCACTCAAATCTGTGTGGTTCTTTTCTCAAAAGACCGTTTCAGACACTAATCTACTCGTACATGGTCCTCATATGGCCTGACCAAGATTATGTCTGGACTTTAAAAGAGACAGTGACCTCTGAGTTTGTTTCGGCCTTTCTTCTCAGAGTAGTCAGATAGGAAACGCCGAACTCATCTAGCTAATTTTTTTTAATTTTTTTTAAGATGACGTGTAAAAGTGATTCCAATATCCTATATACAGAATAAACAATTTCATTTCATTTCATTTCCTACTAGTTTTTAAATTAACCTCTATTTGCATAATCCCCAACCTCTTCACTTTCCAAAATATGTAAGCCCTTCCACAAATCTGCATAAAGCAGTAAATATCTCGAAAATAGTTTATCCATTGGCAAGTAAAGCCGGTGTTGACTGGCTACAGCGGCGATGTGGTCGGGATTAAATAAACAATTAGCCACGAGCCACATAAATGTCAAACGACCCTTGTAATCGCCTTCCGAACGATAGTGTGACCGCTGGCTTATGTTGCTGGGTGGCTGAAGTTACAGCGGTTTTACATAATAAATAGTTTTTGGGTAGAGAAAAGCGAGTTTCACAACAGTAAGCACGTAATACTGACTATAATTTAGGTAGTTTAAAAATAACCTAAATTACTACTACAAACTATACACATAATTCTTTTTTTAAACTGAGATATGCATTAAGTACCTATTATTGTGCAGTGTATAAAAAAGATTGTCTAATTTGTCACAATTTTTAACCACCAAATGACTCCTAACACAAACTATTTTGTGCATGGTAAGAACTGGGGCAGTACATTTTAATGAACCTGCTTGGTGTTGAAAATGGTGTGGTCTAAGCAAACTTTTAATTATTTATAGGGTCACTACGACTCACTAAACGTATTTAAAACATCAACCAACCTGTCTCTGTCACCTTCAAACAATAAACGTGGCCTAAATATATTTATTTATTTAATACTTCAAGCACAGAAATGTACAGAGGCGGACTTAATGCCATAGGCATTTTCTACCAGTCAACCTTTGGGTGATGCAGAGACAAACAGTGGTAGGTGCAATTACGAGAAATTGAGGAATATTTTTAAAGGAATTATAAAGATACACATATACCTATTACAAACTATTAATATAATATATATGCCTAATTATATATAAATATAGGCACAAATAAATATACATAAATACACGAATATACTAGAACAAATAAGACAAACAATGGGAAAACATTAACGTTGTAATGATACTGCCAGCTTCTTACGAATGTGCTCGCGAACTTTAACTTTAAAGGATAATCGGTTGGTTGCCATCCTGATTTCCTGGGGGAGCGCATTCCATAGAGAGATAGACTGAACGAAGAAGGAAGAATTAATGAAGTCTGTGCGGTGAGTGGGACATTGAAGAACGCGATTATTTGATCACCGTAGATTTTTACTGTGGTTGTCACAAATGTACTGAAAGTGGGGGGCTAGATAACTAGGGGAAGTGGGTGAGTCAAGAAATGAAAACAAGGTGGTTAGCGCCCTTTGATCTCTGCGTTGGCGTATGGGTAACCACTTTAGAAGCGACCGTGGATTATATACGTGTCGACAATATACGTGGATAATATTTTTTTTTTTTTTTTTAAAAACGTCGCCCCACACTAGGAATTTCTCCTGTGTCGTGGGTGCGTTTACAAACATTTAAACTCACATACACAAACAGCCAGACCCGGAACAACTACTTGTAGGTCATACGAATATTTGTTCCGTGCGGGAATCGAACCCGCGACACGCAGCGCAGCAGTCAATCACTTAACCACTGTGCCAACCGTGTCGTTATTATAATTACCTTCCTAACACCCAAGCACCACCATCACTGGCACCCCACGCTAAAAAACCGCTGTGTTATCAATACACACATTGTA
The DNA here is from genome assembly GCA_949128155.2 of Xanthia icteritia. Classification (NCBI taxonomy): domain Eukaryota; kingdom Metazoa; phylum Arthropoda; class Insecta; order Lepidoptera; family Noctuidae; genus Xanthia; species Xanthia icteritia. The sequence goes on along the minus strand of OX421950.2, from coordinate 20,051,007 downwards.
ATACAACCCCTATTAGGAGATACTATTGATAAATGGATAATACCGGCAGATAGCGATGCTGTTATTAAATTTCCAGCGTTTCCACCATTATGCGACCGGCATCAACATTGTTTTGAATAATTGCCGCCCGAGTTAGTGGGAAATTAAATTATTGTACGGTTACTTGTGGACACCCGTGCCTATGTAATTTGTCAGTTCAGTTTTCTCGGGAAGTAGTCAGTCAAACATCAGTCAAGCCTTTGATACCAATTTTTTTTTTTCGTAACTTTGCTTCAGACTATGATTTTTTCAAACAAATCCATAAAAGTCCAAATTCAGAATAACCACCGTAAATTATAAAAATATTATTTGTTTCGTATAGGCAACCTGAGAATGGCGACAGCTATCCAACTATTTGTGCTGTAACAACCTGCACTCACTCTATAATGTTGCTGATCAATGGGAAACTTATAGTTTGCACAAAGCGATTGTGTTCATATTATTTTACAAGCGTGATTAAGAGAAAGCTTTGCTTGTTTCAGAACTACACTGCCCTACGGTACCTAATAATCGTTCATTTGAAAACATTGTAAAAGCCAATTTTTAAAAGGGCAACCCTGGAGTCTCTTCCGGGCTCTTGTCTATAGGAAACGACCAATTGGAACCGTGCACATAGTTTCTGACGGTTCATAAGTGGCCATGTAGGTCTATGTGAAATAAAATATTTTGAATTTGAATGATCCATTAGCTATATAGATCGTCAGATTGGCGAAAGAAAGTTTTTTTTTTTCTCAGTTTCTCCGTACTCGAAGAGGGCGCTGACTTCGATATTGAGGTAACTGTTAACGAAGAAACGAGTAGTTACTGATGTTTGGTATTGTTATTGATAACCTACTATCCGGTATCCGTTCGTTTAGTGACTTAGTAACCAGTATCCAGTCGCATAGTAACATAGGCCGAATACCGGATATTTGACGGATATCAGTTTATGATATGAGTTCAAATGCCGTTGCAATACTGAACATTTTGACTACCTATGTGAGTTGCATGGATCTAACAGAACAATGCGTCAAAATCAATTAATCACAAATATTGCAAAAAAACAATCCAAATAATTCGAGAATAAAATCCGAATGTACCAACTCCCATCCCCGAATAAAATAAAATCATGAAAAATAAATGTATACTTACTCCGAATAAATTTGTGGCTGGAACTCAATAAAACCGCTTGTGACCCATACGATGAGTTATAAACCAGTTGTATCGGTTTATTGAGAATAGAAAGCGATGGCTACTGTCCCGACCATGTCCCGACCGTGCGAGTTTAGTGTGCACTAAACTTGTGTCCGGCGTTTTGATCGTAAAAGTCTTTTAAACTTCTTGAATGATCAAAAAGCCATTGGGAAGGGAGAATAGGGTGTCTTATACGTAATTTTGGTTAGTAAATGGGTTGTAGATTTTTGGTATTGTAACATGCATTTTTTTTTTGGTGGTAAATTATCAAATAACTTCTCCCGCTCTGGGCGGAGCGGGAGGGCGTGTCAGACTCTTACTGACTAAAACCCACACATTTTCCTTCAGTTGCCAGGGGCCACGGTATCCCTTTCGGAATTTCCCGCAACCCCGGCAGGCATCGGTCCTATCAGACCCCTTCAGTTGCTGACATCTCTTTCAGGCGCGCATGGAACACAACGCGCCGTAGACCCAGGCCTGGTCCTTATCGGATGGCGAGCTACCCATTGCTCACCATCCGCAACCGCCCGCGCCTGTGGTGGCCGGGAATCTGCCTGCAATTCCCGACGCCCAGTGCGTCTCCTGCGGCGGCTAGGGGCGTGAGGGCGCGATGTTTGCCTCTCCCTGACGCATTCTGTTTCCTCCTTCGCGAGCATTACTGCTTCGGCAAAAGGCTTACCTCATGAAAACTCGCGTAGAACGAATTACTACTAAGAATTTACTGAAAAAACCAAACCAACAAATTAATATTGTCAGAAAATTCAGCGTGATTCAAATAAAATTTAGGCCCGATTGCTCTATAGCAGTCATTAAATACGTTTAGCGCTAAACATATTATTTAAAACCATGAAAAAAGGCGTGAATTTATCTATGTATAAATAAATAAATAAAATATTTAAAAAATTATCTCTATCTCTGTCATCTTCAAACGATTGACGTAACGATGTTTGAAATTCCTTTAGCGTTGAAGGTATTTAGTGATTTATGATGCCAGCGGGTCTAAAAGTTTACATAAATATTAAACGCGCCAAAAATACTACCAATGGCTCAGCTGTACAATGTCCTAAAAACATCGTTTGTGGTAAGCTGCAGTTTCCAACAAATTTTACAGTAATACATGAATATCATAAAATAAGTAATCATCCTATATACATAATCCTGCCAGTATATTGCTGTGATATAACCATTTAACGACACAATAATGTACGGTCTCCGCCAACCGCTATCAAAACTGACTGAACTTTCATTATTATGCCTCTTATTTATCCATATTAACTAGATTTAATGTTGTGAAATGAACAAGACTGAAAGATAGTCATAATAAATACTAGCGACCTGCCCCTGCTTCGCACGGTTTTTATGACTTGACAAAACGTCGAGATTTCTTTATTATATGTAAGTTTATTTTAAATTTTAGTACACATAAACCTTCCGGAATTAGTTCTCTAAAAACCGTATCATAATCCGTTGCTTAGTTCAGAAGAACAACGCGGTCACACAGTCACGAAGGTTGGCTTTAGTTAATTTATAATATGTATCGATATCAGCATTTTTATGGGCCTGCCGTTAAGATTAGTACTTTTAACATCAACATGATGTCATCACACACATACACACACACGCGCGCGCGCGCATGCGCACAGACACCCCACACATAAACACCCCCCGCACACACACACACTTGCATTTGTCCCTGTTTATGTTAACATGCATGTAATTGTGTAGCCTTTGTTGGCGATCAAATAAATAAATCAATCATGTCAATAAATAAATCGCTATGAGCAAATACAAAACGCAAACCATCGACCTCCCAATCTAATTCACTAAACCGATCTACATTCAATGAGACTGATCTGACATTGATAGTGTCTTATTAGTGCTGTTTGATCAATGAAAACATTCATCTTTGTTTGATTGATGGAAAGACTAGAACAAGGTAAATAGGTTTTTATTCTACGTACTTTTCAAGCCACAATAATTATTGATCAAGGCATCATTATGACGTTAACGTGTGGGTGTAACAAAACCTATACCCGATTCCGCTAATTTTCCCACTGCATGGCTACAGGGCAAAGCCCTCTTCCCATACAGAGAAGGCACGAACATTGCTCACCACGCTTGCTCAAGGCGGATTGGCGATTTCAGTCTTATATTATTACCTATGAAATTGCCGTTCTGCAGTACTGGCCATTTCAAGTCAAAATAATTTTTGTTTGGCTAAGAATTCTAATTTCAAATTAATTTTATTTTAAAAACATGGATTTTTTTTTCCAAAAGTAGTCATTTGTTTATTAATTAGTGTTACATTTTCATCGCATTTCAATCTTTTTCGTCATCATGGATACGTTAAAAATTCGAGTAATTATGGAATATGAGTACCGTCGTGGCAGCAACGTGGCACAAGCGGCACGCAACATCAACGACGTTTACGGCGCTAACACTACAAACCAACGCACCACCTGTTATTGGTTTGCTCGCTTCCGTTCTGGAAATTTCGACCTGAAAAATGAACCTCGCGGTCGTCCGAAGACTTTGGTTGACAATGACGAATTAAAGGCGATTGTGGAAGCTGATGATACACAATCTACGGCTGAATTAGCAGCAGCTTTTGACGTTAGCGTCAAAACAATATTGGTCCATTTGCGTCAAATTGGCAAAGTAAAAAAGCTTGACAAATGGGTGCCCCACAAACTCAATGATCGCCAGCGCGAAGTACGCGTTGAGACGTGCCTTGCACTGCTCAACAGACACACAAATGAAGGAATTTTGAACCGCATTGTTACCTGCGATGAAAAATGGATTCTGTTTGATAACCGGAAGCGCTCAGCAAGTTGGTTGGATCCTGGTTCAGCACCTAAACAATGCCCTAAACGAAAACTTACCCCTAGAAAAGTGATGGTCACTGTTTGGTGGTCTAGCGCCGGTGTGATTCATCACAGCTTCTTACCAAACGGGGTGAGCATTACTGCCGATGTGTACTGTGAAGAACTAAACACAATGATGGAGAAGCTGGCACATCTCCAACCAGCATTGGTCAATCGCTCGTCTCCGCTGCTACTGCACGACAACGCGCGACCTCATACTGCACAGCAGACGGTCTCCAAGTTGCAAGAACTGGGGTTGGAAGCTCTCCGTCAACCGCCCTACTCACCAGACCTTGCGCCTACAGACTACTACTTTTTCCAGAATTTGGATAACTTCTTGGCGGGAAAAAAATTCAATACCCGAGAGGCAGTACAAAAAGCCTTTGAAGAATTTGTTGCCTCCCGTCCAGCTGATTTCTTTAAGAAGGGCATCAATAAACTGCCACTGCGTTGGCAAAGATGCATTGATTGCATGGGTGATTACTTCGATTAATACAAATAAAAAATACATGAAAACAATTCGTTTAAATTTTTTCATACAAAACGGCAATTTCATAGGTAAAGATCTATTATTACCTGCAAGTCCACAGTATTATGTCGTATGGCATTTTACTGTGGGGTCGGGCTGCTGACATTGAATCCATCTTTATTTTACAAAAGAGAGCTGTCAGAGCCATTTATAATCTACGTAGTCGCGAATCTTACAGGGAACTATTTTTTTTAAAATTAATATTATGACGGTACCTTGCCAATTCATTTATGAAAATATTATGTATGTGAGAAAAAATCTACACATCTTTTTAATAAAATAAGTGATAGACATAATTTTAATACTAGAACACTAAAGTACATACATATTTTATGGGGTACTGTGTTAAATGTTACAACAGAATACCTTGTGATATATTATATTACAATTAAATAAAAACAAAATTTAAAACTCATAAGTACACTTTGTAAACAAGTATATTACAAATTAGAGGATTATATCCAAGATAAAAATGCTTGGAAACGTGCTGGTCCTGCTCCATAGGACAATTTAGAGTCTAGACAAAATCAAACTGGTTGCTAATTTAATTGTATAATATTATTTTTTATAACATTGATTTTACGTTCTGTGATTACTTGAACTCACATACTGACTTATTAGTATTACTTGTTAAAATGTTAGGAAGATCGTACAATTTTACAATGTTTGTAAATATGTGAGCACCATGCATCTATCACATAATTAATCTATCTGTTATTGCTTCATTTTTCATTATTTTTACCTATCGTGGTATAGTAATCTTATTCTAGGTGTATCGTTTTCAAATATAATTAATGTATACAAGATATTCTGAAAACATTTTAAAAGAGTAACGGTGGAGTTTCTTGCCCATTCTGCTCCATACGAAAATTACTACAATAATTTTTTTTTTGTTGTAAATTTTGACGTTCAAAAGTGCCTTCTATGTGCCTAATTGAAATAAATAATTTGACTTTGACTTTGTCCAAGTTTTCTCACGATGTTTTCCTTCACCGATGTCAGTAATGTCTTAGATAAACTCAGAAAATACATATGAATTGAAAAAGTCACATTGGTACTCGCCATGATGCTAACATGAAATAGTACCGATTAAGTACGAACCAAAAGCTAGTTATTCGTAATGCTAACTACAACATAGGTTCCCGCTAACAAGTCGGGCCAAAGAGCTCGCGCACTCAATCACGCCTGTCCGGTACACTGTCTTCACGCCGCAACGTTAGTCTTGCAATGTTAGAGTGATACCAGGTCGACAGAGACGCGCGGTTTTATTAGTTGAGAGTGATTTCATTTCAGAGCTGATTTATCAGTCATTTGACAAAAGTTCACTAAAGTTAGAATCTGTCTTTTTGGTTGGTTTTAGATTGATTTCAAATCAAGATCTGCGATTTCTTACTCTTTTTTATTATTTAACTCCTTTCTATTACAAAATTAAAGCAACTATCTCTTTTAATTAAGTAGGTATGTCATAAAAAACACTCTCCATCGAATACCATCACGAAAACTGTTAATTTCCATCGAGTTTCCTCCCACCGCCGCAAGCGATCACTCGTTCCTACAATGTTAACACAAGTTGTAGCGGCTGCAATCAGTTGCGGTGAGAGCCCGACACCTCTGTAGCAACCTGCTAGAGCTCTTTCATAGTTAGCACGCGAATTCGTGGAGTAATGCTAACTGGGTTTAACGGCCAATTTTATGTAGAAGGAATGACTCAATATGAGTTACCTTGCACGCATTATGCAAAAAAATCTCATACATGCCAGATATTTATACGCAGTCGTGAAAACAAAGCTCATTGTATGTGGAGTGGAATGTTTACTTGAATAAAACAATGAAATATCGAACGTCTACCTGTCCTTGTCCTTTAGACTATCTAGGTTGGTACATTATGGCACTGTTTTTTATATTCAATTCACAAA